>BSBM01000490.1:2807500-3352500 GCA_027924585.1 Larix kaempferi | reverse complement strand
CAGGATGACACCTGGGCCATGGGACTGGAGGAGAGGGGAACCCCTAGCACTATCCCAACATCCTGAATCCAAAGGAGTCGACGGTTTGTTGATCCGATCCACGGTCGTCATTCTATAGCTCATTATTTCTCGCATCCAAAAGGCCTTCAGGGACACCTGCTGGATACCTACCGGGGCATAGAATTCCAACCGTGCAACAAAATCTGGTTCCAAGGAGTCCTGCAAGTTTGTCTAGGAAGGTTCCAGCTGGGAACGCTAGCCATAAGTGCTCGGTCGATGATTTTGAAAATTTGACCCCAATGTGCAGAAATTGCACACTCCCTTACTGAGCAAAACCCTAGTTTCCAAAATGGACCTACAATATGACACATGGGCCATGGGACCGGAGGAGAGGGGCACCCCTAGAACTATCATGATGTCTTGAATCCAATGGAGTTGACGGTTTGTCGATCCGAGCCACGGTCGTCAATCTATGGCTCATTCTGTCTTGCATCCAAAAGGCCTTAAGGAACACCTACTAGATACCTACTGGGGGCATAGAATTCCAACCATGCAACAAAACCGGGTTTGGGGGAGTCCTAGAAGTGTGTCTAGGAAGGTTCTAGCTGGGAATGATAGCCATAATTTCCCGGTCGATGATTTTGAAAATTTTACCCCAATGTGCAAAATTTGCACACTCCCTTACTATGCAAAACCCTAGTTTCCAAAATGGACCTACACGATGACACCTGAGCCATGGGACCGGAGGAGAGGGGCACCCCTAGTGCTATCCCGATGTCTTGAATCCAACGGAGTCGACGGTTTTTCGATCCAAGCCACGGTTGTCATTCTATGGCTCGTTCCGTTCCTGCGATCAATCAAGCAAGACAAGCATTGGTTGATGGACCCATGGGAGAGAAGTTCCTCTTAATGGGAGTAATTGGGAAGCCCATGATAAAATTATGGTATGAAGGACATGAGATGCATGAGGTTCTTGAATTTTTGGAAGATTGTCCACTATGTTTATATTTTTCCTTAGAGTTTTTCACAATGTAGTGACAATTCCTAGATATAAATGGTGTTCCTATTGGTCTAGGTGGAGGAAAAAGAAACACATACAACATCTCATTGAACTAAAGAACTAATGTATTGATGTTGTAATTGATGCAACGAAATTAGCATAAGCATGGAAGTGGTTTGACCACCTTAACCACTAAAATAATGTATTAGTCAAATATGGGGGGAAGTGATAATTACATGCCAATGAACACTTATATTCCTCCATATGATTATAAATGTACCGCTTTACACTAGTTATGGGATCAATAATGTATTCTTCTACTATGTTTTAAGATTAATATGGTATAGTAAATATTCTTGCACTAAGGTGTCTTAATGTGTTTTTTTCTTTCAACTCATAAATTCAAGACCACTACAATTGATCCATTTCTCAATTCATGATTGTAAGAAAATATCAAACATGAAATTTATGTTGCAAACAACTTTATATGGCCATGCATGCATTATTATTTCAAGCTTCTCGTTGCAAATATCAACATGTTCTTATCTAGACCTAATTTTTATGAACTAGGGTTTTCACCATTAGCTTCGGTCGATAACATTGGCTATAGTGCCTATCACACGATGACTATCTAGGTCAACTACAATATACTAGTAGCTATTAATAAGGAAAACCAACACTATTATTATGGGGTGGCTATATGAACGTTGAGGAAAATCCATATATGAATGCGCATTTTCTTAATATTGAATGTTAATAATTTGAAACCTTATGAGCCATCCACAATTGGCAATTCAAATGCGGGGAAAGTCTTGTCAAAGATGACTTACCACTGTAATATTAGGTAGGCATGTAGGCATGTAGGATGCAATATGGAAAGCTCATAGTTCACTACGAAGGTTTGTCTGACAAATATGGCAGTTTGGGTTCCATGCCCCCGAAGCACTTCCTCAAAGTATCCCCCTGAATGGCCCCGAGGTGCCAGACCAAGATAGCCACAACACCCAAACCGTGGCTCATATCATGAATCCGTTGATTTTGATGGATCTGAGACGTCGGGTTTCAGCTAGGGGACCCCCCATAGCATGCCGCCAACCCCCAGAAACGATGCTATTGTTCCATCTCTGGATCTAGGGTTTTGCTCAGTGAAGACCATGCCAATCTTGCTCAAGGGGGGCATTTCTCGTCCAAAGGATCCCAGGCGTACATGGCCACTGTGGACACATCCGTAATGGCCATATGCACGTGCGGGATCTGACGGAACCCAGGTCCGCTTGTCCGGTTTGGGTTTCGTGCCCCCGGAGCAATTCCTCAAAGTGTCCTTGAATGGCCTCGGGGTGCCGGACCAAGATGCCCGAAGAAACCAAAATTTGCATCAAATCATGAATCCCTCAATTTCGGTGGATCTGGGACACCGGGTTTCAGCTAGGCCCCCCCCCCACCGCGTGCCTCCAACCCTCAAAAATAGTGTTATTAGGCCATCCTTGAAGCTAGGGTTTTGCTCAATGAAGGCCATGCCATTCTTGCTCAAGGGGGTCATTTCTAGTCCAAAGGATCCTGGGTGTGCGTGGCCACCGTGGACATGTCCTCAATGGCCATACGCACGTGTGGGAGCTGACGAAACCCCATTTTTCTCGCTAGTTTGGGTTTCGTTCCCCCAAAGTAATTCCTCAAAGTGTCCTTGAATGGCCCCAGGGTGCCGGACCAAGATGCCCGCAGCACCCAAACTGTGGCTCATATCGTGAATCTGTTGATTCCAGTGGATATGGGATGCCAGGTTTCAACTAGGCCCCCCCCCAGAGTGTGCCGCCAACCCCCAGAAACGGTGCTATTGTTCCATCTACGGAGCTAGGGTTTTTCTTAGTGAAGGCCATGCGAATCTTGCTCAAGGGGTCCATTTCTCGTCCGAAGGCTCCTAGGCGTGTGTGGCCACCATGGAAACATCTGTAATGGCCATATGCACATGCCGGAGATGACGAAACCTAGGTCCGCTCGTCGATTTGGGTTTCATGCGCCCGGAGCAAATCCTCAAAGTGTCCCTGAATGGCCCCGGGGTGCTGGACCAAGATGCTCGCAACACCCAAACCGTGGTTTTGATCGCGAATCCGTCAATTCTGGTGGATCCGGGACACCAGGTTTCAGCTAGGGGACCCCTCACTGCATGCCTCCAACCCTCGAAAATGGTGTTATTATGCAATCTCCGGAGCTAGGGTTTTGCTCAGTGAACCCTAGCTCCTTCATTGAGCAAAACCCTAGCTCCGGGGATGGCCTAATAAAACCATTTCCGAGGGTTGGAGGAATGCTGTAGGGGGGCCCCTAGCTGAAACCCGATGTCCTGAATTCACCAGAATTGATGGATTCGTGATCTGAGCCACGGTTTGGGTACTGCAGGCATCTTGGTAGGTACCCCGGGGCCATTCAGGGACACTTTGAGGAATTGCTCTAGGGGAACAGTACCCAAACCGGTTAGCAAAACAAGATTCCGTTAGCTCCCACACGTGCGTATGGCCATTATGGACATGTGCACGGTGGCCACACACGCCCGGGAGCCTTCAGACGAGAAATGACCCCCTTGAGCAAGAATGGCATGGCCTTCATTGAGCAAAACCCTAGCTCCGAGGATGCCCTAAAAACACTATTTTCGAGGGTTGGAGGCATGCAGTGGGGGATCCCCTAGCTAAAACCCGGCATCCTGGATCCACCGGAATTGACGGATTCACGATCTGAGCCATGGTTTATGTGCTACGGGCATCTTGGTCCGACACCCCGGGGCCATTCAGGGACACTTTGAGGAGTTGCTCCGGGGTCACAGAACCCAAACCGATGAGAGGAATGGGGTTCCATCAGTTCCCACATGTGTGTGTGGCCATTGCAGACGTGTCTACGGTGGCCACGCACACCTAGGAGCCTTCGGATGATAAATGACCCCTTGAGTAAGAATGGCATGGCCTTCACTCGAAAAAACCCTAGCTCTGGGGATGGCGTAATAACACCGTTTTCGAGGGTTGGAGGCATGTGGTGGGGGGGGTCCTAGCTGAAACCTGGTGTCTCGTATCCATTGGAATCGACAGATTCATTATCCGAGCTACAATTTGGGTGCCGCAGGCATCTTGGTCTAGCACCCCAGGGCCATTCAGAGACACTTTGAGGATTTGCTCCAGGGACACGTAACCCAAACCGACGAGCGGACCTGGATTTTGCCAGCTCTCGCATGTGCGTATAGCCATTGCAAATGTTTCCATGGTGGACACGTATGACCAGGAGGCTTCGGACAAGAAATTCCCCCCTTGAGAAAGATTGGCATGGCCTTCGCTAAGCAAAACCCTTGCTCCAGAGATGGCACAATAGCACCGTTTTCGGGGGTTGGCGGCACGCTGTGGGGGGGGCCCTAGCTAAAACCCGGCATCCCGAGTCCACCGGAATCAACAGATTCACGATCTTAGACATGGTTTAGGTTCTGCATCTATCTTGGTCCAACACCCCGGGGCCATTCAAGGACACTTTGAGGAATTGCTCTGGGGGCACGGAACCCAAACTGTCACATTTGTCAAACAAACATTTGTAGTGAAATATGATTTTGCCATATTTTAGCCGAAGGGACATGTAATACCATGAATAGTCACAGTTTCTAGGCTGAAACTCAAAACCGCTGGAAACACTCCTCGAACGACGGGCATTGGTCATACTGAATTGAGAAACTAATTGAGGGAAAACGTAGTGAGAATTTGAGATGGTTGCATAGTGAAATGCATGCAGAATGAATGAAGATTGGGTGGCTATAAAAATGGTTGTGGGACGTCGTATGAGAGGAAATGGTGATGTGAATTGAATGAAAAGGTCAAATTAAATTCGCACGGTGGTAATAAACTACACTTTTGTCTTCCATTGTCAGCTGCACTTCAAGCTTGAAGGTGGTAGCCTTGGGACTAGACATAGGTCGCATGTTCGAATCTCCTCAGTTCAGTTCGTACCTTGTTATTTTTTCGCTGCAAATTATATGTTTTATTTAATTTCCTTTGTCAACTTTACGTATCCCTTTATATGTTTTCTTTAATTTCCTTTGTCAAATTTATGTATCCCCTTGTGATAATGGGGATTGTTAATATCAAGTCAACGGGTAATTTAAGTACACGATTGTTAATATCGAGTCACCGGGTCCCTAGATGAAACTCGACGTCCCAGATCCACTGGAATCGACGGATTCGTGATCCGAGCCATGGTTTGGGTGCTGCAGGCATCTTGGTCCAACACCCCGAGAACATTCAGGGACACTTTGAGGAATTGCTCCGGGGGCACGGAACCCAAACCGGCGAGCGGACCTAGGTTCCGCCATCTCATTCATAAGCGCATAGTCACTTACTAAGAAAAACCCTAGTTTTTTATATCCATGAGTAAGATGATCATTAGGAAATGGAACCACATGAGAGAGGTTACCCCGAATCAATTGCATTTTCTAAATAAGAAGAAGAGAAGCAGATGTATTGCATTGGACGACTTGTTTTAGTGATTCATGCATGTTATATCTCCTTGTAAAGCCAAATGGACCACATTTCTTGCAAAGCCAAGGATTGATTTACATTATATGTGTGTGATATCCATTGATGGAGAGTAGAGATTTTTTGTGTGTGATATTAACATGTTCATGTGCTCTTGCATGTACCCCAACGTTCCAAGAAAAGGAAATATTTATATTTATTTGCAAGGCAAATTTAAGGTCTTGGAGATGACTACAACCTTTGTATCTCATAATCACAATCCATTGACATCATTGAAATATGAGATCATGGTAGTGGAAGAAGTTGCAGAGGTGTAGAGGCCTAAATATTGAAATAGTTCAATCCCAACATAAAGCATCTCATTCTTATCACCAACCAAATGCATATTAGGGTTTGATGCTAGAGTATAAGACCTAGGGTTTGAGGATTGAAATACCAAGATGGACATGTAGACTTGGATTCTATAAGTTGAGTTCTTGTGTGACGTGACAAACCCTTCTAATAGTGATCCTATCCCACTTGGAGTCCAAATACCCCCTTTTGAGGGTACGTGTGGTGGTTCATGGATTCTAGGGCTAGATTAGGTTTCTAGGATTCTAGATCAGTTTCCTAGGGTTAGATTAGTGTTTCTAGGAATAATTTAGGTTTCTAGAAGTAGATTAGGTTTATAGTATTCTAGCTTAGTTTTCTAGTGTTAAATTAGTGTTTCTAGGGTTAGTTTAGCTTTCTAGGATTTCTAGGGCTAGATTAGGTTTGTAGGGTTATATTAGTGCTTCTAGGGCTAGACTAAGTTTCAACAGTGCTTCATCCATGGAATGGGTAGATTTGGCCTCCATATGAGCATGTTCAAATATGATCAGGAGGTTATGAATCACATGGCTATAAATCATAACTTAATCACAACTCAAACATCAAATAAATGATATACGATAACGATATCAAATAAACTATCTAACATGAATAACATTAATCATGCATGAATAAACAATCTCATGGCTATACTATGTACCTCAATCAATTTGGCCTTCTGGATCCTCTCGGTTTTTTGTTGTCTTGAACAACCTCTCATGCTTTGAATGAGGTAGTAAGTAGCGTAGCTTGTTTGATGTCTTCGTTGACATTGTTTGCAGTTGGATGTTTGTACCAACGATCAAGTGCATAAAGTGATACACTTGTGAACCTGGTATATAATCCGTGTATGTGTAGCCATTTCTCTTTGGTCCCTTTCCATATACTGTAAGATATTCCCCCTGAACAACCATTGAGCCAGTCGGAAAGGTAATGCCTTAGTATCAGTTAATGATGTGAGGAGGGTTTGCTTCCCCTAGATGCATCGTTCCAACCAATAATTCGTCCCAATTGCACTATCTTTCAGGGTGACAACTACGTAGATGTGTCCTGCAAAAATGCATTTTATGGTCATATTCCAACATGTAGTGGTTTGATAACTTGGATAATTACAAAAACAAGGAGGGAACTGGGATATGCATGCATAAATGTTTACCTGGTTGTACAAGATCAGATATATGATCATATTCATTCGAAATACAGGATTGGCCTTCCTCTAACTGGATTGTTTCAACAATTGCACGTGGGTCCACTGCAAGTGATACATGATCCCATTCATCAACCCAATCCATTGATTCACACTCATCCCACTCACAACTGCTACAAGGCCCACAAAAGCAAGCAAGTTTTCGCGTCCATATTTCAAATAAGGGGTTGTTTGAGCTTCGAACCGAATGAAATCCACGAGTGCCTTGCACAGTACTACAACTATAAGAATGCGATCGATCTATATCAACCACATGCCAGAAATTTCTACCAACATGTCCTCTACTTGTTGGTCTGTGCTGCTCCATGGTTCGATTTGACATTTTTGCAGAGTACCATCGAACTATGGATTCTGCATCCCGAATATGATGATCTATCATGCACCTCATCTCCTCTATTTGTAGGGCAGTTTTGAGACATGCTCCAGCCCCATCATGCTCTCCCTTTCCATGCCCTGTCTCAAAATAGTTCCATATATGTAGCACATCATAAGTCTTGTGCAAAATACTCAACAACTGGAATACACGTGCATTTTTGAATTGGCCTTCACAACCATCTGACCATATCCAATGCTGCTCCATCTGTATACCTCTCTCCTTCAGCTGATCATAGAAAATTCTGAAGCAATGCTGCACATAATGCAAGTTGTGGCACCTGTTGTCACTGATGTAGAAGTTGGTCTCTTTCAATATTATCCTCATGCCATTGCTGCTCTCTGGCGCATGCCTATACGCGATATGGACCGTTATGCTAACTTGGTCTGAATGGTAGTACTGACTTTGAATCACATTCTGTGGCTGTAGGGTGTAGTTTTCATAAAAGTCCACAACCGACAATATTGTGCCATTGGGAAAGGTGTCCCTACACTATCTGTACTGTTCATCCTGCTATCGTGCTACATGGACATGCTATACATACTGCTTGGTCTTTTGGTAGAATTCCTTCATGAAATTGCAAATTTGTACCTAGTGCCATAAAACCAAGGGCATTAATACAACGTGACATCTTCAATCTGAATATATATGTACAAATTCAACATGTACAGTATGAAAGTATGCAAACTTAGATTAGATGTGACTTCACCAATGTAATTTTTTTGCTTTCCTGTTAACACTCAAAAAATGTTCACTACCTCATCTTCCCCATTACATGGCTCATTTGTCCATTTTCCTACCATATTTCCCTTAAAAATCCTAAAAATCCCGCTAAAAAGCCTCCAAAAGGCCTAAAAAGCCTCGAAATGGCTAAAAAACCCCTTTTTCCTCCAAAAATATCCAAAATTCCTCTAAAAATAGCAAAAACCCTTTAAAAAGGGAATAAAAAATATAAAATAATGAGGAAAAGGAGGAAAAAACCCTATACAGCTGCCCTAAACCATATGGTTCCCAAAACCATGGGCCAGCACTCCACCACCAAAAAACTATAAATAGGTGATGGAGACCCCTTATTTCACATCCACAATCAAGTATACCCTTACTCTGCCAAAATCTCTCTTGAAACCCTAGTTCACCATTGAACTACTTTCACCTTGAGAGCCCCTTTTGGCCCATTCCCACCATTGGAGAAAGAGAAGGAGCACATTGGAGCTTGGAGCAACCCTCTTGGACATTGCAAGAGCTTCATCAACCTTCACTTTGGAGGTAATATTAATACAAAAAGCCATTCTTTTTACATGTCTTGTTATCTTTCTTAATGCTCATGATAGTTTAGAATTTACATTGTTTAGCATTTAATTTACTGTTTACTGAACTGCTACTAAGGAGTCCCTTCTCCTTAGTAGGTGCTCTTTCGCACAAGCTAGGGGTAAAACCCTAGCTACATTTCCTTCGCACTATCTACTTGATATGTTATGTACTTGAAGTTCTGCATTTCTCCTGACATCCTCCCAAATTCGTGCTCCTCGGTTTCATGGTTGCATCAGCTCAATAACGCAAATCCACTGCAACTGGAACATGTGCCATATAAACATGATCTTTTATAATATTTTTGTCCTTCAGGTCTTGGACACATTATGCTATGTATAAATTCTCTGGATGCATTCGGTGGTTGTAATGATGGGAATTCCTGCACAATGTTAGTATGAAAATCACAAAATATATGTCTATATGTATCATAATAGTACTCAAATTCTACATGGTATCTGTAGAAACATGTGTTGCGATCAATGCAAATTCTAACATACCAGGGTTTGCATTTTTCAAAGGACCTTTGGCCCAAGTTTAATTGTGTGTGCTCATTCTTGAACCTCTCGTAGAGTTCCGTTTGTGTTGTGTCAAGGAAGTGCTTGACATGGGGTTCACACCCCGAAACGCCTTTTCTCAACTTTTACATATCTCTTTGATTCGATGACGGTCTAGTGTTATCATGCCAAAACTTTTGTACTAGTTCTTTAACAACATCAATAAGCTTCATGTCTGAACGAGGTAACCTACCAACAAAGGCCCAACAATCGTTTTGGCCTGGGGTCTCAATTTTTTCTCTAATAGTTGAATACTTTTGAAGAGTCTTTCTATCTACTTTAAAGATTTTACATGTGTGTGATAGTAGGCGACGTTGACTTGTGGATTTGTCTACGATCGATTCTGACAGTACATGATGGGCCACATTAAAATATTTTGTACGAGAAGTTTTTTTGATCAAATTAAATGCAGATTGTATATTTCTAACAACATGGTCATTGGCCTCTGAACTTCCAACTACCTTTATGCCCAAAATTCTCTTAACATGAGCTAGACAATGTGATTTTAACAAAGCCATAAACAATGACATTTTGCTGCATTGGTTTTGGATTCAAAAAATTCTTTGATTATATTGCTACAATGGAAATCAATAGTGCATTTGGGCAACTTACCTTCAAGTCCTGAAAATGAACTTTCATCCACATGAATATGTCTGGGAGTTCTTCGTCGTCTGCTTGATAGTCGAGGCAAGGGAGTTGGAAAGGAATTACGAGTCTCATCACCAGTTTTTTGTGTCCCTTCGTTCACAATTTGGTCTTGCAAGGGAGTGTGTTCAACATGTGTGTGCTCTTCTTGGGGAGGTTTCCAATTAACAACCTATTCAACATCCATACCTTCATACTCGACATCAAGCAAGATTTGATTGACTTCAACCACTTCGTCGTTACTTGTTGATGGATCTAAGGCACTAACATCTTGATGTCTATGGTTTTCCATGTACAACTTGGCCTTTTCTCTTATCTCACGGGCCTTTTCAAGGGCGGCTCCTTCCTTCTAGACTTTTTTTTTTTATTACGTTTGTTGCCCATATTCAATACATTTTTTAACAAAACAACAATATCACCCTTGCAAGAATGAACAACAAATAAGATATTAAAACTCGATGTGCATGATTATTAAAAATCGATGTAGCAATTGATTATGTACTGTAACAACATCTAGTGAGAATGTTTTCATATAATCTTAAAAGCTATTGAGAATTCCCTAGATATAACAACAACATCACCTCTAGGAACTCAATTGGATGGTATTGGATCATATTGGATGGTGGTATGGATGCTAGTAGGAGCACATTTCCTACAAAAGGAGAATCTCTTACTCACTTCATTTTCATGTTTTGGATGAGGTAAAATAGCCCCAAAAGATTAAGAGTTTGATTCTTTAGGTGTTTGTGTGAGTTGTTGTATTGAATCATGAGGAATTCAACAAATGTTTGTGTGCTAGATGGAGTTATGTGATTATGAAACCTTATTGGTGGTGATGCAAGCAAGTTTTTTGTATTATCTTCATGAAAGGTTCAAAGCATTGCTTGGTGCATGTTGTAGTTTTTTTGTGGTAAGATGTTTTTATTGTCTATGTTGAATATTAAGAAGACTAAAATACATCTATCATACAATTCATGGAGAAAAACTAAAATAGATACAATTCAAACAAAGTGAATGAAGACTAAATTTTTTTATGTCGGCTCATAAAATAAAAAGTGAAAACCAACTAAAAAATAATTTAAAAAATCCATATCCGCTCATAAAAAAAATTAAAACCAAATAAAAACTCATTAAAAAAATAAGACCTCAAAAAATTGAATGCCTCTTAGTGCTTGATAGATACGTGTTTAGGATGGATTTATGTTGGTTCAAGGAAACAATCATATGCTAATGATACCATAATGGCACGGTCATCCTCAATAGGCCAATGATACCCTCAAAATGATATATGTTCTTGGTGGAGGAAACCTTGTTATCCCTAAATGGATGTAACATTCCTTTCAGTCCCGAGCTTCAAGTATCCTCCCATGACCATGTCCAAATCCCCAATTCCAAATACTTGGATAAATAGTGCCATGAAATCATGGATATCCATGCAAAGTCATACATGGTGCTTTGAGACATTTTTCATGGCTTTGGATGCCTCAATGGTTTCTTTAGGGCCAAATGCATGGTCTTTTCCCCTCAAATGTCATTCCCAAGGCCTTGAGACACATACATATTTCTCCAAACCACCTAATTGCACCAACATCCCTAATCATAAGCCATTGGCACACTCAATAAGTCATGTGTGGTTGGTTGAGGAAACCTTCTTAGTCTTTGATGGCTAGAAGACTTCTTCAGGGCCCAAGGTTTTGGTATCCTCCACTAAGCATGTCTAATGCCCCAAGGCCCCAATACATAAATATAGATCATCATGAATACCATTGGCAAAGTCATGTGTTGTGCTTTGAAGCATGTTTCATGGATCTAGATGCATCAATGCTTTCTTTAAGGATAAAGTCAAAGTATTATTCCCTGGAGCATCATCCTAAAGGCCCCGAGACATGTACATACTACTTAAAAATACCGAATGGAACTATTATACTCAATCATAGAGTAATGATACCCTCAATATGTCACGCATGGTTGGTGGATGAAATATTCTTATCCTTGTATGGCTAGAAGATTCATTTTGGTCCATAGGATCAACTCTCCTCCCTTGACTATGCTCAAGGTCCTAAAGCCCTAAGACAGAGATACATATTTCCACATATATCCCTATGAGGTAATGCATGGTTCCTTGAGGAATTTCTCATGGATTTGGATGCCTCAATGGTTTACTTAGGGCCAAATGCATGGTATTATTTCCTAGAAAACCATTTCCAAGGCCCCGAGGCATGTAGATACTAATTTCAAAACCATATAATGGCACTTCCATTCCCAGTCACAAGACAATGATACCTCAAGAGGCCATGTGTAGTTGGTGGAGGTAACCTTCTTAGCCCTAGATGGATATAAGATTCATTTAAGGCCCAAGTCTTGTGTCTCCTCCCTTGACCATGTTCAATGCCCTAAGTCCCCAAGACTTGGATACATAACACAATGGATACCCCTGTAAAGTCTTGTTTGGTGCTTTTGGACATTTTTCATGGCCTTGGAAGTCTAAATTGTTTCTTTATGGCCAAAGCCACAATATTCTTCCATAAAACATCATTCCCAAAGCCTTGATCAGGCACATACATATTACTCAAAACCACTTCATGGTATCGACATCCTTCATCATAGGCCAATGATACCATTAAGAGGTCATGTGTGGTTAGTGGAGGAAATTATCATACCTCTTTCTGGATAGAATATTCCTTTATGGTCGAAGGTTCAAGTCTCTCTCTCTCTGACTATCTCTCTAAACTGGCTATGGGTTATAGGTTTTAAGGGTTGGGTGTTTGATGATAGATTTTAGGTTTGATGAGAATTAGAGGTTATAAGGGTTAGATGTTAACTTTTATTTGAATAGACACTTTAGAGGTTAGGATTAGGTGGTCAGGATTATAGGAATTAAGGTATATATATCATTATGTGTTAGTATTTAGGTTTTTTAGGGGCTATACTAGTTTAGGATTATAGTGGGCCAAGAGTTATAATGGTCAGTTGTACCAGGGACTAGGGATTGCAGTGGCTAGAGACTAATGGTCAAGGGTTTGGGGATTGAGATATAGGGGTCATGGATTTATGGTTACAACGATGAATATTTATATGTACATGAGGACAATGAGAGTTAGTGATTTTGTGTAATAATATATCTCTATATCTCCTAACCCTTGTGGTGAAGGAGAGAAGAGAGGAGTGAGGGAGGGAGGAGGGATTGGGTAGAGTGGAAGAGAGGGGAGGATTGGGTGGATAGGAAGGGAGGGGGGGGGTATAGAGAGGGAGGGGAGGATTGAGTGCCTTTTGAGGATTCCTCAGATTCTGATTCGGATTCTAACTTCGACACTCAGCTTGATAAATTTGATCCTTCTTCCAGTTTTGAGTCTGAGATGGATGCAAATTTAGGAGGTTGTGAGGGACCTCCCGACTTCGAATTTTCTCTCTACATGTTTACTACCTCTCCCAAAGAGTCATTACAAAAACAATTGGATAAGATTGATTTAGAGCTTTCAGAAACTCCACCGTTTCAGTATATTCTCAGGAGAGAGAGAAAAATAAGTTACTTGCCTTGCTGGACAAAGGCAAAGAAAAAGTTGAAGAGGATATATCTGTTAAATACAATCCTGCAGAATTATACAAAGACTATCCAGATAAGCATGGGGATAGACAAGAGTTCAGGAAAGATAAAGAGAAGCTCCTCAGAATGCAAATTAAAGAAAAGCAGCAGAATGTTTGACGAACAATCTACTGAGAGCGGAATCAAGGCCTGATCTCCCTAGCTCAACATGAGTCTAGAACAAATAGGACAGAACACAAAATACTTTCCTAGATCATGTAGAAATACAAATGAAAGAGCAGATCACTTACCTTAGATTTGTAGATCCCTTTCTCCCTTTGTTGGTCCAATGCTCCAGTGCTGCCAGTGTGCGAGTAGCTAAACCCTGTTGAACATATAATAGACCACAAGAAGTGAAAGCATATATCTCATATGATAGATCTAAGTTAATAGTCAAGGAGGAAAACTCTAAACATCATCAAGCAACATTTATGGAAAGCAATTATATTAACTATATTGAAGATTGAGGAGTACAATAGAGAAGAGGATTACAACCACTGCCTTAATGTTGTAAACTCCTTCCGACAAGCCATGCCAATGCTCCCAGAGAGAAGTAGGTGTCTCCCAAGATAGAATGAAAGGTCTACTGAGTATAATTTCACTAGCATAAGGGTACCATCGACTTCCTCCTTTGGTATGGGAGTGAGCTTCACTTATATAGGACTAAGTGGATAGGGTATGGATAGGATAGGTTGAGGGATGGTAGGAGAGGCTTAAGGGTTCTCTCCAAGGTATTAGGAACCAAGTTCCAGCTCCTCCAAGAGGTCAAGGATAGGGTCCCAAGTCAGCAAGCTTTGAGAAGGGCCTCGAAGGAGCTATTTTTACCATTTAACTGACTTTGTCGCACCCTGTAATGGAGCAAGGTGCGACGTCGCATGTTGCTAATGTGTAGCCTGCGACAACCCTTCAAAACCTAGCACAATTGGGAACCAATCCTCTCTAGTTGAATTACTGAGTCCAGAGATCTTCATGGATGTATACACTAAATCTCATGATGGGTAGATTTTGGGTGTAAGAGAATGCCCCCCAAAGCATGAAGCTGTTAAAGATATACAGGTGAAGTGCTTTAATAGAAACAATGGCAATGGACTTGTCGGATGAAGGATACCGTTGCAGTACAACTGACTTTGAACTGACAATCTCATATGTAGTACAACATGGCTGCTGACCAATACAATGCAGATCCATGGTAGTAATGACCGACTGAACACAATCATGGCTACTGGACAAAAGCGTAGATCCATGATGAGATGATAACACAGCCACGACCAATACAAATGTGGATCCATGTAATATGACTCAATACAAATTCCATCGCAACCTGGGTAACACATGACTTCCCCAGGGTCTTCAAGCTGAACCCGCAATGATACGAATCTACCCATGTGATTACAAATGTCTTGACATCGAACATGGTAGAAACCACTTGATTATCGATCATTGATGTAAACCATTAACAAGCATGAGGGAGATCACCATTGATGTCAATGATTCCCAAGGTATCACAGT
Source organism: Larix kaempferi (assembly GCA_027924585.1). Lineage (NCBI taxonomy): Eukaryota > Viridiplantae > Streptophyta > Pinopsida > Pinales > Pinaceae > Larix > Larix kaempferi. The sequence goes on along the minus strand of BSBM01000490.1, from coordinate 3,337,474 downwards.
ACATATCACCAAGCGTGAATAAATGATTTGAAGTTGAACGCAAGATGAAATCTCTCAATCAAGAGTCAATGATGTAAACTCATGATGAAAGCGAGGTAACCTGCCATTGAGGCATGCAGGGCCAAGGTACTTGGTTGGTTTCTAGATTCAATCTTTGGATGATGTTTTGAAGTTGAAAAATATGAATCTGTCGAAGGAGGGCCATGATGAATCCCCCATCAATCGACATGAAACACGATAAAAGATGTGTAGAGTGGATTGTCACATCCCCATTTTGACCCCCTTCGCATTAAATCGTAAATGATGTAAATATTGTTATTTAATCATGGTGAGGAGCTCAAGGCCAAGGCCCCACCATCGATTTAGCATTTTATGTATCGGTAATTAAAGAAATAGATGCCTATGGTTCTTGTGCTAGATAGGCACAATGTAAATAAGACATCATGTAAATACGAATTTTAATGAAAATACCCACAACTAGCTATGCAATGCAACAAAGAGATGGGGGCATGATTCTACAACGAATAGGGAGGGAAATTATTCAAACCCTTGAGCCAATGGTGTTAATCCGTGTGTCAATGAGAAAACCCATAAACCACCAACTACCCATTTTGGGTTATGGACCCAATCATTTGATTCTTCCAAGATTTGGTTGAGGCAGTTAATGCCTTGGGAATGGAGAGGTATGGAAGCCAATTTCGTGCATGGGCAAGCAATCAACCTGGGAATTCGTATTTTTGCTTGTGGGGCAAGAAAACACCCATGAAATGGTGCCCAAAGCCATTTTGAACCCATAGTTTTTACTCACTCACGCAGTTTGAGCTATTTGGGTCTTTCCCTACACGTTTTTCATCCAAATCCTGCATTTTTCCATGCCTGGGAGTCGTTTTTTGCATTGTACAACAGTTGGGAGAGGAAGGCCATGATTTGGGACTGTGAGGGAGGTCATTTTTGCCCCGAATTGTCCATGGACGTTTTTCTGAAAACGGATTTGGCTTCCCAAGGTTGTTCCCCATCTACCAGTTTCGTTTTTGGGTTTCCCACGTTTTTCTGAAGCTAGTGAAAACCCCATCTTTGGGCATCTCACTGTAAAAACGTTTTTATCCTGCCCAATAATTGTGGTTCTGCTGTTATGTGCATCCCTGTTTTGTTTTGAACCCGTGAGCTAAAGTTTTGGAGTGGTAGTGGATAGAATTGGCTTGATAAACCTAGTGGGGAAAATAACCTCTCAAGAGGATCAAGAGGGATTTGGCTACTTTTATATGTACACCCTGAGATCACTAGAAAGGAAGGTATGGCTTGAGGGACTGTGTGGAAGTGAAGAGAATACTTCCTTGTGCTGGGTGTGTAGGTATTGTGGGTGCCAAGCTAGATAGATCTTGTAAGGTTATCCCTAGCTCTATGCTTGAGCTCACTAGCTTAGCAATTCTTCCTTTCCATTTCCTAGTAGCCTGATAAACCCAATTGTAGATTGGTTTGGCTCATCTTGGTGTATGCTTGGCTATGTGTAAGTCTGTCGTTCCCTGGTTCCTTGTAGAAATCATGCCCAGCTTGGGGGTGGCAGTTGTATCAAGAGGTTGATAAGCACAACTGGCCTATGGTTGGGTGGAACATTGCAGTTGCATAGCCAGTTGCTTGGGACTACTTTGTTATAAGATAAGTATTCTCCTATGTTAACTTGCATTTATTTATTTGATGAATATCTTGAATGCATGATGAATGTGTAATTGAAATTATTTCCGCTGTGTTTTTCTTATGATTATACATTCCCATATGTCTTTTATATTATGTGAAAGCTTGTTTAAAAGTTCCTGGGGCTAGATGCCCGGTTTAACATCACGATCCTCTCCATTGCACTAGTATGATGGGAGGGGTCGTGACAGAATGGTATCAGAGCTGCTGGTTGCAGCATTGGGCCTTTTTGGGGCTACCTATCATAGGTGCAGAGGTAAGTATGCTTCCTACTCAGCACTGATAGATAAGAAAAAATTTCAAAAATTTTCAAATTTTTAAAATTTTTCTAAGTTTTTATGAGTTCTGCCGGAAATTGCAGAAGGAATTCTCTTCCGAAATTGCGGAAGGAATTCTCTTCCGAAATTGCGGAAGGAATTCTCTTCTGAAACTGCGGAAGGATTCCGCGAGTTGTTCCACAACGCGGAAGAATTCGGCGAACTGCTCCGAAACAGTGGAAAATTTTTCTAAGTATTCAGCGTCAAAAGGCAATTTTCGGAAGGAATTCTCTTCCGAAATTGCGGAAGGAATTCTCTTCCGAAACTGCGGAAGACTTCGGTGAGTTGTCTCGCAACGCGGAAGAATTCGGGAAGTCACCCTGCAATTGCGGAAAAATTTCGTGAATCATTCCGCAACGCGGAAGAGTTCGGGAATTCACCCCGCAATTGCGGAAGGATTCCGTGAATCGTTCCGCAACGCGGAAGAGTTCGGGAAGTCACCCCGAAACTACGGAGGGATTCCGTGAATCGTTCCGCAACGCGGAAGAGTTCGGGAAGTCACCCTGAAACTGTGGAGGGATTCCGTGCATCGTCCTGCAACGCGGAAGAGTTCGGCAGAACGCCCCGCAATTGCGGAAGGCTTCAGCAAATCGCCCCGAAACCGCAGAAGCATTCTGTGAATTGCTCCACAACTGCGGAAGCATTCGGCGAATTGCTCCGTAACTGCGGAAGCGTTCAGCGAATTGCTCCGCAATTGTGGAAGCATTCGGCGAAATGCTTCGCAACTGCGGAAGCATTCGGCGAATTGCTCCGAAATTGCGGAAGCGTTCGGCAAACCGCCCCGCAATTGCGGAAGCCTTCGACAAATCGCCCCGCAACTGCGGAAAGATTTGTAAAAAGAAAAAAAAAAAAAAGAGGGCGCTGCCCTCGACCCGCCCTGCAATGGCGTAGGGAAGCCACAAGGGGGCAAGCCCCCTTGACCCCCTTCATCCCCCTCATATATCGTTGATTGTGAGAAAATTCTATGATATGACAAATTGTCAATATAACATTTTCCCACGTGCATGAAAGTAAGCTATGAATTCTGAGAATATAATGCAGCTAACAATTGTGTTGATAAACACATTTTGCAGAATCACAGTTACATTAGGACAACACTCTAGATAGTACAGTTGGAAAGTTTTGGATCTTGGTTGAGCCAAGAGAATGAACATCATGGATGATGCACAGGATCCCTATGAACCTGAGACAGATGCCATGGGGGAGAACATACATGTTGAAAATGCTGAAACAGAATCTAATGGGAGAAGAAATCAAGAGACTCCTCCAGGTATTGCAGCCACCATGAGAAGCCTAAGGGTGGAATTGCAAAGCTGTAGAGAAGATAATGAAATGATGATTAAAGCTTAGGAAGAACAAAATCAGCTGAATGCAGCCATGCTGTAGAGTTTAACAAACATCCAAAGGAAAATAAACTCTGGGCATCAGACATCAAATCCAAAAAGGGGTGGGAGTAGCTCTAGAAGGAATTCCCGTAAGAGGGCTAGTAGCTCAAGAAGAGTTTCTACAGACTGAACTTATACTCCAGAAATCTCTTCTAATGAATCATCTGACTCTGAAGAATCCATTGAGGGTTCAATCTCTTCATCTCACAGAAGTAAGAGGAAGAAACACTACAAGAACAATTCACATGGGGAATTTAAGAAGGCAAAACCTCCTACATTTGACGGAGAGATAAAGTCTGGTCAAGAAGCTGAAGCTTGGCTTCTTGGGATGAGAAAATATTTCGAAGTCCAAGACTACTCTGGGAATATGAAGGCAAGGGTTGCCATCTTCAACTTGAATGGAAGAGCATCTATATGGTGGGAACACATCAGGAAAGTGAAGAAGATCGACAAAAGGAAGATTGTGTGGAAGCAGTTCAAGAAATACTTCAAGCAGAAGTACCTCTCTGATAGGTACTATGATGATAAGATCAAAGAGTTCCATGAGCTGAGATTGGGACAATTGACCATGGAAGAATATGAAAACAATTTCTTGGAGCTGCTGAGGTATGTCAAGTATATTCGAGATGATAAGGTGAAAATTCAGCGTTTCCTGAGTGGACTGCCCCAGTCATATAAAGACAGAATTGAGTTTGATGAACCTCGAACTCTAGAGGAGGCCATAAGAAAGGCCAAGTATTGCTTTAATCAAAACAGAAGAAAACCAGAATTCCAAAAGGCATGGAAGGATAAGAAAAACGAAAAGTTTGATCAAAGGAAGAAGGGGTTCAAGCCTCCTCAATTCAGGAATCAGCAAAGGAAACCATCACAGGTTGTGACTAAGCCAACTAGGATGATGGGAGACAAGCCAAGAGATCCAAAGGAGCCAAGAGAAGCACTTCAATGTTGGGGTTGTGGAGGAGACCACATGCTTAGGAACTGTCCACATTGGAATGGGAATGCAAATCAAGTCCACAACATCCACGGAGATAAAAATGTGGGTCAAGTGGTGAGGACAATCCCTAAAATCTATGCAGCAGTAGAAGACTGCCAGGCAGATCATCAATCAACTATGGTTGAAGTTGAAGGTAAGATTGCTAAGCAATCCGTTTCTATTTTGATTGATCCTGGATCTACTCACAGTTATGTCACCCCAAGACTTGTTGAGATTTGTGCTTTCAAGAAATTAAAGCATAGTAAATCATGGTTGGTTCAACTAGCCACTGGAACCAAGAGAAAAGTTAGTGAAATAGTAGAGAAATGCCCATTAGAGATGGATGGGCTATTCACTTATGCAGATCTGAATATTTTGCCACTTGGTTCCTATGATATTCTCATTGGAATGGATTGGTTAGAAGCACACAAGGTTAAACTTGACTGCTACAATAAGACATTTGAATGCATGGACGAAGAAGGAAACCCAAGGGTTGTAAAAGGCATTCCAAAGGTGATCTCTGTTAGACAGGTTTCAACCATGCAACTCAAGAAGTTCTGTAGGAAGGGATGTCAATTGTATGCAGCTCACATTTTAGAGGCAACAGAGAATGAAACTCTTAAACTGGAGGACTATCATGTATTGCAAGAATTCAGGGATGTTTTTCCTGATGAGATTCCAGGACTCCCTCCAAAGAGAGACATTGATTTTACAATTGAACTTGTGCCAGGAGCTGCACCAGTGTCTAAGACACCCTATAGGATGAGTACACTGGAATTGCTAGAATTAAAAATGCAATTACAAGAGTTGTTGGAAAAGAAATATATTAGGCCAAGTGTGTCCCCGTGGGGAGCACCTATTCTATTTGTGAAAAAGAAAGATGGAACACTCAAGTTATGTATTGACTACAGGCAGTTGAACAAAGTCACTGTGAAGAAAAAATACCCATTGCCCCGAATTGACGACCTTTTTGATCAAATGAGAGGAGCAAAGGTATTTTCAAAGATTGACTTGAGGTCTGGTTACCATCAGGTAAGAATCAAAGAAGAAGATATTCATAAGACAGCCTTTAGAACGAGGTATGGACACTATGAGTTCGTAGTGGTACCATTCGGTCTCACAAATGCACCAGCTACATTCATGTGTCTCATGAATAATGTTTTTAGCAAGTATTTGGGCAAGTTTATTCTTTTATTCCTAGACGACATTCTCATCTATTCTAAGAATAAAGAAGGGCATGAAGAGAATTTGAGAATGACAATGCAATTACTAAGGAAGCATAAGCTGTATGCAAAGGAGGAGTTCTTATGCAAGACAACCACGTGATATGCTATGAGTCAAGAAAATTGAAGGAGCATGAGAAGAACTATGCTACTCATGATATAGAACTCGCAGCCATAGTACATGCTTTAAAGATGTGGAGGCATTACTTAATGAGAAGAAAATTTGAGTTAAGGACAGACCATTGTGGTCTGAAATACTTGTTTGATCAGCCAACTTTAAATGCTAGGCAAGCTAGATGGTTGGAATTTTTGTGTGAATTTGATTTTGAAATCAAACACATAAAAGGGAAAGAAAACAAGGTGGATGATGCACTCAGCAAGAAAGTACATGAAATGCATGTGTCAGCACTTAGTACTTGCCAACCAGATTTGAGGCAGCAGATTGTTAACCATATGGTTGAGGATGAAGTGTATGAGCAGATAAAGGGCAAATTGCAGCAGCAAAACCTTGAAAAGAAGTATGAAGGCTATCATTTGGAAGGAGACAGACTCTTTACTTATAAGAATAGAGTCTATATTCCAAATGCGGTAGATTTGAGGAAAATTGTTATGGATGAAATCCATAAAGCTCCATACTCTGGTCGACCAGGATATCAGAAAACAATTGCTACAGCAAGAAAATATTATTTCTGGCCAGGTATGAAGAAGGATGTCACTGAATACATTTCTAAGTGTATGAAATGTCAGCAGGTGAAGGTTGAACACCGACACCCAGCAGGTTTATTACATCCATTTCCAATCCCAGAATGGAAATGGGAAATAATTTCCATGGATTTTATTGCAGGATTTCCAATGACTATGAGACAACATGATTCCATCATGGTTGTGGTGGACAAGTTAACAAATGCAACACATTTCATACCGGTTAAGTCCACACATAAAGCTGATGCCATTGCAAATATTTTCATGAAGGAAATTTTCAGATTACATGGGTTGCCTAAGGCAATAATTTCTAACAGGGATACCAAGTTCACTTCCAATTTTTGGAAAGGTCTCTTTGCAAATTTGAGTACCCAATTGAACTTTAGCACCGTGTACCATCCTCAAACAGATGGGCAAACAGAAAGAGTAAATCAGGTGCTTGAAGACATGCTTCGCATGTATGTAATGGACAAGCCATCCAAGTGGGAAGATTATCTACACCTGGTAGAGTTTGCATATAATAATGGGCAGCAAGAATCATTGGGAATGAGTCCATATGAGGCTTTGTACAGCAGAAGGTGTAGGACACCAGTGACTTGGGACAATCCAGTGAACAGAATTGTACTTGGGCTAGACTTGCTTAAGGAAATGGAACAAGAGGTTGCAAAGATCCGGCAAAATTTAAAAGCAGCCGAGGATAGACACAAAAGCTATGCAGATAAACATAGAATGCATAGGGAATTCAGTGTTGGGGATCGTGTGTATCTTAGAGTGAGATCAAGGAAGAGTTCCTTGAAGCTTGGGAGTTGTGCCAAGCTATCACCTAGATATTGTGGGCCATTTGAAGTGCTTGAAAGAATAGGGCTAGTTGCATATAGACTTGCATTTCCTGCTAGCACTAAATCTCATAATGTTTTTCGTGTCTCTTTGCTTAAGAAATATGTACATGATCCTAACCATGTGATTAATTGGGATGTGATCCAGGTGGAACCCGAGGGAGAATTCCAAACCGATCCATTGTGCATCCTAGACAAGAAGGTAACATTGCTCCGGAACCGAGCCATCAGACAGGTAAAGGTGCAATGGAAGCACTACGGTCCCGATGAGGCTACATGGGAGCTGGAGGATGCCATGAGGGTGGCATATCCATTTTTGTTCAATTTTGATGAGCACTGAGGACAGTGCTAATGTAAGGGGAGGGGAATGTCACGTCCCCATTTTGACCCCCTTCGCATTAAATCGTAAATGATGTAAATATTGTTATTTAATCATGGTGAGGAGCTCAAGGCCAAGGCCCCACCATCGATTTAGCATTTTATGTATCGGAAATTAAAGAAATAGATGCCTGTGGTTCTTGTGCTAGATAGGCACAATGTAAATAAGACATCATGTAAATACAAATTTTAATGAAAATACCCACAACTAGCTATGCAATGCAACAAAGAGATGGGGGCATGATTCTACAAGGAATAGGGAGGGAAATTATTCAAACCCTTGAGCCAATGGTGTTAATCCATGTGTCAATGAGAAAACCCATAAACCACCAACTACCCATTTTGGGTTATGGACCCAATCATTTAATTCTTCCAAGAGTTGGTTGAGGCAGTTAATGCCTTGGGAATGGAGAGGTATGGAAGCCAATTTCGTGCATGGGCAAGCCATCAACCTGGGAATTCGTATTTTTGCTTGTGGGGCAAGAAAACACCCACGAAATGGTGCCCAAATCCATTCTGAAACCATAGTTTTTACTTACTCACGCAGTTTGAGCTAGCTGGGTCTTTCCCTACACATTTTTCATCCAAATCCTACATTTTTCCATGCCTGGGAGTCATTTTTTTGCATTGTACAACAGTTGGGAGAGGAAGGCCATGATTTGGGACTGTGAGGGAGGTCGTTTTTGCCCCGAATTTTCCATGGACGTTTTTCGGAAAACGGATTTGGCTTCCCAGGGTTGTTCCTCATCTACCAGTTTCGTTTTTGGGTTTCCCACGTTTTTCTGAAGCTAATAAAAACCCCATCTTTGGGCATCTCACTGTAAAAACGTTTTTATCCCGCCCAATAATTGTGGTTCTACTGTTATGTGCATCCTTGTTTTGGTTTGAACCTGTGAGCTAAAGTTTTGGAGTGGTAGTGGACATAATTGGCTTGATAAACCTAGTGGGGAAAATAACCTCTCAAGAGGATCAAGAGGGCTTTGGCTACTTTTCTATGCACACCCTGAGATCACTAGAAAGGAAGGTATGGCTTGAGGGACTGTGTGGCAGTGAAGAGAATACTTCCTTGTGCTGGGTGTGTAGGTATTGTGGGTGCCAAGCTAGATAGATCTTGTAAGGTTATCCCTAGCTCTGTGCTTGAGCTCACTAGCTTAGCAATTCTTCCTTTCCATTTTCTAGTAGCCTGATAAACCCAATTGTAGATTGGCCTAGCTCATCTTGGTGTATGCTTGGCTATGTGTGAGTCTGTTGTTCCCTGGTTCCTTGTAGAAATCATGCCCAGCTCGGGGGGGGCAGTTGTATCAAGAGGTTGATAAGCACAACTGGCCTATGGTTGGGTGGAACGTTGCAGTTGCATAGCCAGTTGCTTGGGACTACTTTTTTATAAGATAAGTATTCTCCTGTGTTAACTTGCATTTATTTATTTGATGAATATCTTGAATGCATGATGAATGTGTAATTGAAATTATTTCCCCTGTGTTTTTCTTATGATTATACATTCCCATATGTCTTTTATATTATGTGAAAGCTTGTTTAAAAGTTCATGGGGCTAGATGCCCGGTTTAACATCATGATCCTCTCCATTGCACTAGTACGATGGGAGGGGTCGTGACATGGATCGGATAGTACAACAATATGTGAGATTGACACAAAGTAAATCGACATGGTGATGGGCGTACTGACTGCATATGACAAATGATAGATGTGTTCTTGAACATGGGCATGGCATGACTTGGCAGTATTGACATAATGAGAATGACGCAAACTTCTAATGCAGTTGATGGTGGAAGCTTTCTCTGAATGAATCAGAGGAGTAACAAGACTTAGAAAGTAAGCGGGGACTCATAGACAAATAGATGACCCAAGTACTATATGCAAATGAAGAAGAGTGCCATGTTCAAGAACGACTACATACTGCCACAGATGAAAGTGTGAATACAAATGCTTTCCTTTTTCCCCATCATGAATGATGAGTGCCTCATGTGTTTTTTATGAGCTTGATGAGGGTAACCATATGCTCAGTATAGCTCATCTTATAGATGAGTCCAATCCCAAATATTTCCCGAACCTGGGATAGGAGGGGTTTGTCCCATGACGGGCCCTTCAATGTGAAATTTTAACGCGTCCATAGAAGGCAAACTCGGTTGTCATTTCATGTTTAGAGAGTCTGAAAAGAACTAAAGAAGACTCCAATGAACCTTTTTCATAAAGTTAGCCTCATCGCCTGGAAAAGGGTAAAACAACACGGGAGAGGACTCTTCTAGTCATGATTGGCTGGAGTATTCCTTTTTCGTAATTAGTACCTCCTGGTCCGAAAAAGGAGTAAAATATCGCTAGGAAGAGGACCATTCAAATACTTTAACAAGCGTGAACACGACAAGTTCGCTTGGCAATCTTTTCATTTTTCGAGAGCGTGAAAAGAGCTTAATGGTAGGCTTTGGGGGGTGTCCTTTTCTGTGGGAGTTTAACGAGCCCAGAAAAGTGATAAATCGTAACTCAGTACTTGTTCTCATAGTTTCGTGAGTACGAGAACAAACAAAGAGTAAACTCATCCTCATGCAATAATTACAACTAACTAAAAATAATAATGGCAAAACATTCAAAGGAGTGTTCATACCTATAGTGTCCGTTGGTGATGCGAGAAACGACACAAAAGACCACTTTACGACTTATGCACACTAGAAAACGTGTCAAATAGCCCCAAATATGACAAAAAACGATGAAAACTATAGTAAATGACCCAAAAGCATCAAAATATTTGAAAAGGAAAATTCCATTCTATTTATAAATAAAAATATGGGCCAAAAATAGAAAACATTGTTTCAATTGCCAATTTGGGTGGAGAAGTACCAATTTGGAGCCAAAACTTCCTTTGCCGATTCCGGGAGCTACGATCACCCATTTCACCCACCGTCCGGATCAGGTAGGCCTAAACTTCATCCAGAAACTTTCCAGTGGATTAGTTTTTTATTTTAGGTTCATTTTTTGGGTTTTTTTATGAATTCATGGAGGGATATTGTGCCCTTGGCTTGTCGCAAGTTTCCCTTTCGGGAATTGCGACGAGACCAAGTCGTCGCAAGCCTCGAATGGATACAGTGCGACGTCATCGCACTGTACGTAAACGTACGGTGTGATGGCGGAGAAGCATTTTCCAATCATAAAAAATAATCCAAAAAATGGACTTGCAAAGGAAGTAGGACCTAACAGTTTTTAAATGTCCTTCTTGGCAGGTTACTATCTAGCCAACATGGTATTAGAGTGGCGGGAAAGAGAACATGAAGTGGATGATGTACAAGCTACGAGTGATCCACAATGCGTGGATTCCTTGAGAAACTACAGTTTGCTCAAGTTCTTTGAGATTCAGGGGATGAGATGCCAAATCCCACTATTGTCACACATGCTCTAGAGTTGGGATGCGGCCCAACAACATTTCATGATCGGTGAGCATATCCTCACGATAGATATTGAGGATATCTTCTTTCTTACCGGTTTGTCTCAAAGAGGGGACCCTGTATCACTTACTGGACACGGGCTAGTGACTGCACCATCAATGAGATGGTGGCACAGCATTGTTCTACTCTTGCTCGGTCTTCCAGTGGGAAGATCCCTATCAGGGACGTGGTGAGTCATCCACTGTGTAACATATTGTTTACTATCACTAGAGTGGCGCGGAGCCAAGCCCCACACATGGCCACTTGGACTCATATGTTGTATGCGGAGGACTGTATGTCCCCCAGGGTTTTCAATTGATGCGAGGGTCTCCTCGCAAACATACGAGCTCAGCTGACCAAGTGTCAGCGAGGGGAGCTCAAGTTGTTTGGGTATGGATCGATCGTGGTATCGTTCCTCTTGGAGTAGGTCCCTCACTTACGTCCGCAGCTAGTACTGGATGACAGGGAACCCAGAGATCCCCACATGCTCAGATGGGAAGAGGTGATGAACCGCCATTGTGGGGGACCTATCATCAGCTCTGGTCCCGAGTTCTTTAGCTGGCTAGAAGGCTAGTTACTCATGGTCGAGGATTTTCCATACAGTGGCAGGGACTTCCGAGAGGATCCCGACTTAGCGCTGCCTGAGGATGCATCGTGGGGTGACATAGGTGAGAACAAAAACTACGCTTGCATATTTATCACTTTTTTTTGATGCAGTACTGACAAGTATGTAATGTGTGTATGCAGATGTGGGCCCCGTACGGCCAGTGGGTCTCTCCCTTCTGGCGAGGAGAGACAGAGGCGGGGAAGCAGTCGTTCCTGCAGGTTCTCATGTTGCCATCGAGGAGATGGAGGAGGTGTACAGGAACTTGTCCCAGTTGACTGTGGAGGTACCCGAGCCAGCTATCGATGAATTACCGAGACCTATGCAGAGGTTTGGGGTTGGAGTGTCTGTACGCTTCTACGCCTTACTCCGCAATGTGGCTCAGACCGTGGACTGTTTCCTTACCCAGCGATAGCAAGTCATCCGAGCTAGGGGTGGTGTACGGGTCAAGCGTCAGGCCTGATGACACTTTTATACTTGTACTGAGAGCTTAGAGGCCTCATATTTTGTACTACTAAAAGCTATGAGGCTTCAGATTTTTGTAGAGACTTACTGAAAGCCATCATGCTTCAGATTTTGTACCAGCACTACTTTTTGATGATATATATATACAGACATTCCCGACGATTTATACATTATGTGTTTTTAAAAATGATTAGTGATGTGATCTTGTTTACATGTTTGATTCTATAATATATTATTTACATGTCATGAATGCTTTTACATATTATGAGTGTTATGTGTGTGCGATGTACGAATCCAAAATGAAGTTGGCCATCGAGTCAGCATCTGTGTTTAACTCTCGTGGAATGTGTAGGTATTGAACGGATTCAAATGACCTTTCCAAGAGACGTACTCATCTGAAGAGACGCAGTAAGGTAGGATCATGGATGGCATAAACCCGGTTAAGATGAGAAACCACTAATTGAGAATCCATGTGGATGACAATGTGGTTCATACCCAAGGAAATGGCATTAGCTAGGGTTCTGATTATTGCTTGATATTTTGCAGCATTGTTGGTCGCAAACCTTAGGAAACTTCCTCCTGAGCTAATGAGCTCACTTGTAGGGGAATATAGTACCCAGGATGCAGAAGCAAGGTTACAGGTATGTCGGTTGGCGCCGTCTGCAAATCCATAGCACATTTCCATCTGCACACGCAGACAGGACATGGTATAAGGAGCGGAAACAAGATCTAAAGACACTCAGAAAAGAAATGTGGCACACCACACAAAAATACAAAAAAAACACCATGTACAGTATATACAAGCAATTCTATGCATGAGAGATCAAGCATAGTATCTCTTCAGGTAAAGCCCATTGCGGGGTTCACCCAAAGAGATTCTGTCATAGTCTTCAAGCTCATATGCACCTTTTTCCAACACACGTTTTATAACGTAAGGTCCATGCCACATGGACTCGAACTTCCCTACTCCTAGTTTGTCATGCTTCTGGTCATAAGTGAGGACCAGGTCACCCTCGATGCGTTTGTTATGCGCTTCATTAGCAATAGCAGCATCTCGGCAGGACTCGTCAAGTTTCGCTAAGTGCAAGAGACGTTCTTCCTCGATAGTAGTGTTAGGAAGAAGTTCAGCAACAAGTTGTAGAGATGGAATTTCGCACTCTATAGGTAGGATAGCCTCCAATCCATATACCAATTGGAAAGGAGTGAATCATGTGGCGGTTTTAACGGAGGTTCGACAGGCCCATAATGCTGAAAAGAGCATGTTGTGCCAATTGGACTTATGTGTCCCTACCATCCTTTGGACCATAGTTTTCAAGACCTTGTTAATGGCCTCGACCTTTCCATTGGACTGTGGGTAGTAGGGTGTTGAATTTTCATGGCGAAAACCCAAACTATTGCTTAGTTCATCAACCATATGGTTCTGAAAATGAGAACCATGGTTGGCAACAATTGCCTGAGTAACTCCGAACCGCACTATTACATGATTGAACATGAAGAGTGCGGAAGTTTTGTCGTCGTTATGGTATGTAGGCATAGCCTCGGCCCACTTTGTAAAGTAATCCACAGCTACAATGATGTAACTATGCCCCCCGGCCGAGGTAGGCTTACAATGCATAAAGTCAATGCCCCACTTTGCAAATGGGCCAACGACAATAACCGGATGTAATGGGGCAGGATGAGTGCGCCTCTTCGTATGGAAGTGTTGGCAAGGAGGACATTTCTTAATGGACTCAATACAATATTTGAAGATGGTAGGCCAATAATATCCTGCGCGCAAAATATTCTGGGCTATAGCCATCCCAAAGAGGTGACCACCACATGCCCCAGTGTGACAGTCATTGAGAACGCGTTCGGCCTCATCGTGAGTTAGACAATGTCTAAGAATTGAATCGACGCCACGGCGATACAAGGTATCATTGATGATCAAATAATACTTTGCATGGTGAGGTATCTTACAACGGTCGTCATGAGACAGTTGAGGGTTGAAGCGTTGGGTTTGAAGATACAACAAGATATCTCCATACCACGGATCAGTCGTACTGATGAGAAACAATGATTCATCTAGGAAGGAGTCATTGTGCTCAAATTCTGCATCAAGACGGGGAAGGTCACAAATAAGCTTGGCAAACACCAAAGACTTCTTAGACTTGGCTTTCTTGAAAAGAATATCGAATTCTTGCAGTATCACGATCCAACGTGAATACTTTCCCCCATGTACCTGATGTGTTAGTATGTGGTACATGGGTTTCGAGTCGGCGATGATGGTGGTGGTGCGGAGCAAGATGTAGTGGCGAAACGTTTGGACGGCGATGACCACCGCGAAAGCAAGTTTTTCGACATGTGAATATCTAGTTTCAGTGTCGGTGAGACCCTTACTTGCATAGTATATTACATGTTCCTGGGCATTTTGATCTTCCTGTACCAAAACCATGGCGATAGTGGTGATAGAAGTGGCGAGATATAAGATGTAATCTCGATAATAATTAGGTGGTTGGAGCACGGGTGCATGCATGATGGCATGTTTGATATTGTCGAAGGATTTTTGAGCTTGGTCGTCCCAAATGAATGGGACATCCTTCTTAAGCAGTTTCATATACCCCTGAGTCTTCTCCGCGAAATTACAAACAAAACGTCTTAAATAAGTCGCCTTCCCTTGGAGACTTTGAAGTTCCGTCACATCAGTCGGGGGTGGCAGGTTGATGATGGCCTCCACCTTTAAGGGATCGATGCGGATCCCATCCTTAGAAACGATAAATCCTAAGAGGTGGCCGGACTCAATGCAAAAAATACACTTATGAGAATTCAGACGAATATTGTACCATCTGCATTTGAGGAAAATGGCCGTCAGATGATCAATGCGGAACTCGCACTACTTTGAGTGAGCAGGGAGATCGTCCAGGTAAGGTTCCACAAACTCCTTAATATCGTGGAAGGCATATCACATAGCCCGTTGGAACGTGGCGCTAGCATTTTTAAGACCAAACGGGAGTTTGCGATATGCAAACGTTCCCCACGGGCAGATGAAATCTATCTTATGTTGGTCGGCTGGGTTGATATCAATCTGGTTGTAACCAGAAAAGCCATCCATAAATGAGAAGATGACGCTCCCGGCACAGTTGTCGATGATCTGGTCGATGAAGGGGGTCAGGTAGTTGTCTTTTGGACAAGCCTGATTAAGGTCCCGATAATCAACACAGATGCAAATGGTACCCTAATTTTTGTTCACATGAACGACGTTTGAGACCCAATCCGTCAATGGGACAGGATAAATAAAACCAGCCTTTAAGAGCTTTTCAATTTCTGCCTTAATTGTCGCAGTCTTCCGGGGGTGTACCGGTCGTAACTTTTGGTGCACAGGTTTGATGTCGGGATAGGTTTTTATTTTGTGAGAAACAAACGCGGGGTCTATCTTAGGCATTTCCTCATAGGACCAAGCAAATACGTCTCAAAATTGCTTGAATAAGGCCGTGCTAACAACGATTTCTTCAGGGGAACACTTCTAGCCTATGTGAATGTGTTCCACTATACCAGGTTTCACCAAGATGTCCACCAAGGTGGTTGGCTCAATGTTGGCCAAGTTTCCCTCTGTGTCCGTAAGACATGTAAGGATGGGGGAATGAGGGGATGGGTAGATATCTGGTGAAAAGAGGGTGTGAATGTTGTCCTCTATGTACTCCAAAGGAGGAAGAAAAGATGACCTATGGTGGAGATCATCCCACGGACCGTCGTCAACGTTCATTACTTCCATGATGGACTCGTTTGAATGAAAAGTCTGAAGTAAGAGATCAGGTAGAGATGACATCCATCGTAGAGAACAGGATGGAGAGGCGATGGATGAAGGGTCCTCTGATGCTAATTGGATAGCCTCCTAAATACATTCAGCAGGTGAAAGAGGCATTATATCTCCAAGCAGATGTGTTGTGGCTTCGTCCAGTACAAGCTAAGTGTCGTTAGAGTGAGATAAAATCTCTGTGGAGATCATGTGCACTGTAGCGACATGATTAGGGGGGTCCGCGGCTGGAAAAAATGCCCATGAGAGATGAATCTTTCAAAAGGCCAACCCCTATACTCTCATACTGTTTTGACATCTGTCCAATGGAAGGAACGTGGTCACCAGGATGAGTAGTAGCATCTGGTGTACAAAAATCTAATTGGTCAATAGTAACAATTCATCCTTGGTGGGGGAATTGTACTATGCGGAAGACTAAAGAGGCTACCGCCTGCATGGCATAAAACCAATTGCGACCAAGCAAGAGATTATAATCTATTGGGGCCGAGACCACTTCCACATTAACAGTTACAATCTTTCCGCCCAAATCAACTGCAAGAGCTTGTAAGAGCCCACGAGGTTGGAAGCCACAACCGTCGAATACTTTCAACATGGTAGGAGAACGATTCAATTCGGGGGAGCCAATGGCTCTCCAACAGGCGATCAACATGACAGAAGGGGAGGCACCTTCGTCCAAAAGGGTATGATGGATAATCTTCCCAGCAATGTTCGCAGAAACTTGGAATGCGAGCTAGTGTGAGAGCCTCGACTTAAAGTTGTCAAGTCGGAACATGATGGTATTCGAGGAATCGGGGTCGACTGCACCGATGGCCACAAGGAGAGTTTTGCGTTGATTAGGACAATTCTGCAAAACTTCTAGGGTAGACATGGTGCAAGGAGCATGTGCCAAGTCTTCTACGATATTGTAATTTTGTGTCGCTCGAGTGTCAGGATTGAAATCGGATTTTTGAATCGTACTCTTGGGAGGACGCAATATCGAGTCTAAGGATGGCTTCTCAATGGTGAGAGAAGTTGATGGCACAGTGACGTCAGTTAAGGAGTTGGAAGCTTTTTCAGTATTACTTCCAGTGGATTCCTTCGAAGAGACCGGTTCGTAAGATCTCGAGCAAGTGTTCAGATTGATCATCTCGTTACGCACAATGAGAACATGGGCAGTATTGGAGGGTTCCCCCTGGGATTGGGGAGGTTGAGCAATGATCTACTGGTTCTGGGTAGGAAACGGATCGTTGAGGACTGTGGGATTTGTTTTACCCCTAAGAAAATTTTGTACTTTGTCTCTATGGGGACACTCTTTGGAGAAATGGTCATCTCCGCACAGTAAACAAGGATACTTTAGATTTCGTTTCTGCTTGGTATCATCAGGAGTGCTCCTTTGCTCTTGATGGGTAGAATATTTCTTGGGTTTCCCCTTTTTCTTCTTTTTTCCGCCAGACTTCTGAGATGAAGCTGATTGAACAAAATTCACTTCTTCAGTTAGAGCAGGAGTGGTGGATTTGGTGGTGCTGTGGCCAGCCTGAGTTGGTAAGGGGGAAGACCCGTGAAGGTTGGATGATCCAACAGTACCAGAAGTAGGCTGGGTGTTAAGGGATCCAATGATTCCATCGGTTTGGAGTCCCTTAAGTGGTTTCGTAGGGTCATTAACGTCATGGGGTGCATCAGGTAGAATATCAAACAAAGTGCAGGATTGAGTGTAGACTAGGTCTAGTACATGGGCACTCGCGATGGCTTGTTCTTCGGTGATAGCACCTCGCATGGCGACATCTCTTGTTATGGTAGGGATGAGGGATTTTGTAAACCAGTCTGCTAGGAGCTGATATGGAATAGGATCTTTAATAAGACGTCATCTCCTACACCACTCATGGATGTGATTAGAAATATGAGTGACAGTATTCTGGTAGAGCGAGGTTAAAAGCACAGTACCAGTTTCATACCGTATGGGCAGCTGAAAATGTGTCAAAAAGTTCATGGCAAGAGAACCAAAATCAGGAAAAGAGTGGGGTGGCAACTCAATGTACCACTTGGCATCCAAATCGGTGAGAGTCCTTTGAAACAATCTAAGACAAATTGAATCATCCATTAAGGAATTAGATGAACACCACAAGTGGTATGTCATCATGTGGTTTTTAGGGTCTTCACCCGGCTTGTCGTCAAATTTGGGGATATCAGATGGGAGTTTCACTGGAATTGGTGGCCAGTTAGATCCATGGTAAATAGGATCGTTGGTTAACCGGGATAGGTCAGGCAAGTCCAAAGTATCCAGGAAGGGTAGTTGTGGGTTAGGCTACGCATATTAATAATACGGATAAGGCATGTATGGACCAAACTGACCGTAAGGTGTACCAGGAGGAAACTGACCATAGGGGGGGGTGCCTCCCGGACTGTAAGGGGGTCCGCCACCATAAGGTGGTCCATTCCAATAAGGTGGGGGTCCACCTCCACCACCAGGAGGGGGTGGAGGTCCACCACCACCACCGGGAGGAGGTGGAGGTCCACCACCACCACCGGGAGGAGGTTGGGGTCCGTAACCGTAATAAGGAGGCCCACCACTGCCTCTTCCTAGAGGGGGTGGTGGACCACCTCCACCGCCAGAAGCATGGGGGCCCCCACCACCTCCGTTGCCGAAAGGATGAGGGTCTCCACCACCACCTCCACCAACATAGTGATTAGGACCTCCACCACCTCCGCCTAGAGGGGGTGGTGGACCACCTCCACTACCCAAAGGGAAATGTCCTCCTCCACCATAATAGGGTGGTCCCCCGCCGTCTCTGCCTAGAGGGGGTGGTAGACCATTCCCGCCACCGCCGGAAGGGTGAGGGAGATTGTAGGTAAAGTGAGGTGGGCCTCCACCAAGGTTAGGTGGGGGTCCATCACATCTAGAAGGAGGCAGGGGAAGATCGATCGAGGGTGGTGGTACTTGAGGGATAGTCAGTTGGGGTCCTTGGTGCAACACAGGCTGTTGTCCCCATAGAGTGTATGGTGCGTTTCCGGGATTAGATTGACCTGGCACAGGGTTAATGGAACCTGGATACGCTTGACTCCATGAGGGATGAGTTACATTGGATGGGCCCCCAACATGAGATAATCCCATGGTGGAAGTCTGGAGGGTTGGGAAGGTCCAACGAAAGTTCCGTTGGGGATTCCACCGCCTACGTTCTGGTTAGGAAACGGGGGTTTCCCCCCAACCACAATAGTTTGACCGTTATTCAAAGGTAGAACCAACGTAGGTTGTTGACTAGCTACCGTAGTAATAACATTACCAAAAAGATAATCCGGAGGAATAGAGTATCCTCCCCTCGAATTTTGAGGTGAGTGAGGAACTGGTAAAGTAACTGTGGTAGTGATAAGTGTGTTGGACTGTTGTCCTTCCACTGGTTGGTCCACTTGATGTGTAGGACTGGACTCTTGTGAGGGTTGACCAGTCTTATTAACGGTCTTGTGGTGAGAAGGTTGTCCCGATGATCCAAAATATATCGGATGATCTGGGATGTCTCGGTAAGGAGGTAACGATGGGTCTTGAACCCTTTGTTGGAGACTTGACTGCCAAAACTCTTCAGCCATGGAACGAAAGTGGGCTAAAGTGTCATCCGGAGTAGTCTCACTGGGTGAGGATGAGATGGAAAAATGAGCCACTGGGTGGTCTGTAGAAGATGTCTAGTAAGCTGCTGAAGGACCAACAGCTGCAGTAGGGTCATCCTGGGGTCGGTTTATCCATTCCAACGATCCAGGTTCTCCTCGAACAATGGGAGAAAGATCTCATGAAGCAGGGGTGTGCACTCCTTCATCTTGCAGGGGATGGGAAGCAGGTGAATCTGGTGGAAACAAAAGTCTTCCAACATTCAAAGTGGGGTTTTCCACTTCAGTAACTACGACCGTGTTATGCTGATCCATTCTTACCCTCGAAATAGCCTCCGGATTAAGGGGATATTCGTGTGGTGTGGTAGGGGAAATGAAATATGCAAGATTTTCAATTTCACTTTCAATGATCTAAAAGCAACAAGAATTAAAAATGCATCTATCTTTCTTTAGCATGGAATCAATCTTTGCAAAAATCAAAACGTGCTTGAGTCTTTCAAGAAAATGAGCAATTCATAGTTTAAGAAAAACACAATCGATCATACTTTCATTCAATTTTTCAAAACATTCAAATGCACAATGATCTTTCTTTAATAATGTTTGAGAAAGGGAAAGAAGCACCTTTAATTTTTCAATGGATGTATCAAAGCAATAATTTGATAACAACTCTGCTTTTAGATGTAAATGACTGAAAAGAAAACACTACTTGCAACATTTAGTACTCAGAAAACTCAAAAAAAGACAAGCACTTAGTCAAGCTGAAAACACACAAGTCTCAAAGTCAAACAATAGCAAGCAAACCAAGCAAGCAAAGCTCGAAACAAATATAAATGAGGTTTGGAGGCTGATCCAATGCAATGATCAGATCATGGATGGAAGGAAGGGAATGCAAGAGTGAACGGAAGAAGTTGGAGGAGACAAGAGTATCCACCACTACCGGTTCTCAAACTTGCCCGAGACGGAACCCAAAGTCAATCCAAATGAAACCAAACTATCGAGACACAAATCACAAATAGGGTCCCTAGTTGGATCTTACAACAAAGAGGGGGTTCATACATCAGACCAAGGTTCAAACTGTCAAATGAGGGAGGGGATGCCTACATGCCAACTTTTGACAAATCGGCGCACTCTGTCCTTATACACAGTGCGACGTTGCAGTTTACCTTCACGGGAGGTGCAAAGATGTTGCAGTATACCAATGCAAAGGATGTGACGAGTGACTAACAGGTAAAGGACAGAGGCCAAGAATGACACAGTGTCACTCTGTTTCCACTTCCCAGGTGCGACAGGCGAAGTCTGGATTCAAAAATGAATCAGATCTCTCAACAATGAACCATAACAAGGCTTGAACATGGGTTGTATAAACTCTGAGGAAGCAGATCAGAGTCTTCAATGCGAAGATCTGATAGTGAAATCAACTCTAAAGAGTAAAATGGAAAAAATAAAAAGGCTTGTGTCAAGCAATCAACTGAAAATGACTCTCATATTGACAACTACTAAATAAGACCGTCAATCTCCCCAGTATGGTCGCCAGATTTGTTTGACGAACAATCTATCAAGAGCGGACTCAGGGCCTGATCTCCCTATCTCAACGTGAGTCTAGAAAAAATAGGACAGAACATAAAATACTTTCCTAGATCATGTAGAAATACAGATGAAAGAGAAGATCACTTACCTTAGATTTGTAGATCCCTTTCTCCCTTTGTTAGTCCAATGCTCCAGTGCTGCCAGTGTGCGAGTAGCTAAACCCTATTGAACATATAATAGACCACAAGAAGTGAAAGCATAGATCTCATATGATAGATCTAAGTTAACAGTCAAGGAGGAAAACTCTAAACATCATCAAGGAGACAACATTTATGGAAAGCAATTATATTAACTGTATTGAAGATTGAGGAGTACAATAGAGAAGAGGATTACAACCACTACCTTAACATTGTAAACTCCTTCTGACAAGCCATGCCAAAGCTCCTAGAGAGAGGTAGGTGTCTCCCAATCTAGAATGCAAGGTCTACTGAGTATAATTTCACCAGCATAAGAGTACCATCGACTTCCTCCTTTGGTATGGGAGTGAGATTCACTTATATAGGACTGAGTGGATAGGGTATGGATAAGATAGGTTGAGGGATGGTAGGAGAGGCTTA
Source organism: Larix kaempferi (assembly GCA_027924585.1). Classification (NCBI taxonomy): domain Eukaryota; kingdom Viridiplantae; phylum Streptophyta; class Pinopsida; order Pinales; family Pinaceae; genus Larix; species Larix kaempferi. Next base: position 3,315,961 of record BSBM01000490.1, on the reverse strand, counting down.
AGGGATCTCTCCAAGGTATTAGGAACCAAGTTCCAGTTCCTCCAAGAGGTCAGGGATAGGGTCCCAAGTCAGCAAGCTTCGAGAAGGACATCGAAGGAGCTTTATTTACCATTTAATTGACTTCGTCGCACCCTGTAATGGAGCAAGGTGCGACGTCGCATGTTGCTAATGTGCAGCCTGCAACGACCCTTCAAAACCTAGCACAATTGGGAACCAATCCTCTTTAGTTGAATTACTGAGTCCAAAGATCTGCAGGGATGTATACACTAAATCTCATGATGGGTAGATTTTGGGTGTAACAGAATCTTAAGAAATTGGTCAAAGAAATTGATGATCTCAAGAACATGGTAAAAGTTCTAGTGCTAGAAAGAGATCAGTCTTCTAATGAGGAAATGAGTCGGCAATATGAAGATGCTCTCAAGAGCCCAGATGACAAAGAGCCTGCCCCCTTTGATATTTCACTAGACCCTTTCTTAGGAGCTTTCTCCGGTCCTAAATTGTTTATAGGTATTCTTTTTTTCCCTTGTGAATTTAAGCCTTATACTATCCGTTGTATGGTTGATTCAGGTTGCCAACTTAACCATGCTAAAGGTGGTGCAATTTCTTCTTTTTACTGGGAAAAGTCTGATCATTTTGGTAAAGCCATAGAAGGTACTACTGTACAGTTATTGGGAAAAACCATTGATTTCCCTATCCAGATTAGTTCCTATTTGGATTTCGTATCTTTGTACAGACTTGATAATATAAAAGAAGATTGTATAATAGGTTCTGAGTTTCTTACTAGAGTTAGTCCATTTTCCATTGATACCCAAAAGTTGTTGTTTTCCTGCGTATTGAATGGAAAATCTGTTTCTTGTCCTCTCTTCTTAGAAGATAAACCCAAGTGTCCCAGTCCTGCAAACAAACCTAAACCCAAACCATAGATTGCAGAACTATTTAAAATGGAGAGATGCATAGCTTATGCAGAGATATATAAAGACAAATCCCTTGCGGACATCTCAGCTAAGCTAGGAAAAGATTGTTTCTCAGAAATCCCAAATGCTTTCTGGACAAGAGAGAAGTACTTTGTCTCTCCACCCTTTGATCCTCTTTTGAAGCACAAAGCAATGAAATCCTCTACACAGCTTATGTCTCCTTCATAATGTGAATTCTGTGCTTCCGAGATAAAAGAGCTCCTATCAAAAGGTTTGATCGAACCATCAAAGAGTCCATGGGCTTGTAGAGCCTTCGTGGTCAATAAGCATTCAGAGATCAAGAGAGGTAAACCAAGGTTAGTGGTAAACTATAAACCACTAAATGCTATCCTACACAAGGTTAGGTATCCATTGCCTGACAAAGCTAGCTTATCGCAGAAAATAGCTGGCTGCACAATCTTTAGTAAGTTTGATCTGAAATCTGGTTTTTATCAGATAGGTATTGAAGCTAAAGACAGATACAAAACAACATTTGTCGTTCCACATGGCTAGTACCAGTGGAAAGTGCTACCCTTTGGCATTAACAATGCTCCGACAGAGTTTCAGAAGTGACTGGAAGATATCTTTCGCGATAAGAAATGGGCTCTAGTTTTCATTGATGATATCTTGATTTGTTCCAGAAATTTACAAGAACATCTGAAACACCTACAGGAGTTTTACAATATGGTATTTAAACATGGTCTTGTTCTCTCCAAGAGCAAGATGGAAATTGGAAAGACTGAAATCGAATTTCTTGGTTTTAAGTTAAATAAAGGACACGTTATCTTGCAGCAACATGTCCTCCATGTTTTCAGTAAGTTTCCAGACCAGATATTGGAGAAAGTCCGGATCCAAAGATTCTTGGGTAGTCTAAATTACATAAGACCATTATACAAAGGCCAAGCTGAAGATATTCATATCTTACAACAAAGACTAAAGAAGAATCTGCCTAAATGGTCTCAAGCAATGACTTCGGCTCTGCAGAAAATTAAAGCCAAAGTCCAAGAGCTTCCTGCCTTATCACTCCCTCAAGGAACAGGCCAACTGGTGATTGAAACTGAAGCTTCATCAAAAGCTTGAGGTGGTGTTCTAATTGAAATCATTGATGGCAGAGAAAATATTTGTGGTTATGGATCTAGTTCCTTCAAAGCAGCTGAGTTAAACTATCCATCTAGCCACAAGGAGATTCTAGCTGTTAAGAAAACAATCAATCATTTTATTTTATTTCTAAATCCTATTAAATTTGTAATTAGAACTGATTTAAAAATAATGCCAGGTATCTTTAAAAATGAGAACCTGATGGCAGAAAATAGTAGTAGAATATTGAAGTGGTTTATTTGGCTTGAAAATTTTGATTTTTCCATTGTTTATAAACCAGGCTATCTTAACTGTGTGGCTGACATGTTAACCAGAGAGCAGCCAAAGATTCCTCAGTTGAATATGTTTACACCAGGCGCTTCAAGCTCTCAGCAGCCTGCGAAAGGAAAAGAGAAAGAATCAACAAGACCTAATTACTCCAGAAATCAATAAGCAGGTCTTTTCCTAGAACCATGGGATGATTCATTGACTCTCGAAGAAAGACAACTCACTTTGGAGCACGCCAACAAAAGGGATGTAGAGGCGTTTCTCTCTGTTACACTTATCAAACAAATCCTTAATTCCTCGCTTAAACTGCAAATTTTGGAGCGTTGGGAAGAATATGCTTTCAGAGGATTTGAATGTGCCCAAGACAATCTATGAGGTTGCAGAGAAATTTGGATCGACTGCAACGAAGAAGATGAAGGCCCGGTTTGGTATGTTGATATTGGTCATGGTAATCTCACATGGTCAACTTACAACTTGATCCTTCAATTTTGTAGAGAGGAAAGGTCTATTATTATTTGTGTCGATCCTTCTAACATGATAACCAATAAGTGGTCGGGTTGGACTGAAATTCTTTTAGATAAGTTTTTCCCATGCAAATATTGGGTTCAAAGAAGAACAAACTTCATCCTCCATCTGCAGGAAAATATGCAGGTAGCTGACCAGAACCACATGTGGTTCAAGTTCAAGTTGCAGCACCTTGGTGGCTGTTATACTCCTTTGGGTCAGACAGTCTACACCTCTCAAAAGTTTGTCAAGAGAGATCATCATGGCAATAGGATAGACACTAAAATTCATACAAAAAGGATTCCACTCAATTACAGGGTTGAATCTTTATTTCACGGAGATTTCCTTTGTCCGCCAAATCCAGTGTTGTTCGATTCCGACATAGAACAATGTTTTGACTATAATCTCTATCCTCCATTGGATTACAACGATACTGATCCCGGGCATGTTAATGATTACTCGGACTCTTCTGATGATGAATTTCCAGTTTTCAATTGCCCATGCAGTGGGGTTGATCTCGACGATGGTCCAGACATGTGTATATGTTTACAAGGATGGGATCCACATAATTGATTGAAAGGTGTGGTGGGCCGCTTTTGCTCCACTTTGTAACTATTTGATTTTTTAAGTGTCGGTCTGATGTAATATTCGGGTCCCCACATGTCATATGACTCCAAGGGGCGAGATAATGATGGTGGTTGTCCCCACCTGTCACCCCGAATCTTGCTTTATGACTTATTGTTGTCATTTTTCGGTGACTGGGATACCGACTGAGTTTGTATAAATAAAGCCCTCGAGGCCATTGTAAATCATTTGATTTTTGATGAGTTCATGTGTTGAATGCTCTGCAAGTCCGAGTCATTTGTATAGTTTGTGTCTGAGTGTGGGAAACGAGCAAAAGGTTGCCTCGGTACCTTTGAGTTCCCTAAGTGTCTGATACTAGACTGTGTATGCTGAGACTCCCAGGAGCTTTGAATTAGCCATCAGCTTGCTGATGTGTGAAACATAAATGGACTAAGTACTTTGTGCAGTGGTATTTTTCTATTTCCTCAGTGATGAGCTTCGCAGTTCGAAGCCGATCTGAGCTGTGTCTGTAAATTATGTCCTGCTATTTAATGAAAGCTTGAAGAGTTTGCAAGAATTCAATGAAGGCTTCACTGACTTTCGTAATTTAAAAAATATATAAAATTAACTTTTAAAATTTTGGAAAAATAACTCTGCACAAGATCCCTCTGTTGCCTAGGCCTCTACATATTTTTTTCCTCATAATTGGACAATTTACATAAGAAACCAATGGACCAACATGAATATGCATTATGTTTTAGAGAAAAAATAACATATCAATCTTAAAATAAAGACATTTTGGGGTGGTTATATCACTTTTCCATAAATAAAAGTTATATATTCTTGAAGGTGATCCGTTTTTCTACATTTCATCTTTTTACAACTAATTGGAAAAAGTTTTGTAGGTACCTCTAATAATTCATTTTTTTGATAATATTTCTGTTTTTCCAACATGTCATTGCAATTAACATGTCATAATTGGATATCATTACCTTGCACCAATCCATCTTCCAAACAACCAACTTTACATTAAAAATGTTTTAAAAGTTTTAATAAATAACAACCTAACTAACCAACCAACTTTACACTAAAGATGTTTTAAAAGTTTTAATAAATAGCAAACTAAGAAAGCTTCACTATGATCTACCACTTTAACTTTGAAAACGATCCTAACTTAACTATAAAGGTAAATTGTCATCGAATTTTACAAACTTTAACTCAAAAGGTAACTTGTCATTAAATTTTAAAAACTTTATCTTAGAAGGTAAATTGTAATTGAATTTTAAAAAGTTTAAGTCAAATACATGTGATTTCTTTTGCTTGTACATTATTTTAATTAAATAATTTAATTTCAATAAAAAAAAATTATCTTATTTTAAACTTACTTTCCATTAAATTTAGCTTTAATAATAAAACAATTAAAAAATAAAATATACATTTAAAATCATTAAATAAATATAAAAATAATTAATAAACTTTGAAAAAATTAATCAATTAAAATTAAATATACAATTCATTTTAATTCTCTAATAATACCAAATATTTTACATAAATATATAAACTACAACTATTATAACAACTAATAATACTTGAATAAATAAATTATAAAGAAATACTAAACAAGATACAACATCTAAATAGGTTGCTATCTTGAAATCTGGCACAATATATAATTTTATTTAATTAATTTCATACATAATTTTATTTAACTTTATCAAAATTATAATAAAAAATACCATTTTTTAAATAAATTTGCAATGTGTCTTTTGATGTGTTCATCTTCCCAAATTATTTGTTGCCACCAATCATTTTCACCCCGTAATGTCTTCAAACTGAGCAATTTGTCTTTTCAAATTTGGACACATCACTATCTCCAATCTCCGGAGTCTGGGTAACGTTCTTTCATTCCACACACCATTATTTGATGCACCCGCCATGCTTTCTAATTGAGGTAACCCCACTAGAACCAACTCCTCTAAATTTGGCAACCGGTCCAACGGAGAGAGCTCCTTGAGATGTCGACAGCTAATCAATTTCAAGTGTTGAAGATGTTGAAACTTGCAACTGTATTCCGGCAGACTTAACCCTCTGTAATTCTCCATCCTCAAACTCTGAAGCTTCCTCATGTTCTGCATGTCGTCAGGGAGATCATCCATTACATAATCATCTGATCGGAATGGTGTAAAGGACAAGTCGTCAGGGAGATCATCCATTACATAATCACCTCGAGATGGTCTAAAGTCCAAGGACAAGTGCCTCATGTCCAACCAGGTTCCCATGATGCCCCCTTCAATTCCTGATGACGTATTTCCCCTTACATCTATTCTCAGCATCGTCAGATTTATGAGACCCTTCAATCTACAAATACTTCTTTCTGATTCTGCTTCCACACTTAACTCAACATCCCATGCGTCGAGTGTGGTCAATGCAGTAAGTTGGGAGATTTCATGTGGAATCACCCTTAAAGAATCACAGTAACTTATATTAAGATACTTGAGATTTTGAAGCTGTCCAATCTGAGATGGCAATGATTCTAGGCTTCTACACCAACTGAGACTCAAAAATTGAAGGGAAGAAAGATGGCCTATCTCTTCAGGCAAATGGGATATATCGAGACCATCTAATCTGAGAAGCTGAAGCTGTTGTAGTTGCCCCACTGACGATGGGATTGAACTTATCGTCTCATTCCCGGACAGATCGAGAACCTTGAGAGACGTAAGGCCGACTAGAAATCCTGATGGAACCACACTAATTCTATTACGAGATAAGATGAGACTCACCAGTTTTGGGGAGATTCTCAATCCGATTCCCGCCAAGTGATATCCTCTCGCAATCCTCAGTATGAACCGTTGGGAAATTTTGTATTCCCTGGCCTGCCTTGAATAAACAATTCTGCTCCTTCTCGGCAATCTCACGAATATCGCCGTCAACTCTTATCCTTTGCCAATCTGAGGACTGCCAGACACTTAAATGGCCATGGCCGCCATGGCCGTGGAAGAAGCGGCGATCCAGAAGAAGGTTAACGTAGGTGCGGGCAAATGTCCATTAAATGGCTCTCCTGTTTGCTCCGGACCAACCCCTCTGCAATCCACATTTGCACTAGATGCTCCACATTAATGCTTTCTCCTTTCGGACCATAGAGGGCAGAAGAGAGGAAGCAATTCTTGAGATCTGAAGTGGGCAAAGCATCATAACTTTGATAGAGTTGTTCCGACCCTTCTGCGCTCAAAGCTGGAATCGGATCTGTAATGTGGATAATCTGACGAGCAGTAACAAATAGTGAGAAGTCACTTTGAAGGTGTTGAAAGAGGCAATCAAAGAGTACCTTCCATTCGTTGATTTCTTGGGAGAGTGTCCTCGGGTTGCAGATGACACGGTCGAGACACCGTCGTGCGCGTCCTGGTTGGGGGCGGTGGAGTAGGCTTCTCGCTTCTGAAAAGGAATTATGCAGCAGTTGCAGCCATATCTTGAGGACCTCCTGCGCCTCTTTCCGTTGGTCCGGGGAGACGGTGGGGAAGAGGGTGGTAAGATCGAGCAGAAGATTGAGCATAGGCTGAAAATCTGTTTGCAGAAGCTTGCGCTTTTCCTCCTCATTAATGACATTCCTCGTGAGGTGGACGACAGAAGTGGTGATATCCATGGCTTCCTTAATGTTCTTGTGGCACAGCTGAACAGAACAGGGAAAAATTCACGGAGTGTGGGAGGGGACAGATAACCAGATGTAAGCTGTGATCGAGAGGGTGGGAGGCGAGGGAAAGTTAAGGAGCAATCACTCAAAGAACATTGTGCACTTTTATTGCTGTGCAGGAATGCTTAAAGTTTATACCGTTTCTAATGTATGCGATTTCTTAATTAAAGTTTATGCGATTTCTCTTTTCTAAAGTAAAGTAAAAGCGCATGCGAATTTTTTTTTTATAATTATTAGCGCATGCGATTTTTTTTTTTTAATTATTAGCGCATGCGATATATATATTTGTAATTTCGATTCGCTTTTCAAAGTAAAACCGCATACGGTTTTTTTTTTAAAGTAAAACGATGCCATTTTTAAAAGAATTTATGCTAATTATATTTTCGAAGTGAAACCGTATGCGGATTTCTTTTTTAAAGAAAAGTGTTATGCCATTGCATTTTTTTAAAAAGAGATTGAGGGTGGTTGATGCTTATTCTTGAGCAACGAATCAATATGAAAAATATCAATATAATCTACAGAAACATAAAAGATGGTGATAGATATAAAAGAGGGTGATATTTTTTTTGAGAAATGATTAATATGATAATTGAAAATATAAAAGTTGGTTATGTGTTTTTTATATAATTTATTAGAAAAAAAAAAGAATAATATTACATATTAATATATTATAGAAAAGAAATAGTAAAAGAAGAGGTTACTTACAATTTCAAAAGTATGGTTAAGTTTATCTTGTTTATGATAAAGTAATTGATTTAAAACCAAAAATAACATGAAAATGTAACATCATGATTAAGTAACAAATAAGAATAAGAATAAAAATAAATTAGAAATGTAATTTCAAATATTTTCATTTTTCTCCACTGTAGGTGCAGAAAGATGTGACAGGCCCCAGGCCTAGCCACGTGCCCACCAGTAGGACCAACCACTCGCCCGCTAGCATGACCAGCCACACGCTCGCTAGCATGACAGGCCACTTGCTTGCCCACATGCACACCCACCTACCTGCCTACCCTAACTTCGATGTTGAGCACGTGCCGACCTCACCCTTCCACGCGTCCCATGCAGCCTCTTAAGTCCCCCGACAGACGCCTCGTCTACCACTCATTCTCTTGCCTGCTTCTTGAACCCTCCTGTGTATGCCACGTCCCATCTACTGCTCCTGTCTTGCTCAGTGTTCTGGTTATTATGGTTTCCACAAAGAATGTTGAATGGGGTTGTCCTTTCACCTTCATGGCAATGGCTGGAAGCATAAGTGATGAGATTTGGGTTCACTCGCAAATCGATCTGCGACGCAATTGCACTGCAGATGCTCGGCTTCTAGCAATTCAGCGCAAAGGCTCCACAGGAACTCCACTCTATAGGGCTTGGCTCCTGGACGTTCGACTCTCTAGTTTTTTTCTCCTTGAAGTTCGGCTCTCTAGTCCTCTGCTCCCTAACTCTCGATCCCCTAGTCCTCGACTCCCTATTTTGCAGCGCTCTCGTCTCTCCGGTTCTCGGCTTTCCCACCTCTCCGGTCCTTGGTGCTCTCATATCTTCGGTACTCGGCTCTCTCAGCTCTCCCAACTCCCTCCGCTCTCCGGTTTTCATCTCTTTCTACTCTTTGGTCATTTGGTAGAAGATGCAGACATGCCACCCACCAAAAAAGCTTACACTCGTTGCTTTGTGCAGCATGTCGGCTCCTCCTTCGGTCCGCAGATGCACCTCATGCACGGTGTAGTTGGGAAAGCCCACAAATTCCAAAAATAAATCTCGCAGCAGGCGCAGGAGGAAATCCAGGACGTCGAAGAGGATGCCACGAGAACCCGTGGGTGCCTCACAGATGAGGAAATTCATAGTGAATTTAAAGCCTTAGTTCCTGACCTAGGGAATACCAGGGGTAGGACCACCCTGTACCAAAAAACTCTTGATTATCATTGGTCCTAGAAAATGGTGCTCAACAAGGCACTTACAAATAGAAATGAAGCCTAGGCTGAGATTCTTCTCCAACAAGATGAAATGCTGGATTTCCTGAAGCAGATTCTCTTCAATCAGCAGCAGCTCGCTCGACACTTCGGGATTACCCTCGCTAAAGAACCGACTACACAGCCCACCCAGGTTGGACATAAAGGTTAGACCAGTAATTAGCTCTGTCTGTTCTTTTAGCTTAGTTTAGAATTTTCTAGATGTTGTTACAGAGCTCTTCTATTTGTCAGTAGTTCAGTTAAACTCTTTTTTTTTCAGTAAAATTTGGTTTCCTCATTAGGATGACTTCTCTAAACTTTGTTTCAAACTATAGTTTGAGGTCTGTTTTCTCAATTAAGAGAGGGCCCGATACTAAGTTCTGTTATTGTATATTTTTGTGAAGGCAATTTAAGGTTTTTCTCTGGCTTACAAAAAAAAAAAAAAAAAATCATTTTTATTTATCAAAGTTAAAGTTCTAAAAATAATTATATACACTTTTATTTATAAAGGTAATTTTGTACTTGCAATGTCTATATTATAAATGTATTTTTCATCTCATTCTAAATTCTAGAAAAACACTTAAAATTGCATTATTGATATATTGAGAAAAAATATCTTATAGTAAATGTATGTTTTGAATAACTATGTTACCAAACACACTAGGTTCTGGGTAAAGGTATTCATGTAACTTATAAGTGAAGTATGACAAATGAAGAGTTCATTAAATTAGAAAAAAATATTAAGATTATCAAATTATATTAACATTATTACATTATTAATATGAAGAAAAACACCTTGTAACTTTAGTATACTATGTTGTAAAGTAGTAGGAACATATTTTGAGGCAATATTTTAGTTAAAGATAAGAATACTAATAACATTAAAAGGAATACAAATACCTTATGCACTATATTATATATCATGCAACATACATGATCAACTAAAAACACACCATTTATTATTAAGGGAATCTAATGAAGAAAACTAAAAAATATTGCTTAACATCTAAGAATGATGGTTTTCATAGTTCATTATAGTAGTAATGAATGCCTAAGTTTTATCCAAAAATTTGCCATTATTAATCAATAATAAAATCATAAAATATATAAAAATATGTCACATTCAAGTATTAATAATAATATATATCATAATTACAAGTAAAATGGCATAGGGGAGAAAATGCATAATAATAATAATAATAATAATAATAGTTATTTATTAAAGGTCTATAAAAATTGAAGTAATAGATTATTAGTATAACTTAAGGGATGATGCAAGCTAATGCTGGCCACTCATGACGTGTTAGTCGCAATGGACTTCTGGAAAAACATAAATCTGAACGTAAAAAATCAATATTAGAGCTACCTACACAACTTTTTGGAATATGGCGTAAGAAGATGAAACGTAGACAATCAGATTAGCTTCTATAATATATAGCTATTATTTATGGAAATTACGTATAACTCCAAAAAAATGGGGTTCTCCTAAGGTTGGTATGTTATTTTTTTAAGAAAACATAATGAATATGTTTGCGTTGGGCCCCGGGTTTGGTATGAAAATGGTGGACTTTTGTGAAAAAAATTATATACAGTCGTAGATAACAGGCCCTTCTAGTGCAACACTATTTTTCCATATTTATTTATGTTATTTTTATTTTTATTTTAAATTAAGGAATTCATCCAAGCCCTAAAATGACTAGGTCGAGCGTTGGGCCCCGACATCATGGTCTTAACATAATCAATGGACATTGTTATTTTTTTATGATGCAGGTCTTTGTGTGTACTTGTGTAGGTTCTTTTCCGTTTTCAAAATAGGTGAGACAATAAAAAGTTATAGCCGGAAGAAATAACCTACTTTTTGTGTAAGATTGACGTTAGTGCAATTAAAATTAAATAAAAAATAGAAAACAATAATAGATTTAATAAAAAATTACATATTATGAATCTACACACATAGTTCTACAAGTTTATTCAAATTCATTAGCAGTGGATAGGTGTAGCATACGCAGAATCATGCTCGAAATAGAAGAAGTTATAGAATAAGATGTATTTTTTTATAACACAGTCCAAGCCACTTGGTTTGGAAACCTGAACCTAAAACCAAAGCGGCCAAGTCATCCACCATGTTGGTGGGAAAGGAATTACCGGCCAAAATTTAGAAATTTAAATGGCACATACGCGTTATTTTAAATACACATGTACACACTAACAGCACGTACACGTTATTAACACGTGTGCACATTGTTTTCCTAGTACGAAATGTAGTTTTTTTTCATCTTCATCTATCTCAACCCCCCCTGCCACCCCTCTCCCTAACTCTAATCCTCCTCCTCTCCTTTGTCTATTCATGTCCCTCCCTAACCCTCCTCCCCTCCACCCCATTTCAACCCCTCTATCTCTCTCTCTTTCTCTTGCTGCCCCCTTCAATCCTCCTCTACCTCTCTCTCTTTCTCTCGCCGCCCCCTTCAATCCTCCTCTATCTCCCTATCTACCTGAGCTTCCTCTTCTTCTCCCTCCCCCCCCCTCTACCTAAACTTCTTCTCCTTCTCGCTCTCCCTCCTATATCCATCTCTCTAACCATAACCATCGTCCTATCTCTCTTACTCATCCCATCTCTTCTTAATCCCCCTCCTGCCCCTCCACCCTCCCTCTCTCACTATCTCCTTAACCACGATCCCCTCTCCCCCTAACCCTCATCTTCTCACTCTCTCTCTCTATAACAATTATCTCTCTCTCTCTCTACTTAACCCTCCTCCCCCTTTTATCCCCCCTATGTCCCTATCTCTCTCTCTTTTCTCTCATTAATATTCCTCTCTCTCTCTCTCACTACAAGGGAAAGACCTTGTAGCAGAGGTTTCCCTCAAATTGGCCTTTTATATTGCCCCTAAACCAATGCTCAAGGATTTATTGAGAAACGTAGGGAGGAGGATGACTTGGACTTTGAGAAACCTTAGGGGATTATCGATAGAGAAGACAAATACAAGAAAAGGAGGCTTAATAGAGCTAATTTAACTGACATAAATGATGCCTTTTCCATGGGTGACAAGACCCCCGATGCCGCTATCTGGACGTATGTTGATATCATGTAGTAGAGACCCTTAAGAGGGAAAAGGAAGAAACCCTAAGTCTAGTTGCAAAGAAGCACCACGAAGAAGATGAACATAAGGTGAAGGATAAAGATGGGGTCACTCAGGCCCCTGTGGCGCAACTTGCCTTGAAGCAAAGGAATCGATGGAACCAAGATCAGGCTTAAGACAATGTTGCAAAGAAGGCAGAGGCTTCGTTGGACTGGGATTCCCTCGATGCCACTCATTGGATTAGCAGGTGGTATGGTACACCTATTGTATGAAGGATGAACAATAATGCGACTTTGGGCATTGATTGGTGTAACATATTAGCAGGTGGGATGCTACACCTACCCTAGGAAGGGTTAATAGTAATACGACTCCTAAGTATCTACCAAGTGATTAACTGCTCAAATAGAAGATGAAACGGTTCCTTGATAAGAATGTAAACCTAAAATGTTGGAAGCTGAACAGTCTTGCTATCTGTTGGCATTCCTCCAACCATGTGAAATATGTAAATATTGTATGTGAGGAGGGATAGGAGGAAGTAGCCATAGAAGGGAGTAAAGGAGAAGCTACGTAAAGATGAGAAGTAGAGCCATAGAAGTGATGTTTGGTTCTCGATTATGCCAATGTATAGGTTGGGATTGAAGTAGTAGTGCATGGCCCTATTATTGTAATTTGGAGTGGCATGAGTAATGAATAAAAAATTTCATACATTTCCTTATTCCCGTTACACAATGTTTGTATTTATTGTGCGTCTTTATGTTGGTATAGATTGAATTGGAAGTTGGTTCAATGGTAGTTTTGTTCTCCATATTTGTAGCAGCTTATTTGATACGTTACCCCCCTTCTCTCTCTCCTTAATCATCTCTCTCTCTCTCTCTCTCTCTCTCTCTCTCTCTCTCTCTCTCTCTCTCTCACTCACACACACACACACACAGAACATGTCACCATGTCTTGCTCTGTCCCCCCCGTCTAGCTCTCTCCTTAACCCTCCTCTCTCTCTCTCTCTCTCTCTCTCTCTCTCTCTCTCTCTCTCTCCCCTTAAACTTCCTCCCCCTCTCGCTCTAACCCTCTTCACCCATCTCACTCTATCATTATTTGGTAAACCTCCTCTATCTATAGTGCACAGATCCCCACTCATGACATCCATATCTCATTTAAAGGCCTATAAAGAACTCGTACAAGGGGCATACCATTTGATCTATCCGTGGTCGCATGTGGTCGTCTAAGGATGTGCTCATAGTGCTTAAACTTGAGAATCTATGCTTACGGCCCAAGGTTGTTGTTTTCATCCCCCAACCATGCAAAACAGATAGAGGCTCTTGTTTCATTACCACAACCATGGTCAAGGCATGAAGACCCATCCATAGTGCACAAACCATATTAACAGCACCGATACCTAAATCCCAAGCGAAATACTCCCCAATGAGGGCTCATGTGGTTTCTAGGTGGTTTTTATGCTTCACGAACTCAAAAAGGTTCAATTAATGTTTGAACCCCATGTTTAACCCTTCACCATGTTTAGGTTTCAACACCCATTTCTAGTGCACAACACTTACGCATGGCCCTTATATCCCACTTCGATGCCTACAAAGAACCCTTACAAAAGACTCTTGTGTTGGCCCATGGAATGAAAGAAACTAAGTCCAAGAAGTTTCAACAATATCTCGAGGCACTTAAAGTTTCCTTCCTTGACCATGGTCAAGGTCCCATGACTCATCCTTTTTAAGAAAAACCTTCTAATGGAATCTATATCAAAATTTGATTGTAAAGACTCCTTAGACAGGGTCCATGCCATTATTTGCACGTGTTGTTTATGGCTATTGAACCTAAGAGACTATGTTTAAGCCCCGAGTATGAAGCGGTTTTCCTCCCCAAACCATGGCACTTGAGATTGAAAATGTTACTTTATGGTTGAAGCCATTTGTGTCACCTAGGCATGTTTAGGCCTATAGACCCATTCCCAATTCATGAAACCTACTCATGTTGAATGTATCCCACTAACATACTCAACAACGCTATCCATGGCCTCGAAAAAAATTCCCGGCATGGGTCGAAGACATAATCTTGTTTAAGGCATGCGATGTAGCCTAATCATCGTATATGTATCCCTCTACATTTTCTAGCGATACCCCACAAGGGTTATGTGTGGTGGTTTGAATATGCATTCAACATCGTATCCTAACAAGATTCTTGAGTTGTAGGTGTTTTTCATGGTGCTTGAGCCTGAGAAGCTTCATTTAGGGCATGAGGAGCTTCTTGTTGTCCCTATACCTTGGTCAGACCTTGACACCCATTTTTGGTTCACAACTAACCTAGTCATGGCACACATGACACACTTGAAGTTAACTAATACCCTATAGATTTCATTTGTGGTGGTTCGAGTACTCTTTCATGGTGTTTGTGCCTAAGAAGCAAGAGTTAGTGTTGGAGGCTCTTGTTTCCCTTCACTAGCCATGGTTAAGGAGCCAAGATAAATCCTTGATGTCCAAGACATCATAATGGCATCCATATTCAATTCATATGCAAAAGACTCCTTGTAGAGAGCTAGTGTCATGGATTCTATGTGTTATTGACAATGCTTGAGGTCAAGAAGTTTCAATTAAGGCTCAAGTGGAATTCAATTGAGCTTAGTATGCTTCAATAAGATCTCAAGGAACCTATTTTCATTCTTTGGCAATGTTCAAGGCCTTGCAACATATCCATGGCCTTTCATGGTAGTCTGAGATTGCATTCATTGTATTTGATCTTGAAAAAATATGTTTCGGGTCTAAGATTGTTATTTCCCTCCATAAACCATGGCCAAGGGCTTGAGGCTATTGTTTTCCTACCAAGACTAGGGTTAAGGGCCCAAGAACCATCCATAGTGCATAAAGCATGTGAGGGATAATCTATATTGGACAAATAAAGGTGTCCATATGCCCAAGAAGAAAATATTATTGATAAAGGCTCTTGTTTAATACTTGTACATGATTCCCAAGACATTGTAATGACACTCGCATTTAAATATGATTCCAAAGACACCTTATAGAGGGCTCACGTTGTGGATTTTAGGTTTT
The DNA here is from genome assembly GCA_027924585.1 of Larix kaempferi. Classification (NCBI taxonomy): domain Eukaryota; kingdom Viridiplantae; phylum Streptophyta; class Pinopsida; order Pinales; family Pinaceae; genus Larix; species Larix kaempferi. The sequence continues at coordinate 3,300,814 of BSBM01000490.1, read as the reverse complement.
GTTCATGGCACTTGAGGTTGAGAGGGTCATTTATGGATTAAAGCCCTTGTTTCAGTTTACAAAACCTATGCATGGCTCATGTATCCCATTGTTGTGACCACAACACCCCCCAGGGAAAATCCAGGCGCCCCTTACAATTTTTTTTTAAAGTTGTACTTACGAGAGGGTTGTTTTTGTATTATTTCCTTACTTGGCCATGTTTGAGGCCCTATGGGCCATATTTGGTGTGAAAAACACCCATATCCAAATGATTTAGGGCCCAGGGCCCAAATCATTTCATCCCCACATCGTAGCTCCTGAATTATGAAACGTTCATTTAGGTCTCAATCCTCTTCTTTCACTCTCTAAGCATGTTTACATTTCAAATCTCGTGTGGCATTGCACCTGGCGTGACCCTTGTAGGTATGAAGTGGGATGCTACTGCTCCCCCCCTTAACCCCATTATCTCTTTCTCTCTATCTCTCCCATATCCCATATCCCATCTCTCCATCTCTCTCTCTATCTCTCTCTACCTCTCACTCTCCCTAAAGCACTACATCCCTTAACCCCTAAACCATTGAAACATTGAACATGTAATCCCACAACCATAACTCTTAAAAAACCTAACCCCATCCCAGAACCCTCTCTTTAGCCATTCATTTATCCACTTTTGAAGTATAGTACAATGTATGCAAATATTTTTGAAGTATTGAATGTTTGGCATTAAATGGTGTAAACGTTGGTTGATTAATGGTGTAAACGTTATGCAGGGGCACGTGCGCGTGTTTTGGCGCCTATGTGCTGATGACTTGTACGTGCTACAAACACGTGTGCGTGCCTGTAAACACGTGTGCGCATATATGTTGCTAATTAAAAAAATAGAGTTTTTTGTTCCCGGGAACTCTACCAAAAAATATAGGATTTTCACTCTTTCGCGGGTTCAAGCTCTTCCGGGTTTCTTATTGGCTCACATTCATTGATATTTTGGACACTCATTTATCTATTGGACACAAAATCACTCTTGGATCTAACAAACATCTTCAGTGGTCTTGGAATCTAGTGGATACATTCAAGCTACCAGTTTCTATTGCAAATGGAGATCATTTCTATAGGTATGGTGAATTGTAAATAATTGTTTTCATTCACAAGATTTGATGTTCTCCCATGCCTTTTTTTTATCATATGCCTATATCAATACCCATGCATAGACAACAATGAATTTGACAAGAAGAATTCCCAAGTTCACATCTAAAAAGAACTCATATTCACTAGACAAGATGAAGTATGCAATGTAAACCAATAATTATTTCCATGAATATATTTTGATTTCACACAAGGATGGCATGGATGAGGTTCTCTCTTGAGACTCTTCAATTTGAATAAAATCCTAAGAAGCAATCATGGGAGAGGGTCCATATTGAATAGTTCATGACTACTTGCCTAAAATTCCTTGGGGGAATTTGCAACCTCCTCTTTGTGTAATTATTAAACTTATTCTCTTTATCTTATTTGATGTAGAAAAACTATCAAACTATTCCCAAGACATCCCTAGGCATCTCTGTTGTAGGGTGTTATTACCAAATTTTTTATGAATTCATGGCTAGGAAAGACACTAGTTTCTCCATTCTACACTTGACCAACCATCATCTATATTGATTGGAATTGTAAGGGATAATGAGGTTTATCTAATGACTTAGATGGGAAAGAAATTTAGAGTCATAACCAAGCACCATGTTGTGTCTGACATCATAGGTAATGCAAATTATTACGTGTGTTGTCATCTCATCCTAGGGTGTTGGAAAGGAAGAATATTTCAGTCCTCTTCTTGTGACTTCCACTACTTTTTTGAACACAAAGGAGATAGTGCTAGTACTATAACTGTAATACCCACAAACACATGAATACTCTATTGTACACTTGAGTTCTCAACTCGGTCTAGACACTTGAGTTCATGACTTGGATTAGATGTGCTTGAATTCTCAACTTGGAAAACAATTTGATTTGATTTTGCATGGGAGACTCAATTTAGATAACTTGATAACTCAAAATTCATGTGACTTCAACTTTGCATGGCTTACATAACTCGCTAGATCATTTCAATATACATAATTTGTTATACATGATAAGGAATGTAGTTTGTCTTTATGTCTCTTTGATAGTTTGTTTCTTTGGTAATTATGAAACCCCTAGGATACCATATTATTTCCATCTGAATCCTATCCTAGGCTAATTTACCTATCCTTATCATACTACACCCTAACTCTTGACTTAGATATGTGGGCTAACACAAATACACCAGCATAGTTTGTAGTTGTATGCATTAATTTGTAAAGTGGTAAGTTATGTTGGAATGTGTCAAGTTCATTGTATAATGGAACTAATATCTTATTTGTTGTTTCTTTTACAAGGGTATAACTCATAGTTTTGTTAAAGAGACTTTTGGAGATGGGAAAATCATGTAACAGAGCAAAAAAATCTAGAAGAATCTTACCATTGAAAAGGTCAATGATGTAAGAGAAAAGGCCAGGTTGGCAATGGAAAGAGTGAGACATGGTCCTGTCATTGCCACTGATCCTAACACAGTTGTTGACATGAAAACCTCTTGTTCAAAACCACAGGTAAAGCAGTTGTGTCCAATAGACCCAACTCAAATTCCAACATCAACACAAACTCCAACCAACAATCCATCAACGAGTTATGCTGAAGTTCCCCAAGACACAGTAATATTGGGAGATGTTGCATGTGTAGAGATGGACGTACAAGCAGTGATTAATTTGCAATCTCCCTAAGAAGACCACAGCCATGTCGAGCACACTCCCATGATGGCCCAATGTGTGAACGAAGCACCACAACAAACAAGCTATGGTATTCATGTCTCATGTCCACCTTCCCTACCTCAACTGTCTAGTGCAAGAAGAAGAACTCCTAGATGTATTCATGTGGATGAAAGTGCTCTATCCGACCTTGAAGGTAAGTTTCCAAAACGCACTATCAAATGGCAATGCAACAAAATTCATGTCAAGGAATATTTTGAATCCAAAGGTGATGCAGGTAAATGTCAATTATTGCTATGTTTGTTAAAGTCGCATTATGTAGTTGTTGTTAGGAGAATTTTGGGCATAAATATAGTTAAAAGTTCAAAGGCTAGCAGTCATATTGTTAGAAATCTCCAATATGCATTTAATGCGATTGGGAAGATGTCTCGTACAAAATATCTCTGTGTGGCTCATCATGTGTTAGCAGAATCAGTTGTAAGCAAGTCCATAAGGAAATGTTGCATGCTATCACACACTTCTCACATACTTAAATTAAATACAAAAACTATGAAAACGTACTATGTTATAAGAGAAAATATTGACACTCTGGGTGGAAAATATTGTTGGGATTTTGTTGGTAGGTTGCCTCGTGGAGATAGGAAACTTATTGATGCTATTAAGGAGTTAGTATAAGAGTTTTGGCATGATCATACCAGACCTTAATCAAACCAAAGAGACATGCTAAAGCTGAGAAAAGGTTCTACTGAACGTGAACCCCATGTTAAACACTTCCTTGACACCACACAGACTGAACTCTATGAGAGATTCAGGAATGAGCACACACAATTGAACCTGGGCCAAAGGTCCTTTGAGAAATCATGCAAACCATGGTACGTTCGTATATGCATTGATCGAAACACTTGTTGTTGTAGATACCACGTAGAATATGAATATTATTATGACACATATAAACATATATTTTGTGATTTTCATACTAACATTGTGCAGGGCTTCAATGAATCCATACTACCACCGAATGCATCGAGATAATTTATCCACAACATCATGTATCCAAGGCACGAAGGAAAAAAAAAATTATGAAAAATTGTGTCTATATGGGACATGTTCTAGGTGCAGTGAGTTTTATCTTTTGAACAGTTGCATTCATGAAAGCGAGGAGCATGAATTTGGCAGGATGGTCGTGGAGATGCAGAGCTTCAAGTACGTAACCTATCAATTAGACAGTTCCAAGGAAAGTAAAAATATTGCATTGGTGAAGTCACAGGTACAAATGAATATTGCATATTTTTCATATTACACATTCAATTTATGACATATACATTTTTCTAAAGGACACATTGTAATATTGACCTTGTTTTCATGGCAACAAGAATGGGTATGTGACTTCTTGACGGAGTTCTACAAGAAAACAAAGCAGTATGTTCAACATGTGCATGTAGTGCGATGGAAAGATGATCAGTACAGAAAATGCAGGGACACATTTCCCGTTGGAACCATAGTGTCAATTGTGGATTTTGTAGAAAACTACACCCTTCAGCCACAAAGTGAAATCCAGAGTCAATATTACCATTCATACCAAGTCAGCATCATGGTACATATTACGTATAGGCATGGGCTAGAGAGCAGCAATGACATGAGGATAATACTGAAGGAGACAAAATTTTACATAAGTGATGATAGAACCCATGATAAACATTATGTGCAACATTGTTTTTGAATTTTCTATGATCAGTTAAAGGAGAGAGATATACAGATGGATCAACATTGGATATGGTCAGATGGTTGTGCAGGCCAGTTCAAAAATGCTCGAGTATTCCAATGCATGAGTATTTTGCATAAGACTTACAATGTGCCACATATCTGGAACTATTTTGAGACCGGGCACGAAAAAGGCGAGCATGATGGGGCTGGTGCATGCATCAATACCACACTAAGGGAAGAGATGAGGTTTAACAAAAACCCTCATATCCGAGATGAAGAATCCATAGTTCAATGGTCCTCTGCAATAATGTCAAACCGAGCAAGAGATCAACAAACATAATCAGTGACATGACATCTGGTAAGAAATTTTTTCCAAGTGGTTGACATAGATCGGTCGCGTTCCTATAGTTGCGGCACAATAAGAGGAACACGTGGATTTCATTCAGTTCAAAGCTTGAACAACCCCTTATTTGAAATATGGACACGAACAATTACTTGTTTTTGCAGCCCTTGCAGCAGTGATGAATGGGATGAATGTGAGTGCATGGACTGGGTTGATGAATGGGATCACGTGTCACTTGCAGCAGACCCACATGCAGTTTTTGAAACAACCCAGTTAAAGGAGGGCCAGTCAGTGATTTCGACAGACTACGACCATATCTTAGATCTTGTACAACCAGGAAACATATACGTAGTTGTTGCCCCGAAAGACAATGAATGGGGCATGAATTATTGGTTGGAACGGTGCACAGAAGGTAAGAAAACCATCTATGGATCATTAATAGACAATGAAGGAAATGAATTTCCTATTGGCTCGATGGTGGTTAAGGGGGAATATCTTTCACTAGATGGGAACTCAAGAAAGACTAGTGGGTATGTATTCATGGACTACATACCAAGTTCAATGGTGTATCACTTCACAAACTTGATCGTTGGCAGAAACATCCATATACATACAATGTCAAGCAAGAGCTCAACCAAGGTACACTACTTCCTGCCTCATTTACAGCACAAGAGATTGATGGAGACAATTAGCAACAAAGAGGATCCAGATGGATTTATTGAATGAGTTCAGTCAACTTTACATAAGAAATAGAATTTCATCAGAGAATGTGTTAACACCCAAAAAGTGCTCACTAGCTCATTCCCCTATTCACATGACCCATTTGTCCACCTTTTCCCACCATTTGAGCCTCTAAAACCATCAAAAGGTCACCAAAAAGACCATAATACACATTTTTTCCCCTCAAAATATGTATTTTTCCTCAAAAAACACAAAAAACCCTAAAAAAGGGTCCAAAATTCTCCAAAAATATTAAAAGGGAATAAAAAATATAAAAAATATTCGAAAAAGGAAAAAGAGGGAAAAAGAGACCTAAACCATGTTGGTTAATACCATTGGTTTCCTTAAAAAACCATAATGGTATTCCCAATCACCAAAAACTATAAAAAGGTGATAGGGGCTCCTCACTATTCATCCACGTTTAATCCTATCCTTATGCTGCCAAATTCCCTTTGAGAGTCATTGCCTCCCATTTCGAGTTTGAAGATCCCCATTGAAGCATTGGAGAATAAGAGACCATTGGACATTGGAGCTTCTCAACCTTGGAGCTGCACAAAACTCACCATCCTCACCATTTGAGGTAATATAAAATCAAATTTTTTAAATTTCTTGTTTTTCTCATAGATCTTATTGCTTATGTTCTTAAATCTAGTTTTTTATTTTCTTTGCACATGTTAATGTTAGATCAGATTACATTAGTTTTTACATATTTTTATTGAGATTGCTGCTACTAGTTAGCAGGTGCATCCTTGCACATGCTTTGTTGAAAAACCAAACAACAGTTTTTGGCGACTCCACTGGGTTTTTGAACTTTAAATCTTTGCTTTAGATCTTTATTTTAGTAGTTTTTCCCATTTAAAACTATAGATATGCCATACTAGTCAGCTTCTTGATAGCTGCCCTAGCCATTGGTCCTTTCTGCAGCCCAAAACAACCCAATATTTCAATTTTTGGGTTCGTTTTTCGTCGGCCAATTCCCGTCCGTACATCGCGACTTTCGGCACACACAGTCGTGCGGTCCATCGCGACTATGCACCTTTTTTTCACGTGGTCCATCGCGGTTCTGATCCTTTTTTCCACGCGGCGAATCGCGCCCGCCCAACTTTTTTCCGCGCGGCCCATCACGGCAGGGCGACCTTTTCCCGCGTGGTCCATCGCAACTTTTTGGCATTTTTCCGCGTGGCTCATCGCGAATTTTGCCCACTGCGCCGCGATATTTCATGTTTCGGTTCGGCCAATTTTTTCCAAAAATTTTCGCCCAATCAGCCCATTTTTTCCAGCATTAATTTCTACAATTTTTTACAGCCTATTGTGTCATTATTGCAACATTATTAATTTATATTTGGTTATATGCTTCACTTATCTTTTTGAAATTTTTCAGTTAATAGAAAGAAAGATTTGCTAAGTATTTCTCAGGTGGTAAGTTTCATACATTGCAAGGTTAGAACCATATTTCTAAATTGCTCAATATTTTGCCCAAGAAAGACTAGAAATCCATTTATTTTTACATATGTTATTTGCTTTACCTTACAATTTTTTTTAAAGAATCCATATTTTTTGAAAAAATTATTAAAGCATTTAAATTTGAAACATCTTTCATTTTTTCGCAAATTGAAATCATTATTTTAGTTTGTGTTTAAGTCTCCCATGCGAGGCAAACTGATTTGGTATACAAGCACACCATCACACAATCTGTCACAATAATTTCAAGTGAGCCTTAAAAATTTCCTTAACTCAACAAACATTCTAACCCCACTTGGGGAACACCAAAAGAATTTTGTAGCTAGGTAGGACTGAGGGGATAAGTATCCAAATAACACCCCTCACTCATTTTTCATGTTGAGACATAGTGGTTGACATTTAGGGTACCAAAATCCCTTATTATTTGTTGACACGATTTAAAACCCATTCATCAGGAAGGCCTCTCCCTTAGGAGGGTTGAAGTAGCCAGACTGGTTTTGGAATCCTGAGTGGAATACTGCAATCCATTCAGTAACTGAAGGATACCTTTCGTATTTATTGTTGTACCACCCTCATGGGAGTACAACGGTGATAGAAAAAAACCACAGATTCACCCAACCGAACGTGTCATGAACAGGGTATCTTAGTGGCCAAACTTACAGGATTGTCTACCCGGTATCCCTCCCAGTAGGGGATATCTAGCCTTTGATTCTACAATTTATATTGTTTGACTTGGATTTCATCACCTTACAGAGGATATATCTTGTTGAGTCATAATAATTTTTAGTTAGGTGGTTGCATGCTCCATTACCTCCCTTTGGTCAGTGAGTACATCTTTTTCTATTTTTAGGAGCCGTTTGCATGTTGGTTTTCTGACCACATTTTTTTATTACTCCACTTACTATAGCACAGCTATTATAGTAAGTGTTTTGAGTTTGGTTGTTGGCCTGAGTGCCATTATTGTTTACACTCCCCTCTTGCACACACGGTTGCATTAGGGCTTTTGAGCTTTCCACTCATCACCGCCTAGTAGATTTAATTCACAACTGTCACCATTGAGTCCTCGAGACATTCTCGACATTTTCGGGGTGAACCCCCGCAGTACGGTTCCCTTGACTCCACACGTCATCGGCACAGAACCCTGTCATCCGATTCTGATGCGCCTCATTTCACATATGACTTTGAGGCAGAATCCAAAAATCCCACATACACCGCACCCACTAGCCCCATGGCTGATTTTTCTTCCAACCCTTTCAACACAAGGACTATTGGTGGAACTTCTTCCACCATCCCGGCTATTACATTAGCTACCACCACCACAACCAATGTTGGTATGCCCAACCTGGGAACTTCTTCCACTCTAGGCATGCCTAATATGGGAACTACATCTACTTTAGGGATGCCTAACATGGGACCTACACCTGCTATAGGTATACCTTTGACTAGAACCACTTCCAGCATACCAAACCCTGGGTCTACTATACCCAATCCAAACCCATCTGTAACTCAAGATACACTTGGGAACACAGGCTTCACCCATACACCTTTGATTGGGGGACAGATCCCCTTCACAAATCAGATACCCTTCGGGGGCAGTGGCCCACACCATAATGCTACCACTAGCACATATGCCCCAGCAACTACATCACACCCCTCGGCCAGTCTGCCATTTATGGCAAGTTTGAATTTTCCAGACTTGGCAAGACTAACCAATGATCCTATTAGACATGACCCCACTTGGCCCCCCATGCCCACAATGCTCCCCTCAGACATCCCAAAATTTGAAGGAAAAGCTGGGGAAGACCCCCAAAACCATATCATGTCATTTCACTTATGGTGTTCCTCAAACTCCATAGTAGATGATTCTATTCGAATCCAACTTTTACAAAGAAATTTCACTGGCTCTACAACCAAATGGTATATTGAGCAGCCACATGGGACACACCCCACGTTTACATCCCTCACCTCAAATTTCTTTCAGTTCTTTCAACTACCTATACACTATGATGCAGGAGTGGAAATACTGCTATCTTGTAGATAGAACACCGCTACACACATCACCGATCACATCCATGAGTGGCATACGCACCGTAGTCTCTGCAAGATAAAGCTTGATGACCACATCTTTTTGGATTGGTTCCTGAAATCACTCCTCCCTTTCATAGCCAAGGATGTAGCTTCTGAACGACCCCAGTCGGAAGAAGAAGCCATTTTAAAATCTCAGCAGTTCGACCTGATATATGCACAGTCTGGATTGTCCAACAACTATTGTAATTGCATTTTCAATTCTAGCAATTCCGGTGTACTCATCCTGAAGGGTGTCTTCGACACTGGTGCAGCTCCTGGCACAAGTTCAATTGTAAAATCAATGTCTCTCTTTGGAGGAAGTCCAGGAATCTCATCGGGAAAGACATCCCTAAATCCCTGCAACACATGATAGTTCTCCAACTTAAGAGTTTCATTCTCGGTTGCCTCCAAAACATGGGCTGCATACAATTGACAACCCTTTCTACAGAACTTCTTCAGCTGCATGGCTGAAACCTGCCTAACAGAAGTCACCTTTGGAATTCCTTTTACAACCCTTGGGTTTCCTTTTTCGTCCATGCATTCAAAATTCTTATTGTAGCAGTCAAGTTTAACCCTGTGTGCTTCTAACCAATCCATCCCAATGAGAATATCATAGGAACCAAGTGGCAAAATATTCATATTTTCATAAGTGAATAGCCCATCCATCTCTAATGGACATTTCTCTACAATTTCACTAACCTTCCTCTTGGTTCCAGTGGCTAGTTGAACTAACCATGATTTACTATGCTTTGATTTTTTAAAATCACAAATCTCAACAATTTTAGGAGTGATATAACTGTGAGTAGATCCAGGATCAATAAAAATAGAAACAGATTGCTTAGCAATCTTACCTTCAACTTCAACCACAGTTGATTAATGATCTGTCTGGCGGTCGTCTAGTGCTGCATAGATTCTAGGGATTGCCCTTGCCACTTGATCCATAGTTTTAGATCCTTGGATGTTGTGAACTTGATTTGCATTCTCATTCCGATGTGGACAGTTCCTAAGCATGTGGTCTCCTCCACAACCCCAACATTGAAGTGGTTCTCTTGGCTCCTTTAGATCTCTTGGCTTGTCTCCCATCATCCTAGTTGGCTTAGTCTCAACCTGCGATGGGTGCCTTTGTTGATTTCTGATATGAGGAGGTTTGAAACCTTTCTTCCTTTGGTCAAACTTCTCATTTTTCTTGTCCTTCCATGCCTTATGGAAATCAGGTTTTCTTTTGTTTTGATCATAGCAGTACTTGGCCTTCCTTATTGCCTCCTCTAGAGTTTGAGGTTCATCAAACTCAATCCTGTCTTTATATGACTGGGGTAGCCCACTTAGAAAGCGCTGAAATTTCACCTTATCATCCCGAATATACCTGACATACCTCAGTAGTTCCAAGAACTTGTTTGCATACTCTTCCATGGTCAATTGTCCCAATTTTAGCTCATGGAACTCTTTAATCTTATCATCATAGTACCTATCGGAGAGGTACTTCTGCTTGAAGTACTTCTTGAAATGCTTCCACACAATCTTTCTTTCATTGATCTTCCTCACTTGCTTGATATGTTCCCACCATATAGATGCTCTTCCATTCAAGTTGAAGATGGCGACCCTTGCCTTCATATTTCCAGAGTAGTCTTGGACTTGGAAATACTTTCTCATTCCAAGAAGCCAAGCTTCATCTTCTTGACTAGACTTTACCTCTCCATCAAATGTAGGAGGTTTTGCCTTCTTAAATTCCCCATGTGAATTGTTCTTGTGATGTCTCTTCCTCTTACTCCTATGAGATGAAGAGCTTGAACCCTCAATGGATCTTTCAGAGTCAGATGACCCACTAGAAGAGATTTTTGGTGTATATGTTCTATCTCTAGAAACTCTTCTTGAGATATTGGACCTCTTGCGTGAATTCCTCTTTGAACTAATTCCACTCCTTTCTGGATTTGATACCTGATGCCTAGAGTTTATTTTTCTTTGGATGTCTGTCAAACTCTGCAACATGGCTGCATTCAACTGATTTTGTTCTTCTTGAGCTTTAATCATCCTTTCATTATCTTCTCTACAGCTTTGCAACTCCACCCTTAGGCTCCTCATGGTGGCTGCAATATCTGGGGGAGTCTCTTGATTTCTTCTCCCATTGGATTCTGTCTCCACATTCTCAACATGTACGTTTTCCCCCATGGCATCTGTCTCAGGCTCATAGGGATCCTGTGCATCATCCATGATGTTGATATTTTTGGCCCAACCAATACCAACACTTTACAACTGCACTAACTGGAATGTTGCTTTGATGTGCCTATAATTCTGCAAAATGTGTTTATAAACACAACTGTTAGCTGCATTACATTCCCACAAATTCATAAATTACTTCCATGCACGTGGAAAATATTATATTGACAATTTGTCAAATCATATACTTTTCTCACAATCAACGACATATGAAGGGAGACGACAGGGGTCAAGGGGGATTTCCCCCCAGCAGCGCCCTCGTTTTTTTTTGTAATTCTTTTGATTTCGCGCAATCTGGCGCATAACTTTCATGGTGATTTTCCATTTTCGGCACCTGAAAATCTCAGTGAAAAGATGCTGTATTTTCCCCATTTGGTGGACTTACTGAATTTTCCTTTGACCGTGTCGCAAATATTAAGGTTAAAATGCTCGCCGGTGTCGTGGATCTTAACGTTAAAATTGCCGCCGATGTCGCGGATTTTAACGTTATTTTCGCCACGCACATCGCAAATTTTAGTGTTAAAATTGCCATCGCCGCACAGGGCAAAACTTAACGTTAATTCTGCCGCCGCACGTCGCAAAACTTAACGTTAATTTCGCCGCCACATGTCGGAAACTTAATCGTTAATTCCCCCGCCGCGCGTCGCAAAAAGTAACGCTAAAATTGCCGACAGAGTTGCCAAAGTTAATGCTAAACCCGCCAACCACGTCGCAGAAATTAACATTAATTTCACCGCGCGCGTCGCAAAATTTTACATTATTTGCGCCGCCGCGTCACAAAAATTAACATTATTTTCGCCACCACGGCCTTAAGCAAAATTTCAAAAACACTTAGAAAAATTCAAAAATTTTCCTTTCTTTCTGTGATGATCATTGCTCAGCAGGAGGTGACTTTTCCTCTGCAAACTCTACAAACTATTCAACCTTAGCCTGTTTAGGCCCAACCTGGTAACCTGTGGTGATAAGGAAGGATTCTTCCCAGTGTAACTCTCATCATACTTGGCACATAGAGGTCCAATGCTGTAGCCTATGGCTCTGATACCACACTGTCAAGTCCCCTTCCATCAGACCGAGACAGGGAGAGAACATGGCACTAAAACTGGGCAGCTAGCCCCATATCCATTAAGTAAAAACTCATTGATAATAAAAGGCATATACATATGCATATTGTAATTAAACACAGCGGAATTAAAATCATCTACATATCTAACATACATTCAAACATTTTCATGACAGACATTAAATAAATACATTGCAGAATTTATCACATGAGAGTACTTATCTTAAAACAAAGTAGTCCCGAGCAACCAGCTATGCAACTGCAACGTTCCACCCAACCATAGGCCAGTTGTGCTTATCAATCTCTTGATACAACTGCCACCCCCCGAGCTGGGCATGATTTCTACAAGGAAAAGGGAACAACAGACTCACACATAGCCAAAATACACCAAAATCAACCAAGCCAATCCACAATTGGGTTTATTAGGCTGCTAAGGCAAAGGGAGGGAATGAATTGCTAAGCTAGTGAGCTCAACACAGAGCCATGGATACCTCTACCAGATCTATCTAGCTTGGCACCCACAATGCCTACACACCCCACTCGAGGAAATATGCCCTTCACCAATACACAGTCCCTCAGGCCATACCTTCCATTCTAGAGTTGTTCAAGGTGTGCATAGAAAAGTAGCCAGCCCTTTGATCCTTTTGAGAGGTTACTCCCCTCACTAGGTTTATCAAGCCAATTATGTCCACTTCCACACCAAATTTCTTACTCACAGGTTCAAACCAAAACAGAGATGCACATAATAGCAAAATCCCAAGTGCTAGGTATGAAGGGAGACGTTTTTATAGTGGGATGTCCAAAATGGGGTTTCCATTAGCTGCAGAAAAACATTGGGCAACCAAAAACGAGATGGCAATTGGGGAATCAACCCTGGGAGAGCAAAATCGTTTCCAGAAAACGTTTATGGGCATTCAAAGGACAAAAACAGCCTCCATAAACCCCAAAATCATGGCTCCCTTTCTCCCAGCCATTGTGCAATACAAAAACGAGTTCCCAGGCATGGAAAATGCAGGAAAATGGTGAAAAACATGATGAGGAAAGCCCAACTAGCTCAGACTACGTGAGAGAGTAGAGTCCATGGGTGAAAGATGGCATTGGGCACCATTTCATGGGTGTTTTCTTGCCCAAGAAGCAAAAATACAAATTCCCAGGTTGATGGCTTGCCCATGCATGAAATTGGCTGCCATAACTCTTCATTCCCAAAGCATTAACTACCTCAACCAACTCTTGGAAGAATTAAATGATTGGGTGCATAAGTCAACATGGGTAGTTGGTGGTTTATGGGTTTTCTCATTGACACATGGATTAACACCCTTGGCTCAAGGGTTTGAATAATTTCCCTCTCTATTCCTTATAAAAATCATGTCCCCATCTCTTTGTTGCATTGCATAGCTAGTTGTGGGTATTTCATTAAAATTCGTATTTACATGATGTCTTAATTTACATTGTGCCTGTCTAGCACAAGAACCATATGCACCGATTTTAATTACCGATACATAAAACGATAAATCAATGGCGGGGCCTTGGCCTTGAGCTCCTCACCATGATTTAATAACGGTATTCACATCATATTACAATTTTAATGCAATAGGGTCAAAATTGGGATATTACACAAGTGTTCACATGATCTAGCTAATTTGAATTAAGTTTGTTGACTAAGGGAACAAAGCTTGAAAATAGACAAACACGAGGGTAATGATAGTGTCTGATTGTGGCAACAAAGGAGGGTAATGATGGTGTTTGACTGCGTCTAATGTTTGATAATGACAAGAAGGTACGTTTTTAGATGTCAGTGCAAGAAAATAGTATTTTTTTTAATCTTCAGGAGAACATCAATATTGCATGACATACATATGGCCACATGACCCTTCACAAACAAATGGACAACATTAAGAGTTAAAATAGGTGAAGACAATTAATTAACCTTATATGATGAAATCTTAAATGGGAAAGCACATAAGATGAAAAACAACATTGGAGTGATGACCTTGTTAACAGTGATCAATGAAGAGCTTTTAAATCTTGATTCCCATGTTGAAATTTTTTATGATTCTCCAAATAAAGGTAATGACTAGACCTCGATTTCCAAAGTATCCATGAAACCTTCATCCTAAAAAGCAGTGAGCATTTATATTTACATAAAACTTTGGCAATATTGTTGTGTAACACGTTGTTGTTTTAGCAAGGAGTATTTTGGATATAAAATTAGATAACCATATTCCATAGAGATAATATTATTGGCTTATTGGGCCTCTATAATATTTTTATTTTCCTTTGAAACTATCTCTCTTCACTCGATGAGCTCAGTAACAGTGAATTTGATCTACAAAATTTGAGTCAATAATTTGCCATTAATACAAGCCAATTTTTAGAGGAGTACAAATGGTTGCAGTTCGATTCATCTAGTCACAAATGCAGAGGAACACATTTTGAATTCCATTGACATTGCATTTTCTTTCCTATTCCTCTATACTCATGACAAGGTCTCTACCTGATAATTAGTTCTTTAGGTCCAATTGAACAAAAATAAGGTGTGCAAGAGCAGTTAATCGAAACTGTACGACAGATTGCCTCATCAAGATTTAACTACTGTAATAGGTGCTTAAGTTTCTTATTAAATGCCCATGAAAACACATAGAGCTTTGACTAAGCACTGTCAGGCGGTCACCCTAGCCAAGTCTCTAATATTCTCACCACCAAGTTAAGGATATTCTTTTGTAAATATATTGGCCTCAAGTTGTTGGCAATTTTCCTTTACATGGAAGAATGTTACATTATAGCTTATTCTTTTTTTGAACTTTTAAGCAACTTCTTAGAACTACCCAGTTAGAGTCAAATCAGGGTATTACAATCAATTACTATAAATCTTGAAGATTCCAGTCCTTCCACTGAAGTCACTTAAGGAAGCTCAGGATGTAATGGTCAATGTGAATGGATATTCTTTCTGGTTTTTTTTATCTCTATGCATGCCAGAACAAAAATATGTAGAATAATAGAATACAGAATCAATCCTAGACGTGATTGATCCAGCTTTGAATACAAACTATACTTCTCTCAACTTATTGATAATTTATAGAAATTTTACATGGTCCCCAAAACTGAAACTTTAAAAAGGAGAAACAGGAGCATCAAAAAATGCTGGGACATGAATGGCAAGTAGAGATATGGACTCAGGAGCAGCTACTTCAATGTCATATATATCAAATTGCTAGTAAGAAAAAGAACCATATCCTTACCACAAATCACAATGAGACACATTACACATTTCACAAATCGGTTTTAACCCCCGCAGGCCCTCATTTTTGCCTTTTTTGTGTCCTGGAATTGAGACACAAAGTTGACAGTGTGGGACACAATGCAAAACTGTGTCCAACGCATGTTTGCATCGTGTCTTTGTCCGTGTCCGACACGATGACACAGGACACAGAGGGGGTTTAGGACGTGTCCGGTTTCCTCGTTGTGGAGATATAATGTTTCTTTTACTTCAAATAGAGAAAACACCCATGCAGTTTGTTTAACATTTTGCTATGGCTTTCAAATGAACAACGCTTTCTGGGCCAACATAATATTTACTAGCTATCTAGATTATTTATTTTGCTTATATTCTTGTAAAAACATTTGCACAATCTTATTGCTCCTGTCAATGCTTTGTGATCCCATGATCCATGATCTATCCTAAAAACGTTGCCAGAAGTCTACATTACTACTTTTGATAGTGTTTTTCTAGAAAAAATAAATATAGTCATTTTAGTAAGATCATAGAAGCTACATCTCATCTATTTATGAACTTTTAAAAGAAATCTAGTAATTGATTGAGTCGATTCAAGCATTAAAATCTAACTGCATAACTATTTAATTATTATGCATATTTGATAATTGATGAAGAAACAACAGAAGTTGCAGTAGTTGGTCATATGCAACTTTGAAACATTTAATAGGTAGCAGAAGTACATTGGGAAAACATTAAATTGGTTACTACTAGGGATGGAATTTGACGGGAAAATTGCCCGTCATGAGGCAATTTTCTCGTCAAATACGGTCAAATTTTTTCAATAATCGTCAAACATCTTCGTTAAAATGTCTAAAATGTTTGCAAATTTAGAGATAACTATCAATTTTGATGGGCAGGTTGGATTTGAAATTCCAACCCTAGTTCCTAATACCCATATCACTGCTAAGAATAACTGGATTCCAAATGGTATTACTAGATCTTTAAATCTGGCATCTAGTTCGATTCTTGCTATAGCTAAACCTGTATCATCAACATAAATCTATTTGCGTCAAACCATCACGAAAACCAAGAGGACTCTTCGTTGAAGTCCACACCCCCAAAAATAACTTCTTGAATAAGACCAAGCACGAAGTACATATTTATAAAAAGAATAAGCAATTATAGAAGGTGAATGATACCCAAATTTGAAGCAATTGAAGTAGAAAAAATTATGTAAAACCTGCTTGGATGAAACCCAACAGAAACATTCCCATTAGATCCTGCTTCCAAAAAAAATCAAGCGAAGTTGAGGGTCCATCACAAAAAAATGAAGGGTTTGAATAATTGAGAGTAGTCATTCCATAAAACCCTGCTTTTAAGAAAAAATAAAGCGAAACTATTCAGGAGTATCATGAATATCCACGATGAGGTAAATAAAGGTCAAATACATTGTGCAGCCTGACTTAGGGTTTAATGTCTAAAATAAAAAAAAATGTATGTGCAAATGAACTGCCTCTTTTGCTTCCTAGAGCCATTGTTGATGATGTTTAGGAAGAAACAATCACCTAGTTAAATACCAAACCTTTTATGAATGCTTTGTGATCTTGTGATGAGAGGAATGTAATAGTTGGAATGAACCATGTTGAATCCCAATTAATCTCTAGGGTTTTATTACTCGTATTTTTCATTCATTGTGAATTCCTTGGATATAAACCATAATTACTGTGATTGAGTAGCACTCCATTTCTAACATAATCGATTATCGTGCACACACAATAAATAATATATTGATAAAAAAATGAAATTTATATATTATAATTTTTATTTTATTTTTATAAATTACCACTGCTTTTGTAATTGGAAGGAATTTTTTTAGCGGGAACCATGAATTTTGTTCAGCCAGAAAATTAACTGCTTCTAGTCTTGAAATGAACCAAATTTTGATGGGAATAGTTTGATTCAGGTCAAATGGGTTTGCTCGCAGGACAAAAATTTGCTGGGAGGAATCCATGGAATTGCAAGGATTTTTTAGCGGGAACTATGAATTTTCTCAGCCCAAGAATTCAGTCGAAGAATTAATTGCTCTAGTCTTGAAATGAACCAATTTTTTTGGGATTAGTTGGATTTAGGTCAAATTTTGATAGAAATGTGCCCACGATCAGACCAGAGAAAAGAGGGGAAATAGAGGAGAAATTTGGAGGGAGAAAGTCAACAATTTTTTTTTAGTTTCAAGAAAAAAATGGAAAATTGGAGGGAGAATGTTGAAATCATGAACCCTAACTGCGATTCCTACATCCATAAATTGCAATTCATGGGGTGGTGGATTTGTTATGCTTCCAAGCGATTGCACAAGGAGTTTTCAAAGCTAGAGAGCAAGTTTTCAAAGCTATCCCCAAGGTAAGTCATACGCAGTCTTATTTTTTATTTCATACACAGTCAAAAAATACCAATGCATAATTTCCAGGTATGGTAATGAACAATGAGAATGCCAAATCCATATCATTCATATGGTACAATAAAAGCTAGAATAACCTTCTAACAAGTTATCGAGATGCATCCAAATAGTAAGAAAGTTGAAATGAAAATAATGGGGGGGAGGGTGGGGGGAGGAGTTTTGTACAGACTTCATCAAATTGGATAATTGGACCATGTCGACGCCCTTCCTTTGTCCACTTGAGGAATCTACTAAAACCTCCCCTATGGATACATTTTTTGGATGAAAAAGGTTCAATTTCTCTAGCACTAGAAATTTCATTTGTTGAACTTTTTTTCTTCATACTAAAGAATTTTGTTGGAGATATGGCTAAGGTAAGCGCATCGAGGTGAACCCTTCATCCACCCTCAGGGAGCCAAGTTGAGAATAATGATAGTGTTGTTTACTAGCAGAACAATGCATAACAACATATTTGCAATCCAGGGAATTTAACAAGCACAAATCATAGACGCAAAACGAGAAGAAAAAATACCGTATTCTCAACAACGGTAGTATATACTGAAGAAAAAATACTAAAATCCCAAAGAACTAGTTACTCCATACACTTGGATTGTCCTCTATAACGTGAATAGGCCCTCTATGCTTGTTTCACTTGCAAACTTTTTCAGATTTTTTATGTGGGCATGGTCGAGCTCATCGATGAAGATTCTCCTGCCATCGTTACTGTCGAAGGCGTCGAAGATTTTTCTGAGCCTCGCATTGCTCAAGCTTCGGCTCAGTGGGTTGGGTAGTCTTCCCATCCGGTGACCAATATGCGGTTGATGCAGGCATTTTGTTGATTAGACATGATGCAGGCATTTTGTTGATTAGTACTACAACTGCATTCCAGGCTCCGTCTCAAAATACAGCTAGCCGCGAATGGGAATCTTAGCTGTGGTGAAGCTGCTGCGGGAATCTCACCATGGAATGCCTGGAGTGAGTGGCTGGACCGACAGAGCCCGTCGTCTGTCGTGTTTGTCTTGTTTGGAAACGAGACGTTTATGTTGAGAGAGCAAACCCATGAACTAGCGCTGGGGTTGGAGGAGAGTGGGTTCCCGTTCCTCTGGTCGTTGTGTGCTCCGCAGTTCTTGATCATCGCTGTGTGCTCCGTGGTTCTTGATCGACACATGGAACGATCCCGTGGAGTTCCTTCCAGACGGATTCGAGATTCGAACACGGGACCAGGGGCTAGTGGTTCGGGGTAGGGTGCCCTAGGTACAGATCGTTTCGCACCCATCGGTGGGTGAGTATCTGAGCCATGACAGGTGGAGCTCCACCATTGAGGCGCTGATCTTCAGAGTGCCGCTTCCGTATATGCTAGCCTCCGTATATGTGTTGCGCATATACATAAGCTTCCGTATATGCAAGCTTCTGTATATGCACATGTACAAAAGCTTCTGTATATGCAAGCTTTTGTATATGCAAACTTCCTTTTTGT
This sequence comes from Larix kaempferi, assembly GCA_027924585.1. Classification (NCBI taxonomy): domain Eukaryota; kingdom Viridiplantae; phylum Streptophyta; class Pinopsida; order Pinales; family Pinaceae; genus Larix; species Larix kaempferi. The sequence continues at coordinate 3,281,367 of BSBM01000490.1, read as the reverse complement.
TAGTGTTAGATTCCCAATTGTTCTACGTGTATTGTACAACTTAACCTTTTGTATCAAAAAGGATTGGATTCTCTCACTTGATCATCGGATTGAAAGAAGGAGATGAACCAAATGCCTCTTCACAATCATGAATAAAAATTAGGAAACGCTTGTGACCATAAAGGAAAATTGGTGAGTTGATGACCACATAGATCACTATGCACATGCCGCAAAGGTGATGTTGCATAGAAAGAGGCACCTTTGCAAAATATCGGGATGGTGCTTTTTTAGAATACCCTTTAGATAAACACCAACTTAGCAAGAAATGAGAGGAAGGTTGAGCATCATCATGTACTTTCTTAATTGTTGAAGTGAGCGAAAATTTAAATGTCTAAATTGCTTGTGTTAGAGTCTACAAAAATCATCAATGTGAAGACTGAAATATAAGAGTGACAATGACGAAAAGTAGTCAATCTTATGCACCTTAAAAATAATCGATTAATGATCGATGGCGGAGAGCTCCTAATTCAATTAATACTGAAGGATCGAGACAATGGGGGCCTTAAAAGAACTTTATGTACACCTTTCTAGAGCCGAGGTATTAGAGAAGATGTTATTCGTCATCCTCTACCTTCATAAATTTCTCTTTTGTATCTAATTCATTTAATGTTCGTGGCCCTTTCCTTGCTCAGAATCTAGTGTATGATGAGGAAGATTTGGTGGTGAAGTCCTCTGCGTCATTAAGAAGGAGAAAGATTTTGAATGTGAGGGTTGATCTATGCTTTTTCCATGAATTAAATCTCTTATCGGTTTCTAGGTATGAAGACCCAAATCCATCGATTGAGTGTCTTGGTGGTGAATGAGGTCAAAAAATATGTGGTATTTCATCTTAGCAAAAAAGGTAAGCGATGTGTTTGCAAAGGAGGGGAACTTAGTCCCTTGGGTTTTTTGGGATGATGTAAAATCGATCATACCATTGGGTTGGCTTCACAATCATTGGTTGGATATTTTTAGGGTAAAAGAAAGTGAGGGAAAAAAACATAGGGTTTGGATGAGTCAAGTCTAGAAAGCAAGCCTAGGTTATAGTCCATAGTTCCTCCTCCTAGTCAAATGGTGGATGGCTTTTCTTTTCCAATTTCCAATAGATGTGGAAAAATATATTGAAGAAAAGTTGGTGTTGGGATTCAAATCCCTTATTGCTAGGTGGATGCAAATTCATTAAGGGGATTGATAGTATGGAGGAATTGCCATATGTTAAATAACAATTTTTAAAAATTTTAATTTTGGAATTTCATTTACATGGATTTTTAATTTAGGGAAATATAAAAATTTATATTTTTATTGAGGAAATGACGCAAGGATGAACGTTTGTATGCCTACCTTTCCAATCCTCCTTGCTCTTCGAATTCACCCTTCCTCCACTTCTCCACATCGACGTTGGAAGCTCTGATCGCTTGAGCATTTTGGTTAATTCGGTCAATGAACAGTGCACGTGGAAGCGAACTATTTTTGGCGCACGTTATGTATCACTATAACGCTCAAGCATTATGGTGATACATAACGCTCGCGTTGATCCGAATTTTAGGGGGCATATGGTCTAAATTCGGATGTATAAGCCATAAAAGTATTAAATTGAGAGGCCACCCTCTCTCATCCATGGTATTTGGTAGCACATAGTTTTGGCCCATGGTATGGTCTCAAGACACATTGTAATAATGCTATATAAAGGCCTAGCAAGCCTTCTACTAATATCAAGTTACTCATTTGGTTTCTCTCATATTTTCTATTGTTCATTGTGAGATTATTTAGATCTGAGTGAGTTATTGGTAATTAGCTTTAGAGGTGGGGCTCCTCTTTGAGCCTCACCTCCCATTCACTTCATATGTTTTTGTTCATGCTTTTTCTTATGCAATATTAGGGTTTTCATGTGAATTTTATGACAGATTTGCATGTTTAATCTCCTCCTCTCTCGGCATTCAAACCTTCCGATTCTCAGCTCCCAAGATCCGGATCACACGTGTTATGTATTTCTATAACGCTCGCACGTTATTGAATTCATAACGTTCGTGCGATCTGATTTCATATCTTGCGTGTTAACTGAGATGGCAGGTTCGTGACCACCCATGCCTAGTTCAAAGAAACACACATGCGTTTTTATTTTACTAAACTTTAGAATATTTTGGGAAAGCACGATTGCATCTAAAAGGTCCCTCAACTTCATGCGAGGGCCCACACACATACACATCTCCATGCCTCCCCTAACCCCCCCCCCCCTCTCTCTCTCTCTCTCTCTCTCTCTTTCTCTCTCTCTCCCCACACACACACACGTCCCTACACCTATCCTAATCCCCATCCCCCCTCTCTCTCTCTAAACCTTACTAACCCCCTCTCTCGATCTCTCTCCGCCTGCTCCACCTACCCCCAACCTCCTAATGCCCCCCTCTCTCTTCTTTATTTGAGATGATAATATCCCAAAAGCTCCATATATTTGTTCAGGCTTGTGTCTCAATAGGAGGCCACCGATTTCAATAATGTTAAAACCCATATTTTCTATTACAAGGGATGCAAATGCAAATAAATAGAAATTTGGTTCACCTACATAATTATCCATTTATAACAACCAAACCATATGTGTAGTATTATCACTTAACTCGAGAATTTTAATTATGTGATGCATTTGATTCAAAATGACACCATTTTCTTTTGACAACATGTTTATAAGTTTGATGCATGTATTAATGAGATGAATTGATAACACAAATATATATGTTATTTCAAATTTATTTATTTTTGCATTTAAATATTGTTTTACATTATACAAACAACAAATAACATCACAAAATCATTACAAGATTATTTCCATTTGATTTTGTTCTTATACTATCAATCAAGTTATTAGATTTCTTGCAAAGTTATTTTAATCTTTTAACTTTTCTTAGTAACATGATGCCATGAGCATGAATAAACGTGTCTATATGGAACATCATTAATATTTAAAAATGAAGTAGAAATTATGTTAAATTGTTAGGTGATCAAATTATATAAATTCAGATAAATACTTTATTAGAACTTATTTATTAATTTAAATAGAAAAGATATATAATAAAACTAAATTATTTTGGTTATTGTATTAATTTTATATCAATATTTAAAGTTGTATGTGTACAACATATGTTACTATTTAATGTGATAATTCTCTTCTAATTAAGGATACACATCATGTCTTCTGGGTTGGCAGGCGCAGGAGGGGTCATTTTTTTACCCTGGGGGAAACATAAAGAAAGATTATGTTTGGGGAATAGGGAAAAAACAAACAACGATGCAAAATGGCTCGCACTAATTAAGGGGTTGGAAACTACAAGCTCTCTCGGAATAAAATATACAAAACAACGTACTTAAATTTGAAAAAATAAACACAAAGTACAGACAAAAAAACACTTCACACCTATTTATCTTCATAGTGCATGTGCGTGGCCTTTTTGTTTTGGCGATAGATTGTGAATAGAATGAAGGGTGATGATATTTCGATTTCTTATCCTTTGTTTTATTTGGGGTGAGAAAGATCCATTTGCGACCCCTGCGTTGTGTATTTGCATTCTGGACCTTTCCATCATTTACAACAGTATTGTCCTCCCCATCTCTGTCACCTTCTTCATTTAGCACATTTTGGACATTTTCTTTTGGAATCTTTTGGACATTTTTGGACATTGGTGGGCCTAAAGGAACACTATCGGGTGTCCTATCAAATATTGGTGACACTAAAGGAACACTATCGGGTGTCTTGTCAAATATTGGCGAGCCTAAAGGAACACTATCGGGTGTCCTGTCAAATATTGGCGGGCCTAAAGGAACACTATCCGGTGTCCCATCAAATATAGACCTAGAAGATTTATCAAATGAACACTGAACGGCATCCACATCTTCACCAACATCAGGGGTTTGACTCGTTCCTTCCCCTTGTTCAATACATTCATCCAGATTTGATGAAGATGAGTCACCAACATGCACAATATTTCTCTGCCATTATAAGAAAACAATGTTAATAAAATGGGTTTTCAATAAAGTATTTCCAATGTGTAACAATACAAGGAGCGGCTTATAAAAATTACACTAAGTGTCTCTTCAATGGACATGATATTGTCCTCAGGACTTTGTGAAGAGTTGCATACATTTCTCTGTTGCAACCAAAGAATGTTTGAAAAAAGTTAGTTCTTTTAAATACCTTGCAATATTGCTATTAAATTGAACAAAACAAATATAAATTTGAATAGCAATTGGAAAAAATTACCGGTGATGACTCGTTGAAGATTTTGCGTAACATACTCTAGTCTTTGTTTTGTATAATTTTCTTACGAACAAGCTTTTTTAGTGCATTTTTTTTTCCTTTGAGTGTTCATCATATTCAGATGCAATTATTCTCACACGCTCCAATGCATCTTAACACTTGCACACATTTCACCCCCTATAAAAATAAAAACATAACAAAAATCATGAGTAAAGCATAATCTTGTGAATACATCTAGAAATAAAACATCAATAAAAAACAACTTACTGTTTTTTTAATCTCATTTCGGATGGCAGCAGTTTCAACAACCTTCCTATTCTTCTTGAACCGATATTCAATGTCATAATTTTTTCTCTTATGATCTTTTTCCAATTTTGTTGCAGATATCAACTTGTAGTTATGTCCTCGCCGTACACCAACATGCAATTTTATGGCTTCCCAAGAATGTACTTCCTCTTTATGTTTATTGAACGTGCAACACTTTCTGCGTCGCAGACCATTACATTCACTAGCAAAGCAACAGAAGATGTTGCGACCATTACTGTCCTTTATTACTTTATAAGTTAGATCCTCCTGAAATGGTTACCCAATAATGCATTTAGTACATGTAATGCATCACATCAATAAGATTCAATGCTTCAAATGTTTAGATAGAATAAAAACCTGTAATATGGCCATCTTATTCAAAGATGTGATTATAATCAATGCCTCCAACCAAACAAAACCCTGCACAAAAATAATGGTATCTTTTAAACATTAGCTTTAGCACTATTCTTCATAATTCTAAGTTTATAGCAATAAAATATTCAATAAAATGTTCAAAGACAAGTTAGCAAGATACAATTGTTTCAGAGCAATAAATGATATCGTTCAAATGTATAAGTACCAACCATATGTGTTTGGTCATGTGTGTCAACAAAACAAGTATTTGCACGAGTAGCTAATGATTGAACCATTAGATCAATGATTGAACGATCTCTTCCAGGACAAAGTGTTAAAACGAGTAAATCAAACCACAAACTTATGTGATGTGTTAAGGTAGAGAGAGAATTTCGGACTGTGGAAATGGAGCCTCAAAGAGACTGTCGATAGGCCTTTAGGAGAAAACGTTGATAGAGTGACCCTACATCCTAAGGGTGTCTCCAGGCCCAGCGTTGGAAAGTATTTGGTCTAGAATGGCAAGATGGGGTCCTAGGGTTATGAAGGCAAGCTAAACATAAAGCTGGACAGTTCCTGTCATGCACAGTTCCTGTTGGGAAAAGTTCCTGTCAGGCACAATTCCTGTTGGGAAAAGTTCCTACCATGCATAGTTCCTATCAGACACAGTTCCTATTAGGCACAGTTCCTATTGGGCAAAGATCCTGTCTGGCACATTTCCTATTGAGCAAAGATCCTCTCAGGCACAGTTCCTGTAGGGCACAGTTCCTGTCAGGAACAGTTCCTGTTGGGAAAAGATTTGTCAGGCACAATTCCTATTGGGAAAAGTTCCTATCAGGCATAGTTCTTGTCATGCATAGTTCCTGTTGGGAAAAGTTCCTGTCAGGCACAGTTCCTAAAGTTCCTGTCGGGCACAATTCCTGTGGGGCACATTTCCTGTTGGGCAAAGTTCCTATCAGGCATAGTTCCTGTCAGGCACAATTCCTGTTGGGTAAAGTTCCTATCAAGCACAGTTCCTGTTAGGCACAGTTCCTGTTGGGAAAAGTTCCTGTCATGCACAGTTCCTGTCTGGCACAGTTCCTATTGGGAAAAGTTCCTGTTAGGCATAGTTCCTATGGGGCACAGTTCCTGTCGGTCATAGTTCCTATCGGGTACAGTTCCTGTCATGCACAGTTCCTATCGGGCACAGTTCATGCACAATTCCTGTTGGGAAAATTTCCTGTCATGCACAATTCCTGTCAAGCACAGCTCCTGTTGGGCAAAGTTCCTGTCAAGCACAATTCCTGTTGGAAAAAGTCCCTGTCAGGAACAATTCCTCTCATGCACAGTTCCTATCAGGCACAATTCCTATTGAGCAAATTTCCTGTCAAGCACAGTTCCTGTTGGGAAAAGTTCCTGTCAGGAACAGTTCATGTGGGGAACAGTTCCTGTCAGGCACAGTTTCTATTGGAAAAACATCCTGTCAGGAACAGTTCCTGTAGGGCATAGTTCCTGTTGGGCACAGTTCCTGTCAGGCACAGTTTATGTTGGGCAAATATCCTATCAGGAACAATTCCTATTGGGAAAAGTTCCTGTCAGGCACAGTTCCTGTCATGCACAGTTCCTGTTGGGAAAAGTTCCTGTCATGCACAGTTCCTGTCAGGCACAGTTCCCGTTGGGCAAAGTTCCTGTTGGGAAAAATTTCTGTGGGGCACAGTTCCTGTTGGGAAAAATTCCTGTCCAGCACAGTTCCTGTCAGGCACAGTTCCTGTTGGGAAAAGTTCCTGTCAAGCACAATTCCTGTCAGGCACCGTTCCTGTTGGACAAAGTTCATGTCATGCATAGTTCCTGTCAGGCACAGTTCAAGTTGGGAAAATTTCCTGTCGGGCACAGTTCCTGTGAGGCACAGTTCCTATCATGCACGGTTCCTATCGGGCACAGTTCCTGTCATGCACAGTTCCTGTTGGGAAAATTTCCTATCATGCACAATTCAGGCACAGTTCCTGTTGGGAAAAGTTCCTGTCAGGCACAATTCCTGTTGAGAAAAGTTCCTGTTAGGCACAGTTCCTGTCATGCACAGTTCCTATCAGGAACAGTTCCTGTTGGGAAAATTTTCTGTTAGCCACAGTTCCTGTCAGGCATAGTTCCTGTGGAGCACAGTTCCTGTCAGACACAGTTCCTGTTAGGAAAAATTCCTGTCAGGCACAATTCCTGTCAGGCATAGTTCCTGTCAAGCACAGTTCCTGTTGGGCAAGTTCCTGTCATGCATAGTTCCTGTTAGGCAAAGTTCCTGTCATGATTAGTTCCTGTCAGGGACAGTTCCTATCGGGCACAGTTCCTGTGGGGCATGGTTCCTGTTGGGAAAAGTTCCTGTCGGGCACAGTTCTTGTCAGGCACAGTTCTTGTTGGGCAAAGTTCCTATCAAGAACAGTTCCTATTGGGAAAAGTTCCTATTAGGCACAGTTCCTGTGGGGCACAGTTCCTGTCAGGCACAGTTCCTGTCACGCACAGTTCCTGTTAGGAACAGTTCTTGTCAGGCACAGTTCCTGTCAGGCACAGTTCTTGTCAGGCACAGTTCCTGTCAGGCACAGTTCTTGTCATGCAAAGTTCCTGTCAAACACAGTTCCTGTTGGGAAAGTTCTTCTCAGGCATAGTTCCTGTCAGGAACAGTTCCTGTGGGGCACAGTTCCTGTTGGGAAAAGTTCCTGTCAAGCATGGTTCCTATTGGGCAAAGTTCCTGTCATGCACAATTCCTGTCAGGAACAGCTCTTGTTGGGAAAAGTTCCTGTCGGGCACAGTTCCTGTTATGCACAGTTCGTGTCGGGCACAGTTTCTGTCATGCATAGTTCCCGTCGGGCACAGTTCCTGTTGGGCAAATTTTTTGTCATGCACAATTCCTATCAGGCATAGTTCCTGTTGGGAAAAGTTCCTATCAAGCACAATTCCTGTTGGGAAAAGTTCCTGTCAGGCATAGTTCCTATCATGCACAGTTCCTGTCAGGCACAGTTCCTGTTGGGAAAATTTCTTGTCAGGCATAGTTCCTTTCAGTCACAGTTCTGTCAGGAACAGTTCCTGTTGGGCAAAGGTCCTGTCAGGCACAGTTCCTGTGGGGTATAGTTCCTGTGGGGCACAGTTCCTGTCAGGCATAGTTCTTGTCAAGCAAAATTCCTATCAGGCATAGTTCCTGTTAGGCACAGTTCTTGTCAGGAAAAGTTCCTGTCAGGCACAGTTCCTGTCAGGTACAGTTCCTGTTAGGAACAATTCTTGTCAGGCAAAGTTCCTGTCAGGAAAAGTTCTTGTCAAGCACAGTTCCTATAAGACATAGTTCCTGTTGGGAAAGTTCTTGTTAGGCATAGTTCCTGTTGGGAACAGTTCTTGTGAGGCATAGTTCCCGTTGGGAAAAGTTCCTGTCAGGAACAGTTCCTGTCTGGCACAGTTCCTATCGGGCATAGTTCCTATCATGCACAGTTCTTGTTGGAAAAATTTCCTGTCATGCACAATTCCTGTCAGGGACAGTTCCTGTTGGGCAAAGTTCCTGTCAGGCACAATTCTTGTTGGGCAAAGTTCCTGTCAGGCATAGTCCCTGTCAGGCACAGTTCATGTTGGGAAAATTTCCTGTCAAGCACAGTTCCTGTCAGGCATAGTTCCTGTCAGGCACAGTTCCTGTTGGGAAAATTTCCTGTCAGGCACAGTTCCTGTGGGGCACAGTTCCTGTCAAGAACAGTTCTTGTCAGGCAAAGTTCCTATCAGGCACAGTTCCTGTCAGGCACAGTTCTTATCAGGAAAAGTTCCTATGAGTTACAGTTCCTGTCAGGCAGAGTTCCTGTCAGGCACAGTTCTTGTCAGGAAAAGTTCCTGTCAGGCATAGTTCCTGTCAGGCACAGTTCTTGTTGGACAAGTTCCTATTAGGCATAGTTCCTGTCAGGCATAGTTCCTGTCAGGCATAGTTCCTGTCAGGAAAAGTTCCTGTCAAGCACAATTCCTGTCAGGCAAAGTTCCTATCAGGCACAGTTCCTAATGGGCACAGTTCCTGTCAGGCACAGTTCCTGTCAGGCACAGTTCCTGTTGGGAAAAGTTCTTGTCAGGCAAAGGTCTACAAGGTCTTTATTCCAGAGCTGAGAAAGACAATTTTAAACCTAGATGTAAAGTTTAAGGAATAATTTGCATCTAGTAAATCTATTGAAACTCCCTTATGTTTAACACCGAATCAAGAAACTCCCTTCTAAACTTATATTTGAAGGATGCTTTTACCGTGCTTCCCGTTATATATTAGGTCGATCAAAGTTCTTATGTAGGGCAGATCTCAAAATTTCCTTTTACACTTTTATTATTCCCTTTCCTCTCTCTATATGTGGGGAAATACTTGGACACAAATTACAGACAAAGATCATATGCAAATCAATGCTTAAAGTAGATATTCCAAAACTTTGCTCAAGTTAAACTATTTCAAAGAGTAATAAACCGAAATAAGGAAATAACTCAAGGAAATTACCAAATAAGAGATCAAGGACACAAGTGTCCATGGAACAAAGCCCATGTGAATGCCTTAATTTAACACAAGTGTGCAATGCCAAAAATAAAACTTTTTAAGTAGGTGAATAAAAAATATCAGTCTAAAAGCTTGCCAATTGTGTTTCTCAAAAGAGGTATCAGCTCCAGCTCAGTCAAGCAAGCTGTTCCTTATTCTCCTTCCCATATTTCATTGATTTCTAGAATCCATATTCATTTGGTAGTTTACCACTCGTATTCTATATAATCATTGTCTAGTATAGTCCATATTGGAAAAATAATGAGTTGTTTCTTAAGTTGCAATAAAGGCATGTGCTCAGGTCTTAAACACAGTACTTGGAATTTGAAACCAATTTTTGCTTTGAAAGCACTCCAAACATACTAAGTTTCTTTTACTCTGTTCGCATACTAGTCCCACACATTTTTTTCAATAGTAGCATTTATCTCACCAACCCCATTCTGACAAGCCCCAAACCATGCCTACAACTACCCCCTAATAAGCTATCAACACTGTGTTCACGTTATTCCACCTATCTTTCTTAAGGCATAGAATAGATTTATTCCCTTCAGATTGATGTTTAGTTGAATTGACAAGCAAATCAAATAGCAACTCTCAAATTATGTTCCATTAACTGTAAATCAATCAATCAATTATTGCTTTAAATTTTATCTGCTTATTCTCCTGTTGTTTCCAGTTTACACCCTAAAACAATGGTTTTTCCCCAGTCTTTGAACTTCTATCTGCAATTACAACCAACAGTTTGCATATTTTCAAATTATATAATGTCCTAGATTTCTAATAATAATCTGCTTACAGCTATTATTTTGAATGGATTTTGGAAGCTATGTTTTACCTAAGACCGTTATCCTCACGTATAACTGATCCATGGAAGCTTAGAATTGTCAATTGGTATAATGTCTTCCATTCATTCCTATACAACTACGTCCTTCTAAGTTCTAACTATAAAAAATGCAATAAGTCAACATTGCTAAATATAGATATACATTTATTTGCTTGTTTCTATCATGTAATAATCATTTGACCTTGATTGACAGCAATAATATTAAGATAGTTACTCCGTTAAATAAAAAATAATTGAGAAGAAGGAACATTGATTATTCAATGAAGATTAGACTATTTTCTTCCACCTTGTCATCCAATACTTTTGGCCTTCAAGACACAATGTTGAAGACTAAAGTGTCAATATAAATCATTATTATTGTTCTGAACCTAAGATCACAAGTATTTGGGTGAATAAGGGTTCCAATGGAGTCCTTTAAATCCCAATCTTTACATCAAAAGCAATGGAGATGATGTAATTATTTTGATAATAGATGTAGATGACATCATCATCACATGTGGCGATGCAAGGGCAATATCACAAGTAAAATCTAATTTATGTTCAGCTTTTGACATGACTGACTTAAGCCTCCCACATTACTACTTAGGTGTAGAAGTTTGGCAAACAAATAAACATATTTGTGTTTCACAGAAAAAGTATGCCAAAAGTTTGTTAGATAAGTTCAGAATGGTAGATTGAAAAACAAGATTTACACCTACGGAGAAAAGGCTGAAACTTTCAGCCAAGACTAATTCTAAGGCAGTTAATGAATTAGTCTATAGGCAACTAGTGGGGAGCTTGATCTATCTTGTAACCACTAGACCTTACTTGAGTTTTGTAGTCAACTACATCTCTCAATTCATAACCTCTAGAATGCTACGATATGTGAAAGAACATTAGATTTTGGCATTCTATATGGCAAACATAGAGAACCTCGATTCTATGGTTATACAGATTCAAATTGAGCATGATCGGTGGATGACAAGAAATCCACATTAGGCTATGTTTTCAATCCTAGCAATTGAACAGTTACATGGACCAGCAAGAAGCAACATGTTGTCTGCCTTTCTTCAGCTGAAGCAAAATATCAAGCAGCAGTGGAAGGAGCATGTGAAGCAGTTTGGCCAACTACCTTGCTTGTAGATATGAATATTCAACAAACAAACCTACACATAAGTCATTTTAGGGTTTCTATAATTAGGGTTAGTGTCATCTCATTATTATAAAGAGAACATTGTTATCTTCATTTGAGAATACAGAAGAACCATTTTCTCTCATTCAATCCTCTCTTTGTGTTCTTGGTTTCTTTGTGCGTTCATTTTTTGTAATAATATGTGCCAACTTCCTCTAAGTGGAAACTCCGCTTCATGGCCACGAAACAATCCACTACTACCTATAATCATATATTCTTGATCAATGTAGCATTGATTCCCATGAGGTATTTAAACTGTTGAGGCACATAATCCCTTGTATTCCACTAAAACAATGAACAATGTTAAGATTGTGCATCTCCAAGGGTTTAAATACCTACACTGATCAAGGATATATGATCAAAGGTAGTTCTTTAAAAATAAAATGTAATAAGTAAAATAACCTTTAAGGTTTAAAGAGCTTTGAAGTTAACAAAAAAACACTAACTAGCAGAATTTTTTTCTTGTTATCCCCTTCCTTTCAGGAGTAAAACAAATTAAAGAGTATCGTACTTTGAAGGTCAGATGTAATAAGTAAAATTGCTTTCAAAGAGCAACAAAGGATTTTAAATCAACACAAAAGACACCAATCCAAGCTCATAATCACTTATATACACTCACCAACTCATGGTGACAGGTAGATATCTACATAGCTTTTGTCTTTTTAACTAAAATTGAACTGTTTCATGCATACTGCAGGGAACTATTTGAGATTGGTAAGGTAGTAACATGCATTCATGTTTTTTATTTGTATTGCAATTGCAAAAAAATGCATTCCCTATAGCTCGCCCTCTGGATACTAACACGGAAATATTAAATTGCGATCTCCTTCCATGATCAATGCCCAGGTCTCTCATCACATCTAACTTTAAAAGGTCTGCAAGGAAGTAAAATAATAAATGGATTTCAGTTAAAGCCTCGTCTAGAATGGCACATACTAGAAAACCTGATACAGATCTATTTCCTCAGCTAGATACTATGCTAGGACTAATTAATGGTATCCTTGCTCAAATTAGGACTCTTTCGGAAATACATTTTCTATGATGGAGACAGAGGAAAATATTTTATTCTCCTTCCCAAGCAGAATTGTCGAATTAGATTTTAGTAATGGGTGCCTGGATAGGGTGTCCCTAGAATGGGAAGGATCTCAGTCGATTCAATATTTAGTCTATGAAAACACTACATTTTTCTATTGTATATACCGAGAAACTATGCATTTAATGGTGACATGCCTTAAGAAAAATGGAGGTATGTTTACCTCAGGGAGACTTTGCTAAGGGGACTAAATCCAAGAAAATGAGGTCATTTGTGCTCCCACTGATGGTTTTCACTTGGTCAAAAGGAAAAGAAGAAGATTTAGATGGGGAGGTGTAGATAGTATCTCCAAAAAATCTCAAAGGAAAAGACAAGAACAAGCCCTTAAGAAGATGAAAAAATCCCCCAAGTAAAGAAGATGTGTTGTCAATGGCGACGATCTCAGTTGAGACAAAATATTGATGATAGTATAGCAAGCCCCACCCCTTGAAACCATGGAACTAGAAACCCCCTCCCTAAGGTTAACCAACAAAAGCATTGGATAAATATGAAAAAACACAAAGAAAGCAACATCTCCCATAGAAAGTGGACAAATGAATTGGAATTGCCATATGAGTTATCTTCTAAAAAAAGCCCAAACTAATTGTAAATCAAACTAGACATTGTGGAAACTAACCAACAAAAAGATCTACATAAAAAGAGGCATAATTAAGGTTGGAAAATATATTTCTACTCCTTAGCATGTAGTGTTTCCACTCTCTTAAATAACTATCTCTCTAAGCTCTATTAATGTCTTGAATATACTTCATCTTATCTTTGGAGGGGGCACAATGTTAAATATGAAAACTTATCTTTCTAAGGTTTGTTTAACAAGAAAAGCTGCATCATTTTCCTTTAATACAAATGACAAAAGTCACCATGATTTGTTTTTTAATCATTCAACTACACTTATTAAGCATTGTTAACATTGCATCTCTATAACAATGATGCACCAACGAGATGCAATGTGAGTCAAAGATTGCCTCCCACTACCACCGTTCATTGTCTTTTGGGGCTGCAATGTGCCCATATCTGAAAGAAATAGGCTTTACTGCTTTGTTGGGTTGCCCAGACTCATCCTAGCTTTGCCCAGAATTGCTCCTTGAGCAATATGCACAAGTCTGTCCTGAAACTCAGCCCAAATGAAAATTGACCATCATGCTTGTTATAGCTTACAGTCACCCGCCAAAGGTACCCAACCATGCATTAGGGCAGCCCTTGCACGAATGAAGGTAACACACCTGATGGGCTCATTTTATCAACATTGATGGAGGAAAAGAGGAGAAGAATCTGATAGAGCTCGAGGAAACGAAGGGGAAAATGATGTTTCAGTTTTAAGAACTTAAAAATGATTTTTCGGATTTTTTTTCAATTGGAAGAGGATTGACACCTAGGAACACAACCTAATCTCCCAACCACCCAATCTATTGTGTTCCTAATCTCCCAGACACTCAATCTATATTCACTTAGCAGTCATTCAATTTTATTATTTTAGGTTGGCAGCCACCAATAGTTCTGTTTAACTCTATTTGATCAGGCCATATATATTCCTAATTCAATATATATATTCACTTAACAGTCATTTCAATTTTATCAGGCCAGATATATTCCTAATTCTATATATAGTCTCATCGGTTCTAGTAAATTTTTTCATATGGAAAGTGATGCAGGAGCATGGTCTGTCTAAGTGAAGTCATTTATGACTGAGGTCAGGAAAACTCAAGGAGACTTAGGGTCTCATATGATTGTAATTTGCTTTATTTTGTTTAAAAGTTGAATAAAAGATCGAATAAGGATATTTGATCCTTCCAATGGTAGTCGATAGGATTTAGTTGAATTAGTTGAGAGAAGTTAAGTGATATGTCAAGTGAGTCATCAGTTTGTTGAGTTAGTTATGGATTATGTTCCTTCTTTGTAGAATCAAAGAGGCATATCATAAATTGTATTTATTCTCGTTGGGGTTTGTGAGTTAGATAGCTTTTTTTTATCTCACAAAGTTTGAGACAGTTCGAATAGCTGAGACGCCCGAGAGGAGATCGAGAGAGGAGGGTTCGGAACCAGTTTGTTCCTTGAGCAGACAGAGTTTGGAATGAGGCATCAATACTCTGTGTAATCGACTTTATTTATTGTATTTCAAGCTATGAAGAAATAAGGAATATTAGTGGTTTAGGGTGCATATATGTTGTACTTGAATTTGTTTTATGGATTGGGACTGAGAAATTTGATTTCTTTTTCTATATGAAATAATTTCTAATTAAATGGTTGAAACCCAACTGTATGCTGTCGCATGGTTCAAATTGACAAAATATAGGTTGAAATCATTTACAGAGTTAACGTATATAGTGTGATTAGAGGGTTAAAATTCCCATTTTAAGTTCTGATTTATGATTTGAAATCAATAGAGTTTCCACCAGCGTTGACAGGAAATTCTAATCGAGCAAAGGGCCGACGAGTAGGAAGATATGGCACTTTCAAATTGCCATTTCAAATCAGTTTTGATGAAACATTTAACTCATATGTGCGTTGAAGGAACTGATGGTTCCAGTAACAATTATGTCAATCTGGTTACAGAGATATCAAATTAAAAAACTGAGCATTCCATTTTAGACAGAGCGAAGAACTCTAGGAATGATAGAGGATTTGGGCGCTTGTTTATTAAGCTGCCAAGTATAGTGGAGACTACTAAACTGGCAGGGCAAGCCTATTTAGTAATGGTTAACTACATGAAGCTCTGTGCATTATTAAAACAGTTCTGTGCGCATATTACAATCTGTTTTAAACACTTATTCTAAAGGGTTTTTCCAGGTTCTCATTCACTCACCTATTGCCAAGCATCAACGATCGTTGAAATTCCTGGTGGTTTCTCTTCTGATTAAGCTCTGTGATGGAATGATGAACGATTGTCGAAATTCCTGGTGGTTTCTCTTCTGATTAATTTTATATGATGATATTATTTGTTTAAATAGTTTTTTGGAAATGTTAAAATTTCTCATAATTTAATTGAAATTAATAATAAAGATAACAATCACATGGTATCTTTTTTTGTTTAGGCATAATAAAATATAATATAGTATATATTTATATTTATCTTTTTATATTTACATATTATTATTTTTAAATAAAAATATATATTTACTTGTTATTTAACAATAATATTTATAAAAATATATTAAGAAATTACTTAAAATACTTGAAAAATATAACATCATAAACTACTACCACCACAATTATCAAACAAACTACCAAATAAATTTCTTGAAGCCTTCTCACCCTTTTATCTAGAAGGTTTATGATCAATAGTGATAAGAAATTAGTACTTTAATAATCCCTTACATAACATATGAATAAAATTATAAGTTTATAAGTCTTATGAAAAGAAAAAAACGGCATAAAATAAAATGATAGTAAAAAGGTAAAATTCTAATATGTTAGCTCTTTTATATAACATATAAATAAAAATTATAATAAATTTATGAGAGAAAGAAACAAAACATCATTAATGCATAAAATAAAATTGTATTCATTGTCTTTGACTTATTGAGAACTCCATCTATTAATTCCTACAAAACTAAAATCCCAACCTCAAACTCTTGGCCCTCCTTAGAAAGTGTATATATTTTTTAATTTAACTTTTAGAACACGTGTATGAAATAAATTTGAAAAAACAACATAGAAACGTCTTTTAATTGTTCTGTTCAAGAATACACTATAACATTATTAATCTACATGAGGACATTATTAATTAATATTTATCCAACTTCGAACTCTTGGCCCTCCTTAGAAAGTGTATATCTTTTTTAATTTAACTTTTAGAACACGTGTATGAAATAAATTTGAAAAAAACAACATAGAAACCACTTTTAATTGTTCGGCTAAAGAATACACTATAACATTATTTATGACATTATTAATTAATATTTATCCTCTCATCCATTTGTTTACAAAAGACGAATTACTAGAAACCTAAACCAATTAGACTCATTTTTCATTTTTCTATAGAAACTTCCAAAAGAAATCTTAGAGCCATGATCTCTACATAGTTGTTTGAATTAGAACCTAAGCTTACTTTAAACTTTAAATGATGACTATCATAAATAAAAAGAATATCACCAACATTGTTGAATGAAGTTGGATTTTTTATAGCCCCATCAAAGAAACCCCAAAAGAGAGTTATGTCAATCAAAATTCCCCCCACTATCTTGGTAATTTCTCTTTTACACGCATCTACACCATTGGCACAAAAGAAATACATGTGACAAGACCTAAAAGGTAGGAACTTGCTTATCATCAAAGAATTGGATATTACAATCTAACTAGATGCCCCATAATATAAGGTATGGGATTGCTCTAAATTATTTTAATTTCTTTATGAGAAACCATGCCTTTAGACAATCCTCAACATAATTCCTAAACCAAACATTTGAAATATATGCCCACTATTCAACATCCTTCTAATGTTTCTAAGCGTTATAAGGACATTGTATAACTAGATGAGTGATAGTTTCAACTTCTTTTCTGTATAAAACATAGAGACTAGGTCCACGTATACACCTCTTTTGCATCATTTCCAAAGTTAAAATCTTATTTCTTAGTGCCAGCCAAAGGAAGATCCTTGTCTTTTACAAGGTCTTGATCTTCCATATTTTTACCACCACCAACAACCCTCTTAAACTTTGGGAGGAAGTAAAACATTGTAATCGAGCTAGCAATATGCATACCAAGAGTTTTGTTTTTGTCCCAAACCAAGGTGACCAAGTATTCCCTCGGCCTATCATGACCCTTGTAATTCAACCATAAATTAATTCCATTTTTCTGCCTAATCCCCTTTTCTATCGAAACATTGGGTTCAGACTTCTATCCATGTTGTCAAACATCAGTAAGTTGATCCACAATATGATTTAAAGTGAACAAACCTTTGTCATGAAGGTGATTTGTCAAACCATGACTTAGATCTAGCCCCAATTCTCACATGTTCCCCATTCCCAAGCCTCCATGCTATGTGATCCCCAATAATTAGAAAATCCAAAACCAACACTTTCCATTTGTTTGACACTTTTTAATGCTCTTTCTAGAATTTATTATATAATCCAAAAGATATCCTAAGACTGTATATTTATGCATGTAATAACGTATTTTTATAATCTCTCATTTGAAATAAGATTCCATACACTTTTTTGCAATCAATGATTTGTCAAAAGAGTAAATATGTTTCAATCCTCGTCCCCCATCTTCATTTGGATTAGTAATAGATTGCCACATGTCAAATGGAATACCTCCATTGTCACTCTCCCCCCCATAAAAAAATAAAGCAAGTCTCCATGATCTTCTACAACTCTCCTTTTGGGATAAAATACAGGGAGTGGCGATATACTAGAATAGCTTCCAGTATATATTTAACAAGAGTTGAACTCCCCCCTCTAGAGAGCCATATATTACACCAAAAATGGATCCTTCTCTTGATATTTCCCAGCAAACAATTCTAATCTCCTTTCGCATAACCATTGGGATTGAGAATAAATCCAAAATATTTAAACTCCTCTTGCATATCAAAATATTTAAATGGAAAGAGATCTCTCAAAACCTTTTTGTCACCCTCACTTATCCCAATGAAGATGAATGAAGATCTCAAAATATGAACCTTCATCCCTATAGCTACGTACACGATAAACTTTTAGAATTTTTGTAATTTCCTTTCTTCTCTTCCTGAACCATTTGAAAATAGGAAAATATCATTTATAAATAAAAGGTTTGTAAGTAGAACATAACTACCAATATTAATACCCTTAACATAAGCCATTATTTTGGATTTTGTGATTGCCTTTTATTCAAATGCTTAGCAACCAAAAGAAAAAATAGCAATGATGAGGGACATCCTTGACTTATCCCTCTTGTTGATAGGGGATGAAGTCAATATCTATATCTTTGACAGTTTCCTATATAGTGGTACATGACTATCCCGAATGATTTGCACGTGTAAGGTGTGGGAGTGTCATAGGGGCAGACATTAGGCCTCCCTATCTGAGAGAGTAAGGGAGGGTCCCCCAAGGTGAAAAACCCTTGCAATGTATTTTGGTTCCTTCTCGAACCCTCATATGTATTGTATAAAAGGGGAGTGACCCATGGAATTGTATAACAAGATAACAAAACATTGTAATTTTTTGGCCAAGTATAATAAACTATCAAAGCTTCCATTGCCTTGTGGTTTTACTTGTGCATAGTAGGGTTTCCACCTAAATCTCATGTTTTATTGTTATTGTTGTTTTATTTTGTATTTATAAAACAAATTAACATCTGGTTTAACAATGATAAGAGGTTTAACCAAGTTCAATATCGATAAGTTTGATAGAAATAATTTCTCCCTATGGAAGATGAAGGTGGAGGATTTGCTAGTTCCAAACGACCAAGCCCTAGCCTTGAAAGGGGTTACAAAAAAAAAAGTGGCATGACAAATGAAAAGTGGATAAAGCTATATAGGAAGGTGATTTATACAGTTCGTCTCTACCTATTAGAGTTTGTCGTGTTCAATGTTGCTGAAGAAAAAATTCTTGAACCCCTTTGGGAGTAGCTTGGGAGGTTGCATGATACTAATCAACAATAAATAAGGTTTTCTTGAAAAAACAAGTTTATCATATGAGGATGAAGGAGGGTTCAATTGTGGAAGAACATTTGAATGAGTTTAATACCGTAATAAACAAATTGTTCTAAGTTGGTGTAAATGTGGAGATGGAGGATACAGCCATAATTTTACTATGTTCCCTCCTAGATACTTGGGATGATATGGTGGTGACCATAACCAACTAATCATCAGGAACTATGAAATTTGATGATGTGG
Organism: Larix kaempferi; assembly: GCA_027924585.1. Taxonomy (NCBI): domain Eukaryota; kingdom Viridiplantae; phylum Streptophyta; class Pinopsida; order Pinales; family Pinaceae; genus Larix; species Larix kaempferi. The sequence continues at coordinate 3,262,020 of BSBM01000490.1, read as the reverse complement.
CAGTTGCTTTGTTGGGAGAAGAGTAGAGGCAAAATTCATTTTTAGATCCCTCTACTAGTGAATCCCTATATGTGAGAGGTCAATCTAACAAAAAAGGTCAACAAGGTAGATCACAGTCCAATTTTAGGGCAAGTTGAAATGGAAGTGATGGAATTATGGGAAATCAATGCACTTGAGGAAGGATAGTTGGCATTTTAAAGAAGGAAAAGAAGGATGAAAAACTAGATCAACCATTCAATGAGGCTAAACAATAGATTCAAAAGAAATGACAACATCTGAGGCTATTTTCTCTCAACAAGTGCAATGAATCTCTTTTATATGATTGGGTGTAGACTCGGGTGCATCTCTCCACATGTCTCCACATAGAGACTAGTTTGTCAAATATCAACCTAGTACGATGGTGGGATGGTCTACTTGGGTGATGATCATCATCTAGAAATTGTGGGAACAAGGGATAATAGGATCGAGCTAAACAATGGGAGAGAAAGAAAGCTATGTGATGTAAAATATGTATTGGATCAATGGAATAGTTTTCTCTCAATTAAGACGATGGATAGAATAGAATATTCTACTACCTTTGGTGATAATCATTGTAAGATTACCAAAGGATCCCTAATGGTAGGAAAGGGAGAATCTTACGGGACCTTGTATTATTTATGCAGTGATAGAGTGAAAAATCATGCAAAAACATTAGGATTAGGGAATATTATGGATGCAATGATGTTGTGGCATCAACAACTTGGACATAGGAGTGTAAAAGGTTTGAAAATGATCCATGATCGAGGTATGCTTTCCGGGGTTAAGTCTTGTAATTTAGACTTCTGTGAGCACTATATTTTTGGTAAATGAAAGAGAGTTTGGTTTACTGCAAGCTCTAGTAAAAGTTTAGATATTTTGTAACTTATTCTTTTTGGTATATTTGGACCAATGCCCACTTTGTCTATAAATGGGTCTATATATTTTTTAACTTTTATAGATGATTATTCTAGAAGAATGGGTGTATTTTCGAAAAAATAAGTCAAAACCCTTTGAGAAATTTAAGAAGTTCAGGAGACAAGTAGAGAAAGTTTGGGAAATTTTGTTTTATGTCTTAGATCGAATAATGGAGGAAAGTATTGCTCCAAGGAATTCAATAAATTGTGTATGTAGGAAGGAATTAAGTGCCAGAAGACTGATCCATATACTCCACAACAAAATGGTGTGCTTGAGCAGATGAATCACACAATCATAGAACGTGTAAGAACCATGCTCAACACATATAGGTTAGGTAATGGACTATGGGTAGAGGCTATTGATATAACTGCTTATCTTATAAGGACATCACATACAACTGCATTGAATGGACAGATTCCAAAGGAGGTTTGTTGTGGTAAGCCAATAGAATGTTCTCATTTGTGTATCTTTGGTTGTGATGCATTTTCCCATGTCTCTAAAGAAAATAGTTCAAGGAAATGTATTTCTCTTACTTATGATAATACAATAAAAAAATATAGATTGTGGGATTCTACTGACGACAAGGTAATTCTTAGTCAAGTTGTTATTTTTAAAGAAAAATCCATGCAAAGAAAGGAGGTACAACAAACACTCGAGATTATACATGTTGAAGTAGAAATGAGTGAAGATGAAAATTAATCTTCTGATCAGCATGAAGACAAGTTCAACAACCACAACTCAGAAGATATACATGTCCTAAGATACATGCAGAAAGGTATTATCCTAGTTTTCAGTCTTCTTTTTCTTTCCTAATTGATGATGGTGAACCTAGTTCATTTCAGCAAGCTAGAGAATTTGAGCATGAAGATACATGGAGGAAATCCATGGTTGAAGAAATGAAAGCACTACACAAGAATGAAACATGGGAACTTGTGGATCTCTCACCAAGAAGAAAGGTGTTGGAAACAAGTGGGTGTATAAAGTAAAGAAGAACAATGATAGCTTGTTGGAACATTATAAATCTCCCTTGGTGGAAAAAAGCTATGTGCAAAAGTTAGGTATAGATTTTAATGAAATCTTCTCTCTAGTTGTAAAGCTTACTATTGTAAGGGTTTTACATGCACTTGTAGCTGCATAGGATTTAGAGTTGGAGAATTTTGATGTAAAATCTACTTTCCTATATGTTAATCTCAAGGAATAAATTCATATGGATCAATTCGAGGGATATACAGAAGAGGCAAAGAGCATTTGGTTTGCAGACTCGAAAAATCCTTGTATGGATTGAAACATGTGCCAACGATATGGTAGACAAAATTTGACACCTTCATGAAGAGACAAGGTTTTATAAGAAGTGAAGCTCACCATTGTGCATATTATAAGAGGTTTGATTACAGAAGTTTTTTATCTTTCTATTTTTTGTTGATGATATGTTGGCTTCAAGCCCTATCATGAAAAAAATCATTGATCTTACAGCTCATTTGGCTAGGGTATTTGAAATGAAGGATTTATGAACAACAAATAAAATTCTAGAGATGAAGATACACATGGACATAATAAGTAGGAATATTTGGTTAATTCAAAATTCATATATAGAAAATATTCTACAGTGAAATTCAATATGCATTTAATGAAAAACTAGTTAGCTCCCCATTTCCTGCACACTTCAAATTTTCTTTCAAACAATGTCCTAGCATAGAAACATAGAATACAAGCATGTCTCATGTACCGTATTCATCAACATTAGGGATCCTCATGTTCTCCATGGTGAGCACTAGACTCGATACTTCCCTAGTAGTGAGAATTTTTATCCAGTTCATGGAGAATCATGATAAAGAGCATTGGAATGATGTGAAGTGGATACTTGGATATTTAAGGGGCACTTCAAATGTTGTTATTTACTATTGATCGATAGATTTACAAATTAAAGGTTTTGCATACTCTGATTTTGGTGGAGATAGAGATGGGGAAAAGTATACTACAAGATATACTTTCACTCTTGCTGGTGGAGCTATAAGCAAGACACATAATTTACACCTAGTGGTGGACTTATAAGCCACTAAAGTAGAATATGTCGAGAAACTAAGGCCAATAAAGAGACAACATGGCTAGATTAATTGCTAGACAAATTCAAGATGATGTAAGGGAAGGTCACTTTGCATTGTGACAATCAAAGTGCTATTTACTTAATGAAGAATCTAGCATTACATGATCACATGATGAATATTGATATTATGTACCATTTGATAAGGAAAGTGGTGGGATGAAGTAGGATCCTATTGGATAAAATTGACACTAATGAGAATATTGTAGACATGCTTATAAATCCAGTCAGAATATATAAGTTTGAATGGTGCAAAACTTTGTTGGGGTTTCTGGAAATGTGATGAAGGTAACATTGGGAGATGGAATGTGAGCAAAAAACATAGCCAGGGAGCTTTTTGTATATTGACTTCAAGTGAGACAATGTTAGGAGGTAAAGTAAATCTCTATATCTTTAACATTTTACTATGTTGTGGTACATGACTATCGCATCATGTGGGGGGATCACAGGGGGGGGTGCTAGCCCTCCCTTGTGAGGGGGCGCGAGGGAGGATACCCCAAGGAAAAAATTTCTAGACCCTTCTAGTGTATTTAGAATCCTTTTGATATCATCATATGTATTGTATAAAAGGGGAGCGATCCCTAAAATTGTATCAAAAGATAAGAAATCATTTTAAGTTTTTTGCATAGTAATAATAAAATATCAAAGATGTCATTGCCACATGGTTTTATCCGTGCACAATAGAATTTCCACGCAAATCATGTGTTCTATTTTCATTGTTGCTTGCTTCTATTTTTATTGTTGTTTGCTTCTATATTTATATTTTTTCTAACACTTGTTGGATTAAATAAGGATAAGGAAAAACTATTAATAAGAAAAACAAAAGACATAGAAATGACACATCCCAACCACTTAACAACTACAAGAGTAAATCCAACATATATCAAGATTAACCTTAAGTACAACCAATTATTTATGTCACAATTATTTGAAAAATCTAACTTGATAACCATAGTAGGCAACTTCTTAGTCCTTATAGAATGAATCCTTCATAGGTAGCCCCAATTTCTTCGTGAATTTGTCTTCATATGAAAAACAAAATTCTTATAGAGAAATGACCTCAAATAACATTCCTTTTGATCTAAATGCACTAGAACTTTTGAAATAACCTTCTAATCACAATTACATAAATATATTGGTATAAACTCATCAAAAGATCCAGGATAGTTAATTTTTGGAATTAGTGTTGTAATAGTATAAATAAAGTATCCCACGAGGTTTCCTAATATACTAACCTCTTTAATGACCCTCAATATATCATCTTCCAACAAATCATAAAAACCAAAAAAAAATTGTATCGTCCATCCAACTATACTAGGACTCTTCTCCTCTATTAAAACAAGACACAACTACTAGCAATTCCTCCTTTGAGAAATCCTCAAACATCCTCTAATTTTATTCCTTAGTTAGAAACTAACAAAATAAGGAATCCAATTCAAGAATATCTACAGTATCTACCCTCCCAATGTCTTTATACACTAACTAAAAATGGATTCCCCCCATGTAAGCTAACTCTTTAAATATTATAACCAATACACCCTACTTATTCTTCATTCCAAATAATATTAACACTCTTACTATTATTGGAAAATTGGTGGTGAAATTAGCATTATCCTACCAAGCAACATTTCTTTTCATCCTCCACATAGCTTCCATGTCTTCTAACAACCAACCATTCTTTTCTTCCAGCCCCTTAATTCCCTTTTTTCTTCCTCATATAAGATACCACTTTTGTTCTTTTGATATAGCCTTGAAATATCAAGGTCAATATCTTTCAAGATCCTATCCATATTCTCAAGTTTCTCTACTACCCATTCTACCACTCTTCCTTTAATAGTCATTAAAGCACTAGCTAGTTGACCACTTATAGATTCCCTAGAATCAAAAGCATGCCTCTTCCATTCTCTCCTTACCATATCCTAAAATTCCTCCTCTTCTCGCTAACTAAGATTGAACTTAATGGACTAAAATCCTTATAATCCATTAAATCCAACTATAATAAAATGGGATTTTGGTTTAATCCTCCCCCCAACATCTATCTGAGGTTGTTGGTTGTGGAACTTGATTATCTTCTCGATCCGAAGATCTTGTTAATCAGTTGTGCTTTGTACCCCATTTGGACTGTACATTGCTCCCCCAAAGGTTTTTTTGGCCAATGGTTTACGAGCCCATGGTATTGGGTATACCATGGAATTTTCCCATGGTAATCCCTCTTTAAAAGGAAGGCATTGTATTACGGATATTGTAGTATTGTATTGTAATATTGTGAAAACGTTCTCTATGATTGTGTGAGAGAGACTGTGAGAAAGTGAAGAGGAAGTTGCAACGTATGTGTTGCAAGTTGTATCCCTTCATTTTCTAGATGTATTAATAAAAGGACTGGCAATTTCTCCATGGACGTAGCCCATATTGGGTGAACCACATATATTGGTGTATCTCTTGTATTTTGATCTTGTGTTTTATTTCCGCATTTTGTTTATTTTATTGCTCTGTTACCCTGTTTTTCTAACAATTGGTATCAAAGCCAAAGGTCTATTTGGCTGATAAAATTGCAGGAAAGAAGGGTTCCTGGTTTGAGTGGGAGCAATGGTGGAAGAAGGAAATTTTAGGGTCGAGAAATTTAATGGCCAAAACTACTAGTTATGGAATATGCAAATGGAGGACTATCTATATCAGGAGGATCTATTCCTATCATTGGGCATAAAAGAAGTAAGCCATCATCTATGAAGGATGAAGAATGGGAGGTTCTTGACAAAAAGGCACTAAGAACAATATCGGTGCATGGCTTCATTGATGGCTTTCAATATTTTGAAAGAAAATACAATGGAGAATCTAATGAAGGAATTGGCTAAACTGTATGAAAAACCCTCAGCCTCCAAAAAGGTATTTATGATGAAGCGTTTATTTAATATGAAGATGTCAAAAGGTGGGTCTATTGCTAACCATTTAAATGAGTTTAATAGGGTTTCCAATCTTGTGCTCATTCCAGAAAGTTGGAATGGCTTGGTCATGGATGTAAGTAACTATGTATCTGGTTCAAACACTCTAAAATTTGATGATGTTGTTGGTGTTATTCATAGCGAGGAAATATGACGGAAAATCACATGTGAGACGTTAGGTAATGCATTGACCATGGAGAACAAGGGAAGAAAAAGGGAGAGAGAAAGAGCCCAAGTAATCGTGGGAAGTCTAGGAAGGGAAGATACAAATCCAAAATGGGAAATTTAGAGTACTGGAATTGTGGCAAGAAAGGACATCTGAAGAAAGACTACAGATATCTAAAGAAACAAGGAGATTGACAGCAGGAGACTACACATAAAGCAAATGTAGTAGGTGATTTGTTACAAGATGCTTTGATTCTTTCGTTAGATAATACTAGTGATTACTGGGTATTAGATTCAGGGGCTTCATGTCATGCTACACCCCATATGAAATATCTTCATGATTATGTTCAAGGTTATTTTGGACATGTTTTATTGGGTGATGATGAACCATGTAAAATTGTTAGAATGTGTAAGATATTGTTAAACTTAAAGAATGGAAACCAATGGTTGTTGAAATATGTAAGGCATATCCCTTCTATGGAAATAAATCTAATATCAATAGGGGAGTTGGTAGATGTTGGTTGTTTATATACATTTGGATAAACGTGGTGGAATTAGATCACTAAATGATCACTGGTAATAGCAAAAGGAGACAGGATAGGTACATTGTATTTATGTTCTCATAATATTGACTCTTTTATCTCTTTAGATTCCACAAGAATACATACAACACTGTGGCATCATAGGCTTGGTAACATCAGTGAGAATGGGATGCATATTCTCCATTCAAGGAAGTTGGTGCCAGATTTGAAGCAAGTTAGTTTGGAATTATGTGAGAACTATGTTTATAGAAAACATACGATAGTCATATTTCGCAAGGTTGGGAAGTAAAAGAAGAGTGAAAAGTTAGAGCTTGTGCATACAGATGTATGGGGACCGGCTCAAGTACAATCTCTTGATAGCTCTCATTATTATGTTACTTTTATTGATGATGTGACTAAAAAAACTTGGTTTTATTGCATTCGACAAAAATCAGATGTATTTGTTACTTTTAAGAAATGGATAGTATTTGGTTGAGAATAAGATAGGAAAAAGATTGAAGTGTATCAGATCTGACAATGGAGGTGAATACATCGGAAAGGAGTTGATAGTTATAGTTCATACCATGGGATTTGTAGAGAAGACACAGCCCTTGGAACACCACAATAGTTGATAGTTATAGTTTATACCATGGGATTTGTAGAAAAGACACAGCCCTTGGAACACCACAATAAAATGGTGTGTCAGAAATAATGAACAGGACAATCATGGAACATGCAAGGTGTATGAGACTGCATGCAACGTTTCCCTTACAATTTTGGGCAGATGTTGTAGATATTGTTGTTTACTTAATAAATAGAGGGATTTCAAGCTCCTTGGATGGCAGCATTCCAGAGGAGGCATGGACAGGTAAAAAGGTAAACTACTAATTTATGAAAACTTTTGGCTGTGAACATTTGTCCATTTTGATAAAGAAAATAGAACAAAGCTTGAGGCTAAATACAAGAAGTGTACCTTTATTTGATACGGGGTTGATGATTTTGGTTATCGCTTATGGGATTATGAAAATCACAAATCATTAGGATTAGAGATTCAGTATTCAATGAAAAGGTCTTGTACAAAGATCAATTACAAGTAAATAAACATGAAAATGAAAACAGAGAATACATAGTGCTTGATGAAATCATAGAAAATGAAACTCCAAAGGTGCCAAAAAATGAAGAACAGCGGTAGGGATCTCAAACTCTTGCAAGTTTTAGAAGATCTACCAGGTTAAGTGGAACCCCTAAACGATACTCTCCTTCACTGTATTATTTATTGATGATTGATTATGGTGAACTAGAATGTTATGAAGAAGCAATGCATGTGGAAATTAGAAAGATGTGGGAGCAAGGCATGAATGAGGAGATGGACTCCTTGGTAAGAAACAAGAATTGGGATTTGGTTCAATTGTTTGCAAGTAAAATAACATTACAGAATAAATGGGTTTACAGGTTGAAGGAAGAAGATGGAGGCAAGAAGCAGTACAAGGCCAAACTTGTTGTAAAGGGGTTTTCACAAAAGAAAGGTATAAATTTCGATGAAATATTTTCTCATTTTGTTAAAATGAATTCAATTAGGACTATTTTATGTATAGTGGCGGTAGAATATTTGCATCTTGAACAGTTAGATGTAAAACCAACGTTTCTCCATGGGGATTTGGAGGATGAGATTTATATGCATCAGGCATAGGGGCATGAGGTCAAAGGGAAGGAGAATTTAGTATGCGGGTTGAAGAAGAGCTTGTATGGCCTGAAGCAAGTTCCAAGGTAGTGGTATTTGAAATTTAACAGGTTTATGCCAGAACAAGGTTATAGTAGATGTCATTTTGACCACTGTGTTTATTTCAAGAGGCTAGATAACGGAAGATATATGATATTGTTATCATATGTAGATGGCATGCTTTTTGTAGGGTATAACATCTAGGATATAAATTTTCTCAAAAGAAAATTAGCTAATTCATTTGCGATGAAGGATTTGGGTGGTGCAAAGCAAATCCTTGGTATGAGAATAACAAGAGATGAGAAAAATTGCAAATTGACATTGTCTTAGGGTGAGTACATAGAGAAGGTGTTGGAGAGGTTTATAATGTAGAATGCAAAACTAGTTAGTACAAATTTGGCCATCCATTTCAAACTAAGTAAGGAGATGTGTCCCAAGACACTGGAGGATATAGAATACATGTCCAATGTCCCTTATTCATCAACAGTTGGTATCCCAGTGGATTCTCAGGTATTTGAGAGGTACTACTACTCATGCATTATGTTTTGGAGGTTCATTCATTATTCTACATGGATATGTTGATGCAAATATGGTAGGTGATAAAGATATCAGGAGGAGCACCACATGATATGTTTTTACTGTAGGTGGAGTAGTAGTAAGTTGTATTTCAAAATTGCAATTTTTTCTTCACTTTCAACACTGGAAGCAAAGTATGTTGCTGCTATAGGCTACTAAATAGATGATTTGGCTATAGAGGTTAATGGAGGAATTAGGTAAGAAGAAGGAGAATAACAGGTTGTATAGTGATGGACAGAGTTCCATTAATCTTGCAAAAAAATCAACTTTCCATTCTAAGACTAAACATATACAACTCAAATACCATTTGATACGGTCTATTTTGGAAGATGAACTGTTGAATTTGGAAAAGATACACACTAGCGAGAATCCTACAGACATGTTGACAAAGGTAGTAACCAGAGAGAAAATGAGTTCCTACTTAGTTTCAGTTGGCCTTCAAGCATGAAGGTGAAGTTGAGAAGTTTGTCGGGTCCAAGGTTTGGATCATAGTCTAGAAGATGCAGTAGCGGTGGCATTGTTGTGATCAATCTCCAAGTGGGATATTGTTGGTTGTGGAGCTTGATTATATTCTTGATTTAGATATCTTGTTGATTGGCCATGATTTGTACCCCAATTGGACTGTACATTCCTATTAGAGGGGGGGTTCAGGGGGGCTTCCCTCCCGCCCCCTTGATGTTTTTTTCCAATGGTTTATGGTCCCATGGTATTTGGGTATCCCGTGGTATTTTCCCATGGTGATCCCTCTTTAAAAGGAAGGAATTGTATTGCATCTATTGTACTATTGTATTGTAATATTGTGAAAAAAGATCTATGTGATTGTGTGAGAGAGACTGTGAGAAAGTGAAGGGGAAGTTGCAAAAGATGTGTTGTGGGTTGTATCCCTTCATTTGATGGATAGATTAATAAAAGGACTGGAAATTTCTTCGTGGACGTAGCCGATATTGGGTTAACCACATATATTGGTGTCTCTCTTGTATTTGATCTTATGTGTTTTATTTCCACATTTATTTTATTTTATTGCTCCACGATCCTGTTTTTCTAACAAATATCTAGACCTATAAACTAGAGATAGAAAATTACCAAAGACTCTATCCCCCACATCCATATCGTTTCTACATGTAGTCATGAGAGATAAGCTACACATCTATTAGACTGGCTAGTTTTATTTTTTACTTAAAAATCATCCAAATGATCAACCCTGGTTGAGTCTCCCTAAATTTCATACCTATGCAAAATAAAAATTATATACCCTCCTATTATGACTCTCTCTTCTTTTTACCATACACATTCATAACTATAATTATTTTTTCCAAACCCTTAAACAGTGATTTTGTGCATAGACCTAAAACAAACAAACAAAAAAATTAGTAAAACAATGCTTGATATCCAACCTATAACTAAAACTCCAAATTTTTAGAAGCATATAAGTTAATGATATCCCACCCTTTAAAATAATTCCTCACACTACGAACTATTTAATCCCAAACACCCATGGTTTTCTATGAAACGTAACATTAAGCTTCCCTAAATATACTAATATGGAGAAGGCTAGTCTTTGTGAATGACTACCTAGACCTCAAATGTTCAAGGAGAGAATTACCATTTTTCACCACCCATCTAGGGTTGTACTTCTCTTAAGACTAGAGTTACGGACCTCTACCACCCTACCAAATCTCTTTGAATGTATTTCTTAAGCCTATTATAAATAAGACTTCCTAAGAAAAAAAACTAAAGAAATTTCCTTAAGAGGATTATAGCCTAGATTTCATATCCCATTACCCCCATTCAAATTTCACCCTTTCTAGAACTCAAATGATATAGACCATTTCCCTTATTCTCCTTTCCTAAATCCATAAACCCTTTATTGAATTCCTTATTCCAGGATATTCCATTGGATACACAACTAGGTACCAAATATTTATAAAGCTCAATAATTCATTCTCCTTAATGCTCATCATTCCATTTTCTTTTGCTAAAATTATGAGACAAATAAGCATTAAACACTCAACACACTAATCACAAATGTTCTTTAATGTCACTCACATATAGAGATCTTGATCTTTCTTGATGAAATTTTAAATGTCCATCAAAAAAATGTATTGTGTATCTTAAAATAATCAACCTATTAAACTCAAAAGCAGCGATGGAAAATCATCAATACTTGACAAAATTGAATTTTTTTTAAGACATCAATAACATAACAAGATATGATTTAACAATATTTTTTAAAGAAATAATGACCAAACAAATATTGTTCCAACTAACTCACAAAGACCTAACAATATCAATACAACATAACTTTTCCAAAAAATTACTTCTCATTGTATTTCCAAAATGGAACTACCTGCATCCATGGCATGAGGAAATATCCAAGGATACCAAAAACTGTTTATGGAAGGAACATAGTTGCAACAAATATTAGAGATAAATATTATTCAAAGTGGAGCCATCTAGTATAAGTTGGAGCAACCAAGGTTTGAGAGACTTCTGAGTGGAAATGACTACAATAATTGAGAGATTGCCAACACCTAAGGAAGTGGAACACTGTAAAAAACAGTGTTTGCAATTGGCATCAATGACACAAAATTTACATTTTTATTGAAATATCAACAAAAGCAGAGAATGGAATTAGATAAATTTGAACACAACATCCATTATGTAGTAATTTTAGAGACAAATTTGGAACAAAGTTAGTTAACAAGCGGACAAACACAAATTTTCAAGTGAGGTAATTGTTTTCCTATGAGAGAAATTTTGGTCCTACTTTACTTAGATTTTTAAAATTTGGAGGATATCGGTAGTCTTAAAATGGTACAAATTTCTAAAGGAAAATTTCAATGGTCATATTTCCTGTCAATAAGGTGGAACTTTAACTTCCAACAAATTTCCTACTGAATTTGAGAAACAATTTCAACTAGAATGAGGTTTAATATACTCACTTATTAACTTACTCTACTTTTCCTTTATTTTCATGAGAATCGGGATAGAGTTATAGCCCATATTTTTTTCCCAAAGAAAAAAAAAACTATGATTTGTTGTTATAAAGAGATTGAAAATTACATTCTTCATGTGCTTTACACACTATACAAAAAACAAAACAAGACTCTCAAATCCTATGCTCCAACAAATATAGTCAAAATTCTCTCCTTAAGTTTACAACTCCCACATACATGTCCCAAAAAAATAACAATCCATAAAGATGGCCAAGAGTTGTCCTTATAATAGGGACATCAAAAAATAGATGACATGTTTTCATCAAAAGATGATCACCCAACCTAAAACAAAAATTGTACAAGGAATAATTGAAAAGGTAACTAAAATACAAAGGGATGATAAGCTTCCAAGCCCAAACAAAAAAAAACTAGAATTTCTTTTACATATTAAAGAATTAGGAGTACATCACTCCTTCCCTTAATTCGTCCACATCCATATGAACTTTAGCCATATCTTTTAGATCTTTAGGAAATGCATCAACTTCACATTTATTCCCTAAAATTACGAGTGAAGGATATGTTGAAAAATGAGGTTGCGGTCTCCTTTAATTGATAAGCTATAGTCTTAAGATGAATATTTTACCTGTCATATACTAAACATCTATGTATCATTAAAATTAAGTCACCAAATATATGAATTTGATGGATACCTATTTCTAGTGCAAACATCAATAATAAACTCAAAGCCATAATCATTTGAGCCAAAACCCAACCCTGCTTCAAACATTACTAATGCACATTTGGCATGCCCATGATTTCTCCAAAACTACTAAAATTATGAGGTCCTTACCTCGCTTCATAAAAATTCCCTATGCTTGGTACATGTATTGTCCCCATTTTTTATAGTACCAGGGAGAAACCACTATCTCATTAGATCCCCATGGGTTCTAGTAGAAAATAAAATAAACTAGTTAGGATTAATATTGGTCCATGATCATTTAATTTAATTTAATTAAACTATAGAGAAGTGATGAATCTCATAGTTTGTAAATATTTAATTAGTATTTAATATTGTGATGAGTTGTAAATGATTAGGTGGTCTAGGAGGGCACATGGAAGATCAAGTGGACCCTATGAGTTGTATTCCACAAAGGAAAGTGGAAGAAAAGCAGTAAAAAAAAAGAAATCAACTAAAAAGATGGAAGGCAACATAAAATAAAGAAAGGAAAGAAAAGAAAAAAAAGGTAGAAAAGCGAGAAAGCACAAAAAAGAAGGAAAGCATTGGAAAATCATGAAAGCACTGCAAAAGCAAAAAAAGCAATAGAAAATGAAGGAAAAGAAGGAGTTTCCAAAAGCAATAAACGCAAACTAAAGCATGAAAGGCCAAAAAGCAAGGAAAAAGAAAGATAAAGTTGCAAGTCCAAGTTTAGCCAGTGAGGGCACATTAGATGAGGCTAATGGTACACATTCAATGCATATTAGAATCCAAATAAATTATAAAAGGAATAGGAACGCACCCTTTCATATATTTTTCTCGTTTGATTTTTGCATTAAGAGATCTGAGCTTCTCAAGACTTGGGAGATGTGCCCCTTATGTTCACCATTCTAGTTGAAGTTTCAGATGGTCCATTAGGAGTAATGCACTCATATTTTCTCATTGAGTGTACTTGTACTTCCATTCCAAATCCATTGAAGTGCTATCTTGTCTAGTGTTGAATATTTCATCCATCGGAGTGTTTTCTACAGTGTTTTGTCTTGCTTATGTTCTTGGAGGTTAACGGCGAACCCATGGGTACTTGATTCTACTTTTGAATCTATGTAATGTGAATTGTTTCCTATGTTATTCAATGTAATGATTTTACCTTCTGTTATGCAAATTATATTTTCACATATTAATGAGTATTTGATCCTATGCTCGTTGTAGTGCCAAATTTAATTAGTTATCCATAATTTTGTATTAGATTGGCTTCCATGGATCCAAATATATGTTTGTAAGTTCCTGCAGTTATTAAACATGTTAATGGACCCATATTATCCTTCAGAACATAAATTTATGACTCTTAGAGGCCATTTGAATTGAGTTGGAAATCCACCAGTTGAGTAGTCCAAAAACTACTTTTATTTCAATATCTCCCAAACTGAGTCCAGTTGAGTCTAATTGAAAATATAAGGGTTTTTATAGCTGTTTGGGGATGGTTTCTGGACATCCACTTCCATATATGCACTAGAATCCATTAGGTTGCACATAAGTCCTAGGGATATTGCCTGAGAGTCTTTGGCTGTGCCAAAGGGTCGTCCCAAGAATGATGCACCAAGAGAATGTGCAGCTCTCGAAATTGGGAGTTTTTTTAGGATTATTTAGGTTTTTATTGAGCTTTATCATGTCCTTAAATCCATCTTGGGAAAAATGGGAGAGTGTAGAGGTGTTTGGGGCTTAATCTTTGATTTCTAGCTAAAACTAGTTCTTATTGTATCTAGCCCATCCTCTACGTGTTTAAATTTTCAGAATATTGAGTTAGTGTGCCTATATTTGGTTGGGTTACATTACAGTACATATCAATTATCAACTCACACAGTTGACAAGGGACTACATACTTTACATGATTTATACAATTAGTCATCGAGGATTTGAGTTGGTAAAAACTTGGAATGTACTTGTCATGGAAAATATATAAATTCTTTGCAAACCAAATTCCCCACAACATTAAACAATGAAGTGCTCATGCATTCCTCCTCTTATTCATCGACACAAGCATGTGGATTGTCTATAATCAACTTAATTTATTTCCAAATTTGTTGAGCATGTAGACACTTTATCATCAAATGTTCAAGAGACGCATCATAATTTTTGTAAACAAAATTAATACCAAGACCATGTCTATTGCATATTTGTAGCAATTCCCAGTTAGATTTGTGTTCCCAAAATATATCCAAATTTAAGTATAAGTCTTTTTAGGATCTTGTAATTTCCAAATGTGCCTTCACCACCATATAGGTTATTAGTCATTTGAAGAAATCAAGAAAGAGTAACCCAACCTAGTAGTGTATATCCCTAGAGCCTTGTTATTTATATTCTATGCCAATGAATCATTTCCATCCCTCAACCTAATATGACATGTTTTTAAATAATCAACATCAGATTTCCATAGACCAGCCTATTCTCCCGCTAATCCTAAATATTATGCGCTCATCCAACCTCGATGCCACCATCTGATTAAAGGTACATATACCGTTATCCCTGAGAGAGGAAATCATTTCTTTTTTAACATTAATCCTTCACCACATCACATAATAGCATCGGTGTTAATCCTCACCTACTTCCCAACACTTCCCAATCTCCCAATTTCCAAGCCAAAAGATTATCAATTGCATCAAAAGCCTAAACTAACACATTCCAAAGAATAAACACATTTTTTATGGTTTTCCTTATACTAATAATCCATTCCACCCAAGACCCTACACTAATATACTTTTTTTTCAATAGTTTCCTTCCACAAACCTTCTTTAGTCAAGATGTTATACAGGATTTACTACCAAGAATTTTTCAAACAAATGTATATCCTTTGAATTTCATTAGCCCTTATATTTTGGCCTTGATATGATCTTCCACTTGACTTATCTAAATGGCTCAAAATCCCATATCAAATTCCTAATATGCTCATAGACTTACAACTAATGGAACCCATTTCAATATCATGAACTAGAGTGTACACCATCCAATTACCTCCATCCTCAACCTCAAAAGGAAATGAAGTTACCCAACTTGAATGAATGTAGGCCATAAGAAAATGAGAGTAACTACAAAATGGGGTGGGGTGACAAAGCGAAACACCTTAATCAATAAAATAAAATAATGTCCATGAAATCTATAACTTTGGGAAATTTTCCAATTGGATTTGAAGAACAATTTCCAGCATAAATAGGTTAATTTTTCCACATATTAACTTAGAACTAATATATTTTCCTATTTTCATAAAAACCAACCAAAATTTAAAATCCAAAACTTATTTAAATAGGTCACAAGGCATCTCAAATTCCCATGATGCTCACAAGCTTACAACTAATGGAACTTACGTCAATACTATGCACTTGTGTGTAATCCCCTCCCACATTAACCTAAAATATGAAGGTACCTAACGTAATTCCCTCACAGCGTATAAATAATGAAGGCGTCATGTGGAAAATGAGAATGAATAGAGAATGGGGCGGGCAAGCGAAGGGCCCTTTACTAAAATAATTTCATAAAATAGAGTAATTAACAGGATCACACCACACTTTACTGATAAAAGAAACACACACACACAGGGCGTAGTTTCTGAGATGAAAGGGGCCCTTACCTGACTCAAAAAATAGCCTGCAATCACTAATTAGAACTCAGAGACAATAATCAAAGATGCATCAAATTAATCTTCTATTAATCATCAAATATCATTACAAATTTTGATTATTTTTCCCTGTGTGATCTCTGAGTATGTCGTTTCTCCCATCTCCCCAAGTCTCTCATTCCACCTTCATTTATATATGTTTAAAGGCATCTAAAAACCAATTCATACAATAATAATTGGAAAATATGAATCTTTTCTTAATGAAATCCATGTCCTTGTTTAGATCCACAAGATCTGGAAGTAGTTGGATCACGGACAGTGCTGCAGGAACTTGGCAAGCTGCTGCAGGATGGATGAATCTTGTAACTTCATGAACTAAAACAACTTAATTTTCATTAAATTCAAAATAAATGAAAAGAATTATGAGTTTAGGAAAGAATTGTATACCTTCATATCATCCAAGCATTTCATATGCAAAACATAGGGGATTTGGCTAGACTATATATATATATATATATAGTTATCGTTATAGTTATAGTTATAATCAACGACCTTTAGACCTATCTCTATGTAGAGAATACACCTATGTGTGGAGTTTTACACCAACAATGAGAACAACATTTGAAGTTCTCAGTTGAACCCACCATTCACTCTCCCTACCAATATCGGAGGAGCAATTTTTGTATGACAATCGATAATATATAATGAAGGGAACTTGGATCTCAGAACTCTTTATATTATTTTGCTAATGCAAATTGTGAGTATTGGTATCTGCATTTTAGAAGGGATATGATTTGAAATTACACATAAGAGTTTTTTTATGTTATTCCCATTTGATATTCCACTCTTGTGTTGTGCATTGATCATGAGTTTTATTGAAGAATCCAATGTGATGGTAGTGGACTAGTGGAGTCTCCATATATAATTGTGGATTAGGGAATTAAGTCTTGTACTCTATAGAGATTTCTGAGACCTGTGTTTATATGACAAGAAGAGGATTTATATTCATCATATTTCAATCTATTAGGGTTTTTGAAACATTTATTAGATACTCTGCATATACAATTTTTTGCTTATTCCACCATTTGCAGCCAGCTTGTCAAGGCTATATTGAAACTAGCCTCATTTCCCTAGATTGTATTGTAGTGATAGTAAGGAAGGACAGTATATTGTGAGGAGAAGTTGGTTGACATTGTGTCAGTGGCCCTGACAGTTGACACCACATTAAAATATCATCACCGAAGAACTATGAGTTAAACCATTCATTCTTGTAAGTTTACATATGTTGTTTTATGTGAATGCCAAAACAAAACAGAGTTGAATTGTAATCGGGTCCACTTTTGGTAGAAGCCGACACATTTCATTTCCTGAGTTGGAGTTTTACTTGTTGAGTCTTTTTGTAAAAAGATTGGAGTTGCAAGAATCCCTTTGTGTATTTTATTAGTGCTTATATGGATTAGAATGGAAAACTATTAGAGTTACTAAACACTCTAATACTCACCATTGTTGATGATTCAATGTCAATCAACAAGGAAACTCTCAAATTAATTTTAACTTGCCTACAAGATTCACAAGAGACAATTGAATTTCTTAATCTTGAATCACAACTCCAACATGTGGAAATACACCAAAATAATCAACATTTTAAACATGTTTATGTTCAGAACAATCAACATCCTACACATTCAAAAGTATATAATCAGATAAGTGATTCCACTTCAAAAGAAAATGAGGATGGAGTTTTTGATACATAGGTTCCACTTGCACATCTCAAACCCATCATCAAACCTTAGGAAGAAATCAATCACAACAACCATAGAGCTTGTCTTGGATACAATAAGGAAGTGACTTTTCACATTCTTGATTATCCCAAACCTATCTAGTTCTAGAGTGTTGGATTCCTTCAATAAAGTTCATCTTCAAATTTGCATCATATTTCAAAATTCCAACATTGTCATAGAGTTGGTCACATGAAAGATCGGTTTTATGGTATCCATCCTTTTAAGCATAAGTTATGGAAAGCATACCCATTCTTCAGACATATGCTTTATACTGAAGAAACCTGCAAGCAAGAAGATTCACTATGGGTGGATTACTTCTTGGAAATGGTCATTAATAGCCACTAAGATATAGCTGTCATACATAAGAGTTCATTCTCGAGCAATGGCACATCTTTTAGTTGAGATATTTTCTAATTCTCACCTTGTTCCTAATAGGGGGGATTGATTGATAGTAACAAAAAGTGAGCGGGAACAAGTGAGCATACACCAGTGCCATAGCCATTGCCAAACCCTTGTGCCAGTTACTAGAGCCTCAAGCTAGAGACACCTAGCTAGAGTCAGAGATGCATCCAGAGCTAGATTCAAAGCCATGTTCCACCTCATCATAATTTGGTTTGTGGTATTTCTAAAACCACCCATTTAGTATAATATATCTACTTCTACTAGACATTAGTTTTTACTGGTCCTAATTAAACCACCATTTTGCAGAGGGAACCACTGAGCCTTCGATCCAAGTTCCAGAGGGAATCGCTGAGCCAAGATCTCGAGGAAACCGCTAAGCCAGTACCAAAGTCACCACCAAGTTCCAGATTTTGTGGTTATCCAAAACCACCCATTTAGTAGAAGACATCATCTTTTGCTAGCTTTTGATTCAGAGAGCACCTTCATCCATTTGCAACTCCAAATTTTAGCTCTCTTCTTGGACTCATATACACCCCCCTTCGGATTAAGGGGGGGAATGTTGGAAACCTAATCCATTAGTTGACAATGAACATTCATTGGGAGTCCAAGAGACGAGTTGGAATATGAAATTCAAGGTTCATACTCATGTATTTATATGTACATATGTTTAATGAAAAGAATATCACACTTATCATATTTTATTGTGTATTTTTCTGCCCACATGGGCATTAAAAAAAAAAAACCAAAATCTTAGCATATGCCCCTCATTACTCAATCACATCATCCAAGAAGCCCTCAAAATTGATAGCAATTGTAATCGAGAAAATGACTATAAACTTATCCAATCATGGAAGCCTATAATCCACTACTTGTTCATCAACAAGTTTCATCCTCCCTTCTCGTTTCTCCTTGTTTGATATTATGGTATGACCCCCTTGCATTACTCTCATTCTATTATCTAACATATTTTATTTTTATTAACCTTCTCATATCTCAACACTGAGATCATCAATAAGTTTCATTCTCCCTTCTCATTTCTCCTTGTTTTATATTATATTATGCCCCCTCCCCTCATGTTACTCCATTCTAGTATCTAACATATTCCATTTGTTATTAACCTTCTCATATCTCAACAGCCCCCAACCCCCTTTCCCATTTCCTGAGTTGTATTTTTCCTATATATTCTCTCCCTTTTGAATCCTTATTTTTTCCCTTAAGTATTTATCGTCATAATTAATAATTATTATTTCTTTTTTATTAGGAATTCTTATTATTTATTATGAAAATATTTCTCATGTTAGTTAATAAAATTTTAATGCTTGGTTCATTATTTTGCCTCTTTCAAATTTCTCCTTTATATTACTCTTAATAATCTAGTGTCGCATTGTTCATAGCTTTTTATTCTTCTTTTTATTATTATTATTATTATTATTATTATTATTATTATTAAAATTATTATTATTATTATGTAAATTTGTCATTTTCTCTCATATGCCATTTTTACTCGTAATTTATGATATATATTATTATTATTAATACTTAAATGTCACTTAATCTCTTATATTTTATGATTTTATTATTAATTAACAATGACTAATTTTCCATGAAACTTAATTTTTTTTTTCGATGATTATCTATTTTCTATCTTTCAAATTTATTTTCCTTGGTGATGGAGTGTCCACTACTTAAACATAGTTATTCTAGAACATTCATTACTATTTTGATGAATTATGAAATCCTTCATTCTTAGATTTTAGTAATATTTTTCACTCTTCTTCATTAGATTCCCTTAATAATGAATTGTGTGATTTTAGTTGATTATGTGTGTTCCATGATATATGATATAGTGCACAAAATATCTCTATTTCTTTTAATATTATTGTATTCTTATATTTAACTAAAATATTGTGTGTTTATGTTCCTATGCCTACTTCTCTACAACATAGTATGCTAAAGATACAAGACGGTTTTCCTCATATTAATAATGTGAATATGAAATAGTCATTGAATGCCAAACACAAAACACAAGCGACTAACATATAATTTGATCATCCTAATATTTTTTTCTAATTTAAAAAACTTTTCATTTACCATACTTCTTAGTGACATGAAGACTTCTATCAAGAATATAATGTGTTTGGCAGCATAGTTATTGTAAACATGCATTTACTATAACAGATTTTTTTGTCAAAATATGAATAGTGCAATCTTTGAAGTTGGTGATGAAGTATTGTTTTTGTGATATGGATCATTACCTTTTTTTTTAATGTTCTATATAGAAAATCATTATTTTTTCAAATTTGTATGAACATAAAATGCTAAGCATGTTTATTTTAATATTTTAGAATTGAAATTAAAGAATATTTTGAAACTTGTGTAATTATATTTAGTGACGTCCCCACCTAGCCTAGTGGCACAATTTGTGTATCCATCATTATGCACTATCAAATTGTGACTTCGATAGTAAGTTTAATTTTTGGAGTTAATGTGTTATTATAATATGGTTAATTCAATTTCATAAAGTTGGTCATGTAGAATCCTGTTTCTTTGGTAATGTGCCCTGTAAAGCTTTAGCTTTGATAAAATAAAATGGAAATCTTTTACTTTAAGTTAGACAAACACCACTACCATCATTATTGTTTGAATTCTTATTTGTTCTTGTTTTTATTAATTGCTTATCACTAGGCATTGTCCACTTCTTCTTTTTTTCATAATTATTAAAAAAAAAAAACTATAAACTTTTATTTTAAGTGTTTTTTTTATGATTTAGATTAAGTTGAAAAATTCAAATAATATAGATATTGCTAGCACAAATTACCTTTAAAACGTTCACTTTAATAAATATAAATGTAAGAATTATT
Source organism: Larix kaempferi (assembly GCA_027924585.1). NCBI lineage: Eukaryota > Viridiplantae > Streptophyta > Pinopsida > Pinales > Pinaceae > Larix > Larix kaempferi. The sequence goes on along the minus strand of BSBM01000490.1, from coordinate 3,240,760 downwards.
TTTAGAGTTTTAATTTTAATAAATAAAATTAAAAATCTAAAAAGTTATTTTTTAATTTATCCTTATTCTTATTTGTTACTTTATCATAATAATGTTAAACTTTTAATTTATTATTGTACTTATCAATTAATTTAATCTTAAACAATAATTACTTTATTATAATAATGTTAAACTTTTAATTTATTATTGTATTTATCAATTAATTTAATCTTAAATAATAATTACTTTATGGTGAAGTACAAAATGATTATAAATAATAAATTTATATGCGTTATTATTATGATTATGAATAGTAATTTTATATACCTTACAATTAAAAATAAAAACACTTTTGCAATTTTACCTTGCTAAATAAAAATAAAATCATCTCACTCTGAACTCTTAACAAAACCATCTTTATATTTCCAATGGTCCTATTAAACTTTTGTCATATTGATTTGTTGCTTAAGAATCAATTTGATGATTAACCAACCCTCATTCTCCTATTAAAAAATACATGGCATAATACTTTCTTTAAAAAAAATAACATACACTTTTATTTTAAAATTATAATAAACTTTAACGTTAGCATAAATTTTACAAGTCATAATTCTTTCTTTAAAAAAATAATCGTATAAACTTTTACTTTAAAATTAGAATAAACTCTAACCGCTTGTGAAGAAAGCCGCGTGCCCCTTTTGCAAGGCAATATACATTACATTCTCTGCCTTCTCACTCACTACATTCTGCTCTGCTGTGTGGAATGAAAGAACGCTACCCAAACTCCGTATTTTGAAGATACGGGAGTGTCCAAATTTGAAAAGGTTTATGTGGGAATGGACAAGTTACTAAATCTGAAGACAGTAAAGGCACAAAGCTACTGGTGGCAACAAATAATTTGGAAAAATGATCATATGAAATTATATTTTGCAAATTTCTTTAAAGAATGGTGACTTTGTAATTTTATGAAAATTTAATAAAAATACATCTACATTTTTTTTAGAATAATCATTTTTGCAATGGTAAAACAATAATCCGAGACAGTACAATGAAGTTCGAGGCATCCACAAATTCAAAGAGAGATGGAGAGTACTTCGTTTATTGATATATTTCAGCATAGTACTTCAATGTAACATTCTTAATTCTTAGAGGCTATCCTTTCTAAGAGTTGTATTTTATATATTTTTGGATGCTATATTTTGTAATTATTTATTATATAATTTTTTTTTTTATAAAAGGAGTTTATTAAATATTTTATTTTATTTTTTATTTAATTGAAATAAGAAAAATTGTAAATATGTGTTTGATTTAAAAATTAATTATTTAATGAAAATTCATTTTTATTTATGTTTACTATTTAATTAAAATAAGAAAGAAACTATGTTAACATGTGTTTGGTTTAAAAAATTATAACTTTTGTAAAAGAAATTTATTGAAATTAAAAAGATACTAGAATTAATTTTAGTGAAGAAAATAAAAATTATACTAGCATAGATCCATCTTAAACCCGTATCTATCAAGCACCCAGAGGGATCCAATTTCTTGAGGTGTATTTCTTTTTTTAAATTTAAACTCAAGAAATTTGATCTCTCTTGATTGATAGATCCAGATTTAAGTTTTAAGTTTTTATTTTATAAACAAACATCTATTTTTTAATTACTTTTCATAATATTTTATTTTATGAACCAACATGGATTTTTTTAAAATATTTTCCATAATTTTTTTTATTTTATGAGCCGACATGAATTTAATTATTTTGTTACATCACACACGTTACAACATCTCCCCCATACTGGGCTGTAGAGCACCTCGTTTCACTCGGTGCAATGTATTTGTGTTACATTTTTTAAAGTTAATGGGCCATTTGCTTTTAAAGTTAAGTTATAATATTTTCTAAATTTAATGTGGATCTGTATAGATTTGGATCTCATGTTTATCTGGGGGCCAGTGAGATGCCTAAGATTGCTTTTATATGACAAGCGCCGCGTAAAAATAAGTGTTCAAATAAAAAGTCCTAGCTCATCCATTTTGGCTTATAAAACACTTGATAGGTAAACCAAATAGTGATGAATTATTTGTGACCACGGATCTGTATAGACTTGGATCGCATGTTTATCTGTTGAACCTTGATTGCTTTGAAGACCCCTTAGCTGCCATCTAGATCTGCATTGGATCCCTTCAAATAATGTAGAGAGTTGCTAGACTTCAATATTTTGAGATTATTGGTATAGCCTCTCTGTAGTTCATTGCTATAGTTTAGAAATTGTGGGAATTGCTACTAACATTGGTAGACACACATTTCAAAATCTAGGACTTGATGTACTAGAAACTGGTCTCATGAATGAATTTGATGGCAACATGGGAGATGAACAAGTCCTAGAAGTTGATATAGAATAGAGTTAATGATGTTTTATAAATTCAATTATTATGATTGTGAATTTGTCAAGCAAATGCACAAAGCTAGATTGCATCACATCGACCAATAAAAAATATTTCCCGACATCTCTTCCTACTGATATTGGTGATCTAGTATTATATCTACACTAGTTTATTTCTTCTATCTCTCTCTCTTTGTTTGTATGGATGGGATATAAGCAAGGAATGATTCTTCCATTTGAATTACTAGCTATGTCTTTTGAAGATGCCAATTACTTTGTTGTTATGCCCCCCGTATGGAATTTGAGCCCTAAGATTGATCTATTATGTGATTAATCTATTGCCAATTTTTGTGGCTTCTCTTGCTTGAAGGGTTTGGCTGACAAGTTCTAAATTTGCTTACACGAAATGAGGGAATGAGTGACTAAAGATAGACTTCAAATTATCCGAGATGTTACAGGGTCATTTAGGCCTGGTGTTCTTACATCATTGATGGGGGTGAGTGGTGCTGGGAAGACAACTCTCTTGGATGTATTAGCTGGAAGAAAGACTAGAGGATACATTGAGGGCGATATCCGAATCTCTAGATTTCCCAAAAAGCAAGAAACCTTTGCTCGCATTTCCAGTTACTGTGAGCATAATGATATACACTCTCTGCAGGTCACTGTACGGGAATCCTTGTTATATTCAGCATTTCTCCGTCTTCCAAAGGATGTTGACAATTAAACCATAATTGTAAGTTTACCACTATTATTTTCTCTGGTCTACCGCCTAATAGGGTTTTCTTATGACATCACACCAAATTTTTATGTTACTAACTTCCAAAATATTCCAATTTGTAGCCCTTTGTTGATGAGGTAATGGAACTTGTGGAGTTACAGAATTTATGTGATGCATTGGTAGGTCTTCCTGGTATATCTGGATTTTTTATTGAACAAAGGAAAAGGTTAACAATAGCTATGTAGCTTGTTGCAAATCCTTATATAATTTTTATGGATGAGCCCACATCTGGTTTGGATGCTAGGGCAGGTGCAATTGTGATGCAAGTTATTCGTAATACAGTATATACTAGAAGGACTGTTGTCTATACCATTCATCAGCCTAGCATTGACATCTTTGAAGATTTTGATGAGGTAGACCAAAGTTTAGATTATATGATAACTTGATATTATTTGTTTCAAGGATTGGTGTTGATTTCTGACTTACCATGACGGGTTTAGCTATTGTTGATGAAAAGTGGAGGGCAAGTCATTTTATTTGGGCCACTGTGCCAGAATTCTCACCAGGTTATTGAATACTTTGAGGTAAAGACTCGGCAGATTCTTGCAGTGATTAGAAAAGGAACAGTTTTGAATAGAGGAATGCTAATCTAATGCCTAAATATGAGTTAATTTTTTATTTTTGTCATTACAACTGTAGGCTATTCCAGGGGTACCAAATATCAAAGACAAATACAACCCAGCCACATGGATGTTAGAAGTTAGCTCTACTGCTGCTGAACATGGTTTGGGGATAGACTTTGCAGAGCATTACAAGAAATCTTCCCTCTATAAGTAAGCATTAAACTTATCAATATTTTCTCACCAAAATCCTTATGCTTATAATAGCTAGCTATTATATAAGTGTTTCACCTGGATGTGTATTATCAGCAAGGATCTATAATTGGTTAAATTTATCCTAGCCAATTCGAATGACTCTCAATTCACCATGAGCCAAGTTGTAATGGACTCAGAATATGGATGATTGTTGCGGACATAAAAAATTTCTGTTATTTTGATTTTCATTGTCATGATCAACCTTCTTGATTTGGTTGACTTTCCCTTTGCAACACATTTGGTCACTGGGTCTGTTTGTAGAAGAATATATTAAGATGCTAAATTTTAAAGAAGCATGCCAAGAATTTTTTCATTTTGGGGCTCACTTCACTCTTATCACTTCCTTCCAAACTTTTACCTGAAGATTCCTTAGGCCAAATATTTAGGGTTGTACTTGATCTGCTTGTTCCATATAAGGAGCAAATTGCTGGTAGCAATTCAACCGATAGAAATCTTATTTCTCCGTACATATGCTTGTATATTTTAACTTAGCATCCAGTATGACTTAAAGTGTGTTTTATTTGTCAAGCACGTGCTAATTATTTGTTCGTCACATCATGCAAAATCCTGCAGTAGTGCTATGGAAATTTTTGTAACTTAATGTGTTTGGCTCTTGAACATTTTAGAAGCAGCAAAGAATAATGAAGATGAAGATGATGGCATGGATGGCTGGAAGACTAATGATGATGAGGAGGAAGAAGATGATTCAGATAAGGAAATGGGAGTTAATACTGAAGATGGGGATGATGCTGATAGTCAAAGGCTTCACAGGCTAGTAGCCCAAGTGCTTTAACATTTACTATAGTTTAGTTTCTTGAGAAGGAAAAATTGTCTGGCAGGTGTTTAGTTTTTGGTGTTGTATTTGGCTCAAGTGTTGTTAAGTTCTTAAAGAAGTTCGGTGCAAATGATGAATTTTCAGGCCAAAGCTTTCCAGGCACATGCAGATGATGAAGATGACGATTCTGATGATGATTTCAGTGACGATGAAGAGTTCCAGTCTCTGATTGACAATGTGGATACTTTTTTTTTTCATCAGTGATACCATGAAAGGTTTGGCACCTTCTGTATCTTAACATTGGGAAACAATTTAGAGTGTTTCTATCTGAAAATTTGTTGCTGCTATTTTGTTCTATTTATAATGCAAGAAAATTCATCCATTATTGGTTGGGTTTAGATAATAAGTATACCTTTAGTTACTAATATTATATTTTATTTCATGGTTCTGCCATCAGTTGTGTCTTTTTCAGATCCAAGAAGGTTTCAGAATCTAACCCAGTCAATGGACTTCCACAACCAAGCTATTGCAAATGCTGTAGCACATCATGTTGAAGAGAGGAGGGTGGCGATTGAAAAGGAAAAGGCAGAGAAAGTTGCAAGTTGTGTGGTGCCACAACAATAGTTCTGTAAAATTGCAAAGTTTTGTTTCTTGTCGATCCATTTATTATTCATCAAATTTTATTGGTGAGTTTTAGACTAAATATACCAAGGCAAATTAGTCTCATTTTGTGATGAAAGCAGCATCACATACAGAGTTTTCGAGTGTCTTCATGTATCCTGTAATGTGTTTGATTGTTCTCGATACTACCTATGTTGAAGTGCCTTTGTTAATTAACACATGGCTTCTTTTTTAAAGTTTTTCTTGGATGTATAGATGCCTGAAGGCCCCATGTTGAGTAGAAATTTAGTTTTGACATTCATGTACTGGATTCAAAATCAACTGTGGAAGGATTTCCCCATCTTACCTGCCTAAATTGCTAAATACAAATGTAAGTAGAAATTGTTTTTTCTATTTAATTAGATTTATGGGTGGTTGTCTCTAAATCTGTAGGAAGATGTAGAGGTCAACGAAGTCGAATATCCCAAGAATCCATGAATGTAGAACTTCTGAGATTGGTAATGTTATTTATTTAGTGTGTCCATACAATGTTATTTGGGATTTTTCCAATAATATAGTTATATTTTTGTGGACAAAGAGAGGATATCCAAGATGGAATTTATATGTAAGTGTTTCACCTGGCTTTGTATTATTAGCAAGGCTCTATAACTGGTTAAATTTAGCCTTGCCAATTCGGCTGACTCTGAATTCATCATGAGCCAAGTTGTAATGGACTCGGAATATGGATGATTGTTGCGGACATAAAATATTTCTGTTATTTTGATTTTCAATGTCATGATCAACCTTCTTGATTTGCTTGACTTTCCCTTTTCAACACATTTGGTCATTGGGCCTGTTTGTAGAAGAATATAGTAAGATGCTAAATTTTAAAGAAGCATGCCATGTTGTCTTGTTAACTTTGACAGATTTCCAACCATGACTGGATCTTGCAGATACAAGCAGTAGTTTGATATCATGGACCTATTTGTTATTAGATTTCACTGTGATCAAGATCTCATTTCTGTAGCAAGGGAGGTGGCTTGGCCCACATTGGAGGAAGATGAGTTTGGGACACCATTTTCTCATCCTTTGCTTCTATATAAACTGAAACTTTCCTTTCCATGGCATAATCCACCATTATCTTCAAGTTACTTATGAATTTTCAGTCAAATTTAGATATCTTGGCATGACTCTAGATGACTCGGTAGATAGTTTAAAAATGGATGCATACTTTTGATTCCTATAAATTTATGGGATTTTTTCATTTTGCATCATTCAAGCATACAAAATAATGATTACCAAGTTACTATAGATCCATAATGGATTACCTTGTACTAGTCCTTCAAGTTCTTCAACTGCTTTTATTAAGTGCAAAAATATATTTGCACTTAATAAATGCAGTTGAAAGACTTGAAGGACTAATACAAGGTAAGCCATTATGGGTCTATAGTAACTTGGTAATCATTATTTTGTATGCTTGAATGATTTAAAATTTATTTGAATATCATCATTGTCAAGCAATAACAACTTCTTAAAGGGTGCTAGCTCAATGGTAGCACATATGCCTAATTATAGGCAGGAGATTGGTGGTTCGATTCCTCCATACCCTATCATAAATTAGTGACTAAGAAAACGACTAAATTCACATATATACGACTATTAGTAGCTAAGTTCCAGTATCTTATAGCGCGACTAACGTTTGTTGATGTATTTGTAACTTCGGAAGATATTCACTTGTATATTGTATGTATTACATTTGTACTTCATTGTATCCCCAACGGAGATGTATTATTCCTCTGATTGGAAGTGTCGTCATGTGTATTTGCAAGTGTCGCAAGTTATATTGTAAGTGTCGTAACTTATACTTGATGGGTTATTAGACCACCTTGATGGGGTTGGCCCTGTATGAGTTATGTGGGTTAAAGGGTTATTAGACCACCCTAGTGGGGTCAACCTAGTCAACATTATGCTAAGTGGTTAAGTTGGGCCGACCTAGTTGAGTAAAGGTCAAGTGAAAGTAAAAGTATAAATAAAGAGTGTGACTCTCTCATTTGATTCATTCACTCACTTCACATTAGTGAGAGAGAGGAGGATGGCGCACCAGTGGAGGAGGAGTATGTTGTTGGTGACATCTATCTCTTCGGTGTGATATTTGTGATCCTTGTATTGGTGCTTATTCTATCTCTGAGGAAGTTGCGGGGTTTTTCACCTTTATGGTTTTCCCCAGTGAAATGCTTTGTGTCTCTTGTCTCTTATTTCTTATGCTTGATATGATGTACATGTTATTCTCTCAGTTAAGATCCTAGATCATATTGAATTAAATGATGAAAAACTAACATGGTATTAGAGCTAGCCTGAAGGAAGGCATTGTATGGCATTTATGACACTTGTTGCACTTGCGACAAATTGGAAGCTAGGGCTTGATATAGAAAAAACCAGTCATAGTGGAACTTTCGCTATAAATCCATTTTGGAGAAGGGTCAGGATCTGAAACTTTTGTAGCTCGAAGAAAACATCTCCATGTACCTTGTGTCTGAAGCAAAGCATCTAATTCGCTTCACTTTCTGTTTTATGATCCGTACAATCTAGGGTTTCTACCTCTTCCAGATCTTAGTCATAAACATGTGACCTAGGAAAAAAGGTCGTAACTTGGGCTAGGAAGCTCCAAATGAAATTCTGTAAAAAGTGGCAGTAAGGGAACGGACTTTAATTTCATAGGTGCGATTTTCAGAGGCCAAAATTGAACCAGTGACACGTGGTACTCCGTACAAGTTCACTATATTGTTTTATCTCATAAACAGGTCACGTTGCGACACTTGGTATAACTCTCTCTCAGAGAATCCATTTGAGGCCATATCTATGGGGTTGCAAAGATGACAGGTCAGGCTACCACAGGTAGAAGTTTTAGACCTTTTGGATCCAAAATTTAAGAGCTACACCAGAAACAATATGGTGCATATTTATGTCAAAACATAATTGGATTCTGAGCACCTTCATTCTTGGGTTGTCACTGCTGCGGGAATTTAGGGTTTCGGAGAAAGTTGGAATTTTTGGAATGTGAGACCACGACTGGATGCTACTCAATAAAATCAAAATTTAGAGACCAAGATTGAATTTTTTGGTTGGGCAAAAGCCCGGGCTTCATCAAACCCTAGTTCAGGATTTTGATCGGAAAGGTGAAAAATTAGGGTTTCTGCAAAAGTTGAAATTTTTGGAGTCTGTGACCACGACTGGACGCTCCTCAGAAAAATTTGAAGTTTACAGCACAATATCAAACTTTTTGGTTGGACAGAAGACCGATCTTGATCAAATCCTCGTTCGGGATCCTGTCCAGAAGATCCGAAAGTTTCAAAGGCAATTTTGAGGAGTCAAATTTTGTAGTTTTCAAAATTGAAGTATACCAGCTTGATCAACTCAACAAGGAACATCTTTTCATCCTTTCAGAAGTTTGAAATTCAAAGTTTGAATTTTTAGGGTTTCTCTGGCAAACCCTAATCCAGCTCCAGATTCAGTTTCTACAAATCAAGAGGATTGGATTAATCCTAGAAGAGAATGAATTGGATACCTACATAAGTGAAGAGGTTCCAGTTCCAGAGGGAGATGAGGCTAAGGCCTTACATAAGAATACCACAAGTAGGTATGAGTTACAGGTTGTTGGCACAAGTCATTGAAGAGAACAAGAAGACATTATGCGGGTATGTCTGACATAACTAGCAAGCATGATAATCCAGGTATGTTTTTCCTATATCAAGTTAGAACCCTACCATGTGGTAGGATATCTTATATAAGTATACTTAGCATGATTGATAAGTTTGAGTAATCAAGGTTTTATGCATATTATGTTTCTTACTTTGATTGATGATATGACTAACCAGAAGAGTCCTATGGTGAAATAAGAATATGCATGAGTAAAATAAGTCCTCCCTGAAACCTTGAATACTAACGCTTATTACCTGTGTATGAAATAACCATGACCGTACATGTTTAATATTATTTAGAATCTTAATGTTTTAATGGTATTGAGATTATACTAATGAATGTATGGTTATGTATGAGATCTTGAGGATGGTACTATGATGACACTAGTGCACACTTAAGCATGCATAGTGGTCCTGGATGGATATAAGTTCAAGGATAGATAATCCAGGAAGCAAAGATCAAGAGGGAGCACACTCCAGTAGGTCCTGCAAGGAAGCAAAGATTGAGAGGGAGTCCACCCTACAACCAAACAAAGATAAGTATTTGAATTTCCATTTCTTGTATATATAATGATGTTGTTCAGTCATGTACATACTTATGTTCCTTGGTTTAGGATGTATATTATGCATTTTAGAAAAGTTGCATTAATGAACAAGATACTACTAATATAGTAATGGATAAGTGGCCTATAGTACTGTACAACATCCCATTGCTACTTATCTAGAATGAAACCTCTTTGCTGACATGTTGGGATTTGTGCACACTCTTAATAATGTTTTGGTAGAGATGGAAGGCATCTAGAAAGTTACGGGATATGGACAAATTTTGTATTGAAGCATTGGCTAAGATAATTGCATGACTGTATGACATATGTTCTTACGTGTAAGATTTGTTCTGAAAAATATGAGAAGTTTCTAATTATGCAATTGAATTTGACTTGTAGGAAAGATCGTGTACAATCACCTACAAAAGAAGGAAAACAACATTTGTTCCAAGCGACGAAGTTCAAGAAAACTACCTATTGAAGATATTGAAGAATCTGATGTTCCCAGGATCGGGAATGTAGTAATGGAAGGATGCCATGATCGAGGAGTACCATTCAATCATGAAGAATGATGTTTGGGATGTGGTCCTGAGACCAGAAGTGAAGTATGTTGTGACTTCCAAGTGGATCTATAAGATCAAGCATGCTGCAGATGGTAGCATTGAGAAATACCAGTGTAGATCCAAATCCTAGGCTCTATCAAGCGCCGAGAGGGATCAAATCTCTTGAGGTGAAAACCTCGGCTCAGGTATTGCACTCAAGGAGCTATTCAAGGAGAGCTGGTAATAATAAATTACTATACTCGACATAAGAAATAGAAATTACACGATCTCTCTCATATTTACTTTTTACTTTGTATTTTTTTTTTGTTTATGGCCAACATAATATTTATTACTTTTTACTTTGTATTATTCTTTTTTGTTTACTTTGTATTATTTTGTTACTCGACAAACACTAGACACACAAACGTTACAAGATCTCCCTCATATTTACTTTTTACTTTATATTATTCTTTTTTGTTTATGGCCGACATAATATTTATTACTTTTTACTTTTTATTATTCTTTTTTGTTTATTTTGTTACTCAACAAACATTCGATAAACACTCCACACATGTTACAAGATCTCCCTCATACTGGGTTGTAGAGCGCCTCTCGGCGCAACAAGGCAAGGTTTGTAGCTCGTGGATTCTCCCAGAAGGAAGGGATAGATTATGAAGAGACTTTTGCACTTGTAGCCAAATACACTTCCATCAGAACAGTACTTGCTCTGGATGCAGTGATGAAATGGGAGATACACCAGATGGATGTCAAGACAACTTTCTTGAATGGTGTAATCAAAGAGGAAGTGTATGTGGAGCAGCCACTCGATTTTGAGACACATGACAGGGAGTCATATGTGTGCAGGTTGAAGAAAGGATTCTATGGATTGAAGCAAGCTCCAAGGACTTGGTACGTTAGGATAGACAGCTTCCTGACCAGTTTGGGCTTTACCAAGAGTAAAGCGGATTCCTACCTTTACTACAAGGTTGAGGAAGGCAATCCAGTGATACTCCTACTGTATGTAGATGACCTGTTTGTGATAGGTGAGATTGGGTTGATTGTTGATACGAAGAGGAAGCTTGCTGCTGAGTTTGAGATAAAGGACTTGGGTATGATGCATTACTTTCTAGGCATGGAGGTGTGGCAGAGTGCAGATGGAATATTCCTTGGACAAGGGAAGTATGCAGTAGAGATCCTGAAGCGGTTCGGGATGATGGACTGCAAGGCCATGGCCACACCTATGGCATCGAACCTAAAGCTGTTGTGTGATGCTTCTTCAGAGTTGGTCAATGCCACAGTGTATCGTCAGATGATTGGGTCCTTGATGTACCTGACGAACATTAGAACAAATATTTGCTTTGCAGTGAACACATTGAGCCAGTTCCTGACGGATCCTAGACATGTTCACCTGATTGCTGTAAAGCATATTCTGAGGTACGTGAAGGGTATAGTTGATTATGGGATCAAGTATGATGCGAATCAAAAGTTTAACCTGGAGGGTTATGTTGATTCAAATTGGGCAGGAAGTGCTACAGATAGGAAGAGCACTTCAAGGTGCTGCTTCAGTATGGGATCATGTGTGATCTCTTGGTTTAGTAGGAAGCAGTCCTGCATAGCACTGAGTACAGCTGAAGCAGAGTATGTCGCTGCTTGTTCGGCTAGTTGTGAGGCAGTATGGCTTAGGAAGCTACTGTCTGAGTTATTTGATCTCCCGTTGGATGCTACCTATATCTTCTGTGACAACCAAAGTTGTGTGAAGTTGTCTGATAACCTGGTGTTCCATGATAGGTCGAAGCACATCGAGATCAAGTATCACTATATCAGGGATATGGTGCAAAGAGGAGCAGTGAAGCTCCTGTATGTTGCGACGGATGAGCAGATTGCAAATGTGTTGACGAAACCACTAGCCAGAGTGAAGTTCGAGTACTTCAGAGAGAGGCTTGGTGTTCTTCAGATAGAATATACTTCGAGGAAGAAGTGATGGGACACATTTGCAGGAGCCATTCCAAGCATGGTGATAGGAGGATCCTTCCCATGGCTGTGGATGTAAGCGCTGTGTGACGAGCATCAAGACGATGCTCTGGATGATGTTCTGCATGATGATGATCATGATGATCATGTGATGATGGTGTGCATCAGGCTGATGCACCGTGTGATGATGATCAGTTGGATCATGAGTATCAGGATGATACTTCGAGGTCGTGAATGATATGTGGCAGGTTTTGGAAGTAGCATGTAAAAGATCCTGGGAGATCCGATAGGTTGAGCTGTGTGCTCATAAAATTCCTAGGATGCTCTTACGAGGTTTTGCTAGGGAGGCATGTAATCAGTCCTGGAGATCCGATAGGTTGAGCTGTGTGCTCGTAATAAATCTTGGGATTCTCTTTAGATATCTTGTCGATCGTGCTTAGGCACGCAAACTGATCCTGGGATAATGTTTTAAGGTATTTCCTATTCACATGTAATCAGTCCTGGAGATCCGATAGGTTGAGTGATGAGCTCGTAAAAGGCCTGGGATGCTCTTTAGAGATCTTTCCAGTCGTGTTGCGACACATAAACTGATCCTGGGATACTCTTTAAAGGTATTGTGAAGGGATGCATGTAATCAGTCCTAGGAAATCTTGTTGGTCGTGCTTAGGCACGTAAAATGTTCCTGGGATGCTCTTGTCAGGTATTGCATTAGCACATAATTAGTCTTGAGAATCCACCTTTATCAGACCGTTCGCATAGATGATGAAGACCTACAGGAGGCTAGGCCTACATCCACCATGAAAAAGGGTTAGTTCTGTAGAACTTCCTAGATGACGGGTACAACAGCCAGTGACGAAGAATTGAGAGATAGCACCAGTGGTTGAGATGACGGGTACAACAGCAGTGACGATGATGCTCCGTGATCCAGTGATGATGATCCAGTTCCAGTATTGAAGACTTGTGCCGATATGTATTGATGACCTATGTCAAGAGAATACCTTCCTAGTTAAGAGGGAGTGTTGATGTATTTGTAACTTCGGAAGATATTTACTTGTATATTGTATGTATTACATTTGTACTTCATTGTATCGCGAATGGAGATGTATTATTCCTCCGATTGGAAGTGTCGTCATGTGTATTTACAAGTGTCACAAGTTATATTGTAAGTGTCGTAACTTATACTTGATGGGTTATTAGACCACCTTGATAGGGACGGCTCTGTATGAGCTATGTGGGTCAAAGGGTTATTAGACCACCTTAGGGAGGTCATCCCTATATGAGTTATGTGGGTTAAAGGGTTATTAGACCACCCTAGTGGGGTCGGCCCAGTCAGCATTATGTTAAGTGCTTAAGTTGGGGCTGACCTAGTTGAGTAATGGTCAAGTGAAATTAAAAGTATAAATAGAGAGTGTGACTCTCTCATTTGATTCATTCACTCACTTCGCATTAGTGAGAGAGAGGAGGATGGTGCACAAGTGGAGAAGGAGTATGTTGCTGGTGACATCTATCTCTTGGGTTTGATCTTTGTGATCCTTGTATTGGTGTTTATTCTATCTCCGAGGAAGTTGCGGGGTTTTTCACCTTTATGGTTTTCCCCGGTGAAATGCTTTGTGTCTCTTGTCTCTTGTTTCTTATGCTCGATATGCTGTACATGTTATTCTCTCAGTTAAAATCCTAGATCATATTGAATTAAATGATGAAAAACTAACAACGTTTAGTCGTATTTAGCTTAGTCATTAATATGTTATCATCTAGTAGTTTATTTAGTCGTATATTTTGTCATTAATTATGGAAATCAATGATTAAATCAGTGACTATCAATGACTATCAATGACTAAATCAATGACTAATAAGTCAACCAATTAATGACTAGTGAAATACGACTAGCTATAAGATAGTGGAAATTAGGTACTATTAGTCACCAACTCAAAAATAGTCGTTTATAGTCAAAATTTAGTCATTTTTTTAGTCCTTAATTCCTCATTTTGTACTAGTGCATATCGCAGTTGGCATTGTTGTCGAATGCTAACATCTACTGTGACAAGTCATCGACGTCGACACAACTTCGACAAGTTCTGACTTCGACAACTTCCATAACTTCGACAAGTTCAGCGACCTCACAATATCGCGACATCGGCATGCAACCTCGACTTATGACTTGCGACTGTCGAACTTCAACGGATTGTCTCTCTGTCTTCAAGTCGACTATAACGGTTGAACTATTGAAATCATTATAACTTCTCTTGTAACTGAACGTAACAGGAAGGCACGCAAGCATCTCAACACTCTCTATATAAGCATGTAAACTGTTGTATTATACAAGAAGGGAAATGTCATGATCTTTACATCCAGTAATAGAGAAATCAGTTCTCATTCCTGCATATTGTCTATGTGTACGTGTTTGTCTGTGTAGTATATTCCTGCTTTGCTTATTCTATTTCTTAAGCTTCCACCATAACATAATCGATTCATTCAGTTGAACTGTTTCCCCCCTCCTGCTTCCTGCCTCGATTGGATCACTACAACATAGTATGCTAAAGATACAAGGTGATTTTCCTCATATTAATAATGTGAATATGAAATAGTTATTGAATTCCAAACACAAAACACAAGCCACTAACATATAATTTGATAATCCTAATATTTTTTTCTAATTTAATAAGCTCTTCATTTACCATACTTCTTAGTGACATGAAGACTTCTATCAAGAATATAATGTGTTTGGTAGCATAGTTATTGTAAACATGCATTTATTATAACATTTTTTTTTGTCAAAATATCAATAGTGCAATCTTTCAAGTTGGTGATGAAGTATTGTTTTGTGATATGGATCATTACCTTCATTTGTGAATGTTCTATATAGAAAATAATTATTTTTTCAATTTTGTATGAACATAAAATGCTAAGCATGTTTATTTTAATATTTTAGAATTGAAACTAAAGAATATTTTGAAACTTGTGTAATTATCTTTAGTGACGTCCCCACCTAGCCTAGTGGCACAATTTGTGTATCCATCATTATGCATTATCAAATTGTGACTTTGATAGTAAGCTTAATTTTTGGAGTTAGTGTTTTATTATAATATGGTTAAAATTCAATTTCATAAAGTTGGTTATGTAGAATCCCACCAATGAAATTATTACTTGGGACAGGTTATTGTTTCTTTGGTAATGTGCCCTTTAAAGCTTTAGCTTTGATAAATTAAAATGGAAATCTTTTACTTTAAATTAGACAAACACCACCACCACCATCATTATTGTTTGAATTCTTATTTGTTCTTGTTTTTATTAGTTTATTATCACTAGGCATTGTCCACTTCTTATTTTTGCATAATTAAAACAAGTTGAAATAGCAGCAAAGCTGCTTATACATGCCCTTTGAAAATAATTTATAAGTAAGTTAAGAAAATAGTTTATAAGTAATTTAATTAACAATTGTATATAGTCCCAAAGTAGAAATTAAGATGGAAATAGTTTAGAAATAATAGTTTATAAATGTGGACAAATTCTTCTAGAAAAATTTATGATGGCAACGTGTTCTGGATAGAGATATCAATTTATGAAACCCAGCCATATTTCAAACATTGGAGGCAAGTATGTATTTATTGGTTATCATCTGGATTTTGCGTTGAAGTATTCAAATCAATTCAGCTTTGGTAATTGACAGTTTCAACTAGATTTTTTGAAAACAAGAATCATTTTAGCCCCACCTCTAGACTAGACAAACTCACTTACCCTTCATAAAATAAGTAAAAGAAAAGTAAAGTTAGGGGCAGATTTAAAAGAAAAGTAATGGAAAGATCTAAAGGATGTGCGAGGAAGAGAGAGACAATGCGTGGCAATTAAAATGAATGGTTTTTATTACAATAATATTAAAGTAGGAAGAAGTCTTAATTAACTGTAGCTAGCGCGTTAATCGAGGCAAGTAAAAGTGGAGTGGAATTAGTTGAGAGGAAATATTTTGTTTTGAAAAAAGTTGTAGTTAAGTAAATTATTTTATTGTAAATTGACATTAAATATTAATGGTCTTTTAAGAATTTATGTTGATGTAAGTTAGTAACAATGTTACAACTTTCCGTGTAACTCATTATCTTATTAAAAATACAATTCATTACAAAATATATTTTAAAGCAAGTTAAAAGAATAAATACTCTAGCTCATATTCATTATATGGGGACTTGGTGATAGAAAATAGTTAAAGCAATAGATACTCTTCCAATGGTTTCAATACAAAATTAATAAATGTCGGCAAGATTTCATAATTTTGAAAAAGAATATATTTATTATTTTGATCATGTATTTCTCTCCAACATAGATGAACACTATATAAATTTAATTTCCAAGTCATTGATAGTTTTGAAATGTTTTTACAAGTATGGGATGAAATAATTTGTTTTGAAGATTGTTGTATACTTGCCTTCGACCGATATAATAAATAATGTATAAAATTGGTTTAGCGCCCAAGGTTTAACACACATGATAGGGACTCTTTGAAGGGAATTAATAATTATGTAAACAAATATTATAATTTTTCTAAGTTACAAATTGCTTTTTATAAATTTTTAATAAGAATGAAAAGTCTACTTGTTAATGACTTATTCTTTATAAAATGAAATCTTGAAAGTAACCCAACAGTAAAACTTTTTCGTGCTAAAAAAGTTGTCTATACCTTTTAAATAAATTATTTCAAAACCTTGGGATATTTGGGATATTTGCATACGCTCATGGAATTTGATCCTAGATCAGAACAAAAGACGTGGACATTACTTGCTGGCTAAGGGGCACATCCTCCGACTAAACCTGGCGAGGATTTCATCATAATTCAAGAAATAATGAAATGCTCGTCACTGTCATAATTCAAGAATCAATGTAAGTGGGCCACCCTCTACCCAAGGCCTAACCTCCGGATTTGAAATGTGGGACAGGAAGGAATTCATAAAGTATTTTAGTGAATCTGGCGTTATGTTGTTTACTCAATTCTAGACAGTGACGACTGATGAATGAGAAGAGATAAAGTGTGAAGTTGATCACATGCGGTGTCGTGTCACATAATTTGTTTACGTACGATGGGATAACTAGATTACAAGGATGCTGACAGCTGTCGGTGCTTTTTTTACAGGACTAATTTGTTTATCGGTGTCTCAATTAGGTTGTTTATAAATTTTAATTTTTTAATTTCTGAAAAGTCACATCTCAGCAGAGCTTATTAGTCAAATCAATTCTGCTAACCAACCAAAAATAAGAATAAATAAAAATAACCAATAAAAAATAAAAATTATATAATTTATAAAATTTAAAATATAAATTTTTATTTGTTTTAAAATCAATTTAATAATCAAACTTCATAAAACTATAGGCAATTATATAAAAATTTAGAATGAAAATTTGTAACGTAATAAAAAGTGAAATCCAAACTGATTGCTATATACTTGCCTTCAACAGGTATAAAAAAAAGAACCATAAACTTTTATTTTAAGTGTTTTTTTACTATTTAGATTAAATTGGAAAATACAAATAGTATAGACATTGCTAACCCAAATTACCTTTAAAAATTTAACTTTAATAAATATAAATGTAAGAATTATTTTTAGAGCTTTAATTTTGATAAATAAAAATGAAAATCTAAAAAATTATATTTTTAATTTATCCTTATTATTATTTGTTACTTTATCATAATAATGTTAAACTTCTAATTTATTATTGTACTTATCAATTAATTTAATCCTAAACAATAATTACTTTAACATAATAATGTAAAACTTCTAATTTATTATTGCGCCGAGAGGCGCTCTACAGCCCAGTATGAGGGAGATCTTGTAACATGTGAGTGTTTGTCGAGTTTGTCGAGTGATACAAAGTAAAAAGTAAATATGAGGCTTAAACTAGAGACTTTAGAGCTTAGGATTATGTGATAATAAACAAAAACGAATAATTCAAAGTAAAAAGTAAATATGAGACTTAAACTAGAGACTTTACTTTTTACTTTTAATACAAAGTAAAATGTAAATATGAGATTTTAGAGTGTTTGTCGAGTAACAGAATAATACAAAGTAAACAAAAATGAATAATACAAAGTAAAAAGAATAATAGAAAGTAAAAAGTAAATATGAGATGTAAACTAGAGATTTTAGAGCTTAGGATTAGGTGGCTCAGGTATTGCACTCGAGGAGTTATTCAAGGAGAAGTTTGCACCTCGGGAGATTTGATCCCTCTCGACGCTTGATAGAGCCTAGGATTTAGATCTATATTGGTTGTACTTATCAATTAATTCAATCCTAAACAATAATTACTTTATGGTAAAGTACAAAGTAATTATGAATAATAAATTTATATGCATTATTATTATTATTATATATAATAATTTTGTATACCTTGCAATTAAAAATAAAAACAATTTTACAATTTTACTTTACTAAATAAAAATAAAATCATCTCACTTTAAATTCTCAACAAAACCATCTCTATATTTCCAATGGTCTTATTGAACCTTTATCATATTGATTTGTTGATTAAGAATCAATTTGATGATTAACAAACCCTCATTCTCTTATTAAAAAAAACAACGCATAATACTTTCTTTTAAAAAAAATGAGCATACACTTTTATTTTAAAATTAGAATAAACTTTAACGTTAGCATAAATTTTACAAGTCATGATACTTTCTTTTAAGAAAAATAATCACATAAACTTTTACTTTAAAATTAGAATAAACTTTAACCGCTTGTGAAGAAAGCCGCGTGCCCCTTCGGCAAGGCAATATACAGCATAGATTGATCATTACTTTACATTACACTTGTAAGAACGTTGAGAAAAACCATGGATATGATCGGCACAAGCAATGTTTTCAGCTTGAAATAAGGAGTTTATTAATAATTATTATATAATTATCTATTTTTTATAAAAGGAGTTTATTAAATATTTTATTTGATTTTTTTATTTAATTGAAATAAGAAAATTTGTAAATATGTGTTTGATTTAAAAAATAATTATTTATTTATTTAATTAAAATAAAAAAGAAAGTATTCGAATATGTGTTTGGTTTAAAAAATGATAATTTCTGAAAAAAATGATTGAAATTAAAAAAAAATTAAAATTAATTTTAGTGAAGAAAATAAAAATTATATATATTTGTGTTACATTTTTTAAAGTTAATGGACCATTTGCTTTTAAAGTTAAGTTATAATATTTTCCAAAGTTAAAGTGAAAGTGAAATATCATGCTCAAAGTTTTCTAGATTACTATTTATTAAATCTTGTAAGAATCCTTAATAAAAAGTTAGATGTTTAGAAAGCAAGCTTGAATTCCAATGACTTAATAGAGTGTTCTTACATAGTATAGGTGAAGATAGTCAAATCACACATAATTTTTATTTTCGAGGTTATCTAGATTGCTATTTATTAAATATTCTAAAAATTATTAATAAAAAGTTAGTTGTTTAGAAGGCAAGCTTCAATTCTAATAACTTGATTGAGTTTTTCAATGTTATTCTTCTTACAATTAAACTCACACATGATTGTACCTTAATCAAAAGCACAAATAATGATGGTCTTCTAGGTGATGTGTAAATACCTTTATCTAAACAATTAAACTCAATTTTAATCACCGAAAATATTAAGGATCCGTAATTTTCTTAAAGTGCAGAAACTTTGATGAATCTTACTAATTATATAATTTCCAACCATAAAATGTTTGGCAATACTTAAAAAAATATATCCACATTTCTAAGGGTTTTGTGTAGTTTTTGGACAATTTTGGCTATTTTTAGAGTAAAAAATTTTAGACCTATGGAATTTGGGCAAATCATATTATAAATCTTTTTGGGAAAAAAATACAAAAATTAACCCATGGGCTAAATTTGGCCCCATTTCCCCTAATTTTAATAGAGAAATGTTATCCTTTAAAGTTTTGCACTTTCTATGTGGATTAATCTCATCTTGATATAATTTCTTTTTTTAACTAAATTTCTTTAATAGATTCTCTGCTATATGTATATGTTATATGTGTTAAAAAAATGTCAAGCATGGTGGATGCACATTAAATATATATTGAAAAGGAGAAATGAACCCACTTAAAATGGAGTGCCAAGAGATTAAAAAGCAATAAGGGCCAACATTTAATGAATATTGTGTTATTATTCTGCGGGGCATTCTAGAAAACCATACACTATATCCTTCACTATATGAATTATATTAGAGGAAGAGGTGTGTACTATCTTAGATTTGAGATATGTTTTCAAAGTAGATCATTTCATCTACATATCATAGAGTTTTTACACCATTAACCTTAGTGTCATCTTCTCTACATATCATAGAGGTTTTACACCATAAACCTTAGAGTCATCTTCTTTGTGACTTTGACTCTTTATCTTTGGTTTCTTGTGTATGATTTTGGTACATATTGTTAAAATTATTTCATGGCAGTAAAGCTAGTGATTATTTGAATCAAAACCATTATACATGGTTTATAGTCTACTCGATGCTTTACTTCATATGTACAAATTCCTTATTCAAAGCTACAACTTCCAAATAACCATTATCCATGCTTGCAAATTTATACTTGAGATACTCAACTTTCTACTTCAAATCTACAATATTCATCAATTATTTTTTAGATCTACAAATTTTAGGTAGTTATTCAACATTTCCAAGTAAGTAAATTATATTTCTAACATGTTTTGGTTTTTTTCCCAAATTTGGGGGTCAATCGATGAATATAAGTCATGTGTTTTGGCAAGTGGGTTGAGTTACATAGCCCCACAATTAAACATAGAGTGGAGGGTTTAGTCAATGCATATACTTGATAGAGCAAAGCATTCCCTTATAACCAAGCACCATTTTTTCAGGACATCAAAATCCTTGCAAGGGAAGACCATTATTATGAGCACCAAATTAGAGA
This sequence comes from Larix kaempferi, assembly GCA_027924585.1. Classification (NCBI taxonomy): domain Eukaryota; kingdom Viridiplantae; phylum Streptophyta; class Pinopsida; order Pinales; family Pinaceae; genus Larix; species Larix kaempferi. The sequence continues at coordinate 3,219,784 of BSBM01000490.1, read as the reverse complement.
AACTCTAGAAATAATCAAGCAACCTCTCAAACTAAATAGGGATGAAGGTTTGGGAATTAACAAGCATGAGTTCCTTTAATAAACCAACAAAATACCAAGTAAGATCAAATATGTCATCTTAATCAATTGATTTATATAATAAAGATTGAAATATTAATTTTCCTAATATTATAATTATTAAAATAACTATTGATTAAATTAAAAAACTTAAATGTCAATTCTTGCTAGCTCACTTGGTCAAGGGATGGGCATTTGCCAAGGGTGACCCAGGTTGAAATCCCCTTCAGGTGAGTTAGTTGGGAGGTGACACTCAAAAATCCAGCATAGATGAAGGTGGTGTTGTTGTAGACATTTCTCCCTACGGATAGGTAGAAACTCTCTTAGGATAAAGCAAGATGCACTAACTCTATGCTAAGACAAAAAGGAAACAAATGCTACCTTGAGTTCCTAAACTAATCTTCACAACAAGATTAAATGCATTCAGAAGAGATGAAAGACGTAACTCACCTTCCAATTCAACGTTTGTCCCGCTTCTAGCTCTTGATCCTGAAGCTCCAATGTAGAACCTGTTGAAATCAAACAAAGGAAAAGCATGCAAGCTTCCAAATACCTTGAAGCAAAGATTAAGTTCAAATCTAAACTAGATACATTTCATATCAAAAATCCATACAATACACATGAAATGGGAAAAACAAGACAAGTTATCTTTTATTACAAACTTGAAGAGTGCTTACAAAGGTTGCTTGATATCCAAGCCAATCCTCCAGCTCTAAGTGCTTCCTCTAGCTATCTCTGCAAAAGTCTGAAGATCATAGGTTTGATGCCCCAAAAGTCCTCCCTCTTGCTCAAGGAAGGCCTCTCTCTTATAGCACATGGGAAGGTTAACCAACAAGAGAGAAGTGTGGATCTATGGAGGGTTTAGTGGATCAGGCCAGTTAAACAAAGAAGGAGTTAGGATCGAACCAAAGGTGGTAATCCCAACAAAATATCATCGAAGATTGAGATCCCAAAGTCCAAGGCAAAAAAGGCTAATTTCAGACTACCGTGCCCCTATAATTGAGCATAACGCGGTAGTACCGCGCCCCAGAGAAGGAGCAATGCGTGGTAGTGCTGACTACCGCGCCCCTGTAGATGTGCAGGGAGCGGTAGTGCTCACAAACAAGGCTAAGTTGGGTTTGCAAATGGCAGAAAAAGGTTTTGCTTTCAGTGTTCAGTCAGTGTTTTTCACTCTGGATGTTTAGATGATCTTTAAGGGAAACTGTCGTTTAGGTCGGTAATGCAAGGATGCGACAGTAATACGTAATGTGTAATATTGAGGTATAACAGATGCCTCCTAAAGTGTGAGTTCAGAAGAGACTGATGGCCGAAAGACTTTACAAATATGGTTCGAAGATAGCAGCAAGGGGAGCAACAAGGAGCTGAAACAGAAACAAAATGTCAGATATACCACCGAGGCGGGCATTCCCATGCTCGGAAACAAATGACTCAAAGCATGGCTACAGAAAAGTACATTGCAGATCCATGAGTACTGAGATGATACAGACTGTAGACAAATCATGGCTAGTATGAACAAGTGTAGATCCATGAGACAATAATGACATAGCCACGACCAATACATAAGTGGATCTGTGTGACAATATAGAAAAATCTCCATTGCAACCTGGACGTAATCAAAATACAAAAGGGTGTCCAGGGTCTTCTACCCAATCGCAAACGATACGAATCTAGCCATGTGATTACAAGGTGTTGAAGTCGAACATGGTAGAAACCATTTGATTACTGGTCAATGATGTGAACCGTTAACAAATGCGAGGGAAATCACCAATGATGACAATGATCCCCAAGGTATCTATAGTACATCTCAATGAAATGTGAATAAACGAGTTGATGTCGAGCATTCGAGAGATCATTCAATCAGAGGTCAATGATGAAAACCTACTATTGAATACGAGGAAACCTGCCATTGAGGCATGCAGGAACCAAGGTACTAGTGGTTGAATCCTAAGCCTAATTCCTGGATAGTGATTTGGTGTCGACAGGAATAGACTCGTCGAAGGTGGGCCATAATGATTCCCACATCATTGACACGAAATCAGGATGAGAGATAGTATGGACCGATGAAACAATAGAATATGTACTGACACAAAGGGAAGGTTTGAAATGAAGTGGAGGTGGACTCAAGGTAATAACCCTTTGAACATATAACGGCATGAAACAGAGCTTGGTAGCAGGGACTACTTGAACAGACAGAACCACAGGAAGTGTGAACTCATAGCAATAATGAGGACGCATGATCATAATGATGACACTATCAGCAAGACTGACTACCCAAAACAGACAAGGTGAGGATGCATGCCATGTTCAAAGGTGATGACTCACAAGCTGCCAACAAGGTAAACTTGACTCATTTTCCCATTTTCCCCGACATGATGGACGAGTACCTCTTTGTTTTTTTACGAGCTTGAGGAGGATAACAGATGCTCGGTATAGCTCATCTCATAGATGAGTCCAATATCACATGTTTTTCGAACCTGAGAAAGGAGGGGTTCATCCCAAAGTGGGCCCTTCGATGTTGAATTTTAACGAGTCCAAGGAAGGAAAAATCGGTCATCATTTCATGTTTAGAGAGTCTGAAAAGAACTAAAGAAGACTCCAACGGTCCTTTTTCGTAAAGTTAGCCTCATCGCCTGAAAAAGGGTAAAACAACGCGGGAGAGGACTCTTTCAGTCATGATTGGTTGGAGTATTCATTTTTCATAAGTAGTGCCCCCTAGTCCTAAAAAGACGTAAACTATCACTAGGGAGACGATCATTCAAATCCTTTTACAAGCATGAATGAATCAATTTCACTTGACCATCTTTTCCTATTTTAGGAGTCTGAAAAGAGCTTAAAGAGGACTCCATATACAACTTTGTCATGGTTGATGACCGAGTACGACAAAGGAAAAGTAAACTCGGCACAGTTCCTTTTCCGTAAATAGTCTAGCGAGGCCAGATAAAATGATAAACCTATACTCGTTAGACACACCTTTTTACTCCAATTGTTTAACGAGCACGATAATGGTATCAAAAGCACTTGGAATCTTTTTCTTGTTTGGATCCAGAGCACGAAAAAGGAAAAGTAAGCTCAAACCACTTTTCATGTTTTAACCAGAGCACAAAAAAGTGAAAAGTAAGCTCAAACACCATCTTACTATTTTTAATGAGCTCGAAGATAGGTTGGAAGAATGCTCATGATGTCTGCTTCATTTTTTAACGAGCTTGTAACAGAAAATGAACTATGCTCAGGATAATTTTCATGGTTTAATGAGCTCAAAACTTAAAAAGGAAAGTATGCTTGAAAATGTTCCCAATGGTGAACTTATTCCCGTCATGAAATCCAAAGGTTGGTATATGCCCCCAGCATGATTGCTAGAAGTAAGTGACTTAGCTCCAACGTGGTGTGGAGAGGCGATCGAGTTGACTTCAACGTAACTTCCAGAGGTTGAAGACATGCCCCCAAGCTTCATTTCATTCGCCTAAGGTATAGGCGGTTGAAAAGAAGGTTTAGGTACTAAGTCTACGAGGAGACTCGACTCAAAGGGAAAGGGTTTGTTTCATTTTTTAACGAGCTTGACACAGGAGTAGAACTTTGCTTAGACTACTGGTTTCATTTTTCAATGAGCTTGAAGCCAAAGGTAAACTCTGCTCACGGTTAAGGCCCATTGACGGTTTGCTTCCCAACATGATAACCAGAGGTTGGTAAATGCCCCCAACATGATTGCTAACGGCTAAACATGCCCCCCAAGCTTCGTTTCGTCTAACTAATCTTCTTCCTTACCCAAAAAAAATCTGGCCACTAATCTGAAATGTGTTCGCCAGGGGGGGTAGGTAGAACTAGGACCAAGTGACCCAGGAAGATGAAATGAAGGTTCAAATCCTAACTCTAGTGAGAGACTCGAACAAATGGAAGGGAGATCTATTTCATTTTTACACAAGCTTGAAAATAGATAATAACAATGCTTGAAAGGGTCTTTTTTATTTTTTAACGAGCTTAAAACAGAAAGAAATTATGCTCAAAGGTAGTTTCACTTTTACGCAAGCTTGAAACCGAACATAAACTATGCTTGGGATTGGTTTCATTTTTTTTTTTAACGAGATTGAAACAGAGAATAAACTATGCTCGTGGGTAGTTTCATTTTTACGCAAGCTTGAAACTGAACGTAAACTATGCTTGGGATTGGTTTCATTTTTTTTTTAACGAGCTTGAAACAGAGAATAAACTATGCTCGTGGGTAGTTTCATTTTTATGCAAGCTTGAAACCGAACGTAAACTATGCTTGGGATTGGTTTCATTTTTAGATAAGCTCGAAACCAACGGTAAACTGTGCTTGAGGGTCGGTTTCATTTTTTAACGAGCTTGAAACAAAGAGTAAACTATGCTCGTAGGAACCTATTTCATTTTTTAACGAGCTTCACATAGAAAGGGAACTATGCTCACGGTGACCTGTTTCATTTTTTAACGAGCTTGACACATAAAGGGAACTCTGCTCAAAATGATGGTTGGTTTCATTTTTACACAAGCTTAAAACTAAAAGTAAACTATGCTTGAAATGATGGTTGGTTTCATTTTTACACAAGCTTAAAACCAAAAGTAAACTATGCTTTAGAAAATGGTTTCATTTTTTAACGAGCTTGACACCGGAATAGAACTTTTCTCTAGGCCCCCCCCCTTAGGGGGAAGAAACCACTAAAACATGTGGAACATTTAGGGAAGTCCGGTGACTAGGAGTCATGCGATGAGTGGGCGTCACAAAGGAAAGCTGATCGATGGTCACAACATTCCCATGATGGAGAAAATACATCACTCGAAAGAGTGAGGACACTACAACCTTCATTGCATAGACGTAATTACGTCCAAGAAGTAGATTAAAATATAAGGGACCTTGGACGACCATGACATCAATACAGACAGTTTTCCCTCCCAAAGTGATAGGTAACTGAGGAAGGGACCCTAAAGGTCCAGTAGGCCTTCTATTGAAAGCCAATATTTGGTCAGTGACAAGCACAAGCCGAGGAGAACCTAAGGCTTGCCAAACAGCTGAGGATAAAATACTAACAGAAGCTCCCTCATCCACTATGGTGCGAAAGATTTCCTTATCGAAAACTCCTACAGATATCTGAAAAGGAACACTCGAAGGAAGACGAGATTCTGTTAGACCATTCCAATCAAAGGAAATAACCTCAATACTTGGAGGGGGTCTCATGGAAATGAATAGGATTTCCCCTTGCCGAGGACATTTTGAACCGATAAGGAAAACATCAGCAGTTTCCAATTCACTCTCGCCTGGAAGATAAGAATGAGACGAAGATTGTGTCAAGATGACTGCTTCAGTCTGGACTTTATTTAATGAAAGAGCGGGATTAGGTGGAGATGACAGTGACTCGATCACTTCACTCTCGGAAGGGAGAGTGGGATCAATTGCAGATGAAACTGAATTGATCACTTGGTCAACCAACTGGGGGTCGAGGGACAACTTACTATCATTTGTTGGAAGCACCAGTTGAGAACTAGTAATATCTTCCAACCACCGCGAAACTTCATCCATGCTCGGACAAAGGAAAGTATGGTGCATACCCTTGCATATCAAACAGGGATATAGGACTTTACCCTTCTGACCCTTTACCAAGGGGTCACTGGTTGAGGGAGTTTCATCAACATGATGGTCAGAGATTGATGATACAAGTGGTTTGGGGTTTTTAGACCACACTTCTGATACATTGGAAAGACCGGGGCAATCCTTGAGAAGGTGATCACCCTTGCAGAGTTTGCAAGGGAACTTGGGCTGGCGAGGTGTTTTCGTAGAACGAGTGCCATTAGAGGCAACTGGTTTACGCTTGGTATCTTCCTTATCCTTCTTCTTCTTAACTTTCCTTTTCTTCTTCTTCTTATCCTCCCGATTACTAACACTATTGCTTTGATCAGGAGAGGAAGAAGGAACGGAAGAAGATTCATCCGATGAAGAAGGGGAAGGATTAGTTTGGGATTGACTCTCTCGTGGTGGAGAATTAACATTCAAAACATTGGGTGCGATCGGAATTACCGGATTGAATAACCATACCGGTAATCCTATGGTTAATCTAGGAAGATTTAACGTGGCAATAAAGGGAGGACCAATATCTCCAACTAGAGGAAAAGTAAAAAGTACCCCTTGAAAAGGGGTCTCCGGATTGGTAGTCCCAGAAGGATTATGTGTGCATGGAGGTGGATTCTCCATGGAACAAAACTAAGTGATGTGGACGAAGTCTTGTTAAAAAGAACTCAAAACCCTCAGGCAACCGAGCGTGCGAAAGGGGAGCTAGGAAAAGACAAGGCTCATAGGCCAAAAGAGCAAGCTCAAAAAAACTATACTGAGGCCGCTGCCACAGTAAGCAAGCTATACAGCAAAATGACCAGAATGCCAACAAGCAGCCCTGCAAAGAAAAAAGACCCTCTACAAGATAGCAAGCAAAACCTCCTAACTAAGAGTTGGAGACCTCAACAAATTGTATCCTTCACAAGGTGATGAAATCCAAGTCGAACAATACAAAATGAGAGACCAATAGTGGAAGGATATCCCTCTACCGAAAGGGACCCCAGGTAAAGAGCCCTAGAAGAAAAGTCGCTAAGCTACCTCGTTCATGACACGTCGGAAAAGGCTTTCGGCGCTTCTGCCTTATCACCTTGTATCACCAGTATGGTGGCCGGAGAATACAAGGAAGACAATGATTGATGTTTCCTTAGGGCTAGGTGGAGTGCGGCATTCCACAGAGTCCGTCCAGTTCTCGATCTCGCGGCGGTTTAACCCCTGAAAGTTTAAAACTGTCAGGAGGCCCCTCCACAAACTGGTCGATGACCGTGTCAATAAATACTAGAGGATTTTAGTTCCCTAAATACAACAACTATGTCTCAGATGAAAAATGACAAGGGGGAATTATTTTGATGCCTATCCCCGGTGTCCTACCTAACTACCAAATTCTTTTGATTTCCTCAAGTGAGGTTAATGTTGGTTTAGTTAGGGAGATTAATTTTAGAGGTTCTCTTACACAATTGGGTTATGGAAGTGCAACTTGATGGTGTTGTGACGACTCAAACCATGAAAATGAATATGAATATAAATGAGCCTTTCTCTTCGATGAACACTAGCTAAAGTAAGGAATAATTCTTTCCGTTCCCAATATGCACAACCCAATGCACATGCAATTTTATTTCTTTTCAAAATGATAGAAGGAAGTAAAATATGCACCCAAGACTAACCCAAAGTAATGAAAAAGTTCTTCATATGAACACCAAACATAATTATTCTAATCCATTTCCTATCTTTTCACACTTGAAAAAGACACATCCAAGCTATGGAAAGAAAGATTCGATAAACGTTTCCAATTAGATGGAAGACAAAGAAAAGCACTCAATAATTCTATCTTTAACTCGAATGTACACGAATCTGAAACAAGCCTTTCTTCTTCTTATGAATTTGAGACCAAGAATTGCAAATGATCAAATTAAAGCAAGAAGAACATATATTTTTTCCAGTTTCGTGAATCTAGCAAAAGAGTGACAAAACCAAGCTTCTCTTTGGACTAAAGCAGAGACAAGGAATCAATCTTTCCCTACAATCATTAGATAGGACGTAAAGGAAATAAGATGCCAAGCATTCCAAACACACCAAACCAAAAATGATCTCAAAACCTTAATATGGGTCAAAACAACTGTAGGATGCACGATTCATGGGCCCCCTCGACCATGAGGGGGAATTTTTTTTTCAAAAATAGAAACCATTTTGCTTAAAAATGCAAGCAAAACACTAGTGTTTACTCAAAGGGCCAACATGGATCCAAATCTCGAAAAGACCCAAAAATAACCAAACAAACCAAGAAAAAACACTTTCCAGGAACTACCGTGGGCCTGCAGGCAACCAGGGAGCGGTACTGATAGACTACTGTGCTCTAGACAGTGGTTAAGGCACGGTACTACCGCTCTGTAGGCAGTTACAGGGGCACAATAGTGTGTGAACAGGGGGAAAGAGGCAGAATTTTGAGAAAAGATTTTGACTTTTCAAGGGTTTTCCAACCCAGAGGACTTACTGATCTGTAACAGAAGTCTAATGCAAAGAACAAGGAAGTGAATGAGGGTGAAAGAACCCAATTCTTACAATCAATGAGTGAAATTGAAAGTAAACTTTACAAGAAAAGAAAATGGATTCACATCCCTAGCGGAGTCGCCAGTTTTTGTTGTAGACATTTCTCCCTACGGATAGGTAGAAACTCTCTTAGGATAAAGCAAGATGCACTGACTCTATGCTAAAACAAAAAGGAAACAAATGCTACCTTGAGTTCTTGAACTAATCTTCACAACAAGATTAAATGCATTCAGAAGAGATGAAAGACGTAACTCACCTTCCAATTCAACGTTTGTCCCACTTCTAGCTCTTGATCCCGAAGCTACAATGTAGAACCTGTTGAAATCAAACAAAGGACAAGCATGCAAGCTTCCAAATACCTTGAAGCAAATATTAAGTTCAAATCTAAACTAGATACATTTCATATCAAAGATCCATACAATACACATGAAATGGGAAAAACAAGACAAGTTATCTTTTATTACAAACTTGAAGAGTGCTTACAAAGGTTGCTTGATATCCAAGCCAATCCTCCAGCTCCAAGTGCTTCCTCTAGCTATCTCTGCAGATGTCTGAAGATCATAGGTTTGATGCCCCAAAAGTCCTCCCTCTTGCTCATGGAAGGCCTCTCTCTTATAACACATGGGAAGGTTAACCAACAAGAGAGAAGTGTGGATCTATGGAGGGTTTAGTGGATCAGGCCAGCTAAACAAAGAAGGAGTTAGGATTGAACCAAAGGTGGTAATCCCAACAAAATCTCCTCGAAGATTGAGATCCCAAAGTCCAAGGCAAAAAAGGCGAATTTCATACTATTGCGCCCCTATAACTGAGCATAATTCGGTAGTACCGCACCCCAGAGAAGGAGCAATGCACGGTAGTGCTGACTACCGTGCCCCTGTAGATGTGCAAGGAGTGGTAGTGCTCACAAACAGGGCTAAGTTGGGTTTGCAGATAGCAAAAAAAGGTTTTGCTTTCAGTGTTCAGTGAGTGTTTTTCACTTTGGATGTTTAGATGATCTTTAAGGGAAACTGTCGTTTAGGTCGGTAATGCAAGGATGCGACAGTAATACGTAATGTGTAATATTGAGGTATAACAGGTGTGGCCTAGGCCGGTTGCATTCCTGGGGTGATTTTGATGGCTTAGATGCCCCTCGTTTACAAAAAAAAAATTAAAAACTTTAAATCATTTATGTGAAACTTTAAATGAATCTAACTTATGATGATGGTCTCACCTTTTTGGTTCGGCTGAACGGTTCTGTTGAAACTTTGGCTCTTTTCTTTGCTAAGATTGTCGATAGGGACTGGGTGGGGTGCATATTTAGAAGGTGGCTCATTTAGCACCTGCTGTCTGGGAATTGAGGGGTGGCTCTTTCAGCACCTGTGCTGATCTGTGGGATCTTTTGGTGGCTCATGAAGCACCTGGAGTTTGTAAGAAGTTCAATATGTACTCTCTATTTATGATGATAGAATGAAAGTTACCTTTTTTGCTTAAAAAAAATGAATCTAACTTAATTTAAAATTATCTTTATTTTGTTGAACTAATAAATTTAATATTTAATTATTGTTTGTAATACTTTAATATCTAGCTTATTGGAAACTAATGAATATGTGTGTGTGTGTGTGTGTGTATTCCAAGGAAACATTGCGTAATTCCACATGCTTCTCTCAAGTGACTGGATGGCATGAAAATTAACTTCCAACCACAAGAGTGGTCGATGACCCAAGTGGACTCAATGGGAATGGATTGGGCGATCTGACACATTTTCTCTCAGATACTTCTCGATAGTCAACCAATTGTGCTATCCGCTTTGGGATTTTCTTTCGAGGAAACAACTCTCGGTATCCTGCATGCCTCCCTGGGGTGACCGGATGGCATGTGAATTTACCGTTGACCACAAGAGTGGCTGGTGACCCGTATGGACTCAACGAGAATGGATCCCTTGACCTCATGTGTGTGTTTGTGTGTGTGTGTGTGTAGAGAGAGAGAGAGAGAGAGAGAGAGAGAGAGATTATGAATTGGAAAATTTTATTATAATAATAAATTTTGTTCCAATAAGGTTTCATATTATTAATATTTATTAAATAAATAGAAAATATATAATAATGACATAATACTTATTTTATAGATAATAATACAATACAATCATAAAATATGTATGTTTGTAAATTACTTCTCTTTTCTTGTTCTCACCATCAAAAGTAGGTGGCTTAATATTCCTAATCTCCCCTTGCAACACTTCCACTGCATGTCATATTTTATGATTCGTCCTTGGAGACATTTTTGGGCTACTTCCATAATCATCAATTGTATGTGATCTCCTGTATGCATGAGGTGGTTAATAATGACACCCATGACCTCTAGTAAGAGGATCGCTCCTGCTACACACTTTGGCGGGTGTCCTTGGTTGGATCCATCAAAATATCCCCAAGGAATATCATAATTCAACTGAGGCATGACTGAGATTCATGGATTCTTAGCTTTAGGATGTGTCTTGTGATTTAAAAGAAAAAATTTCCACCAAACTAGTAGTCACTTGCACTAGGAGAAGGATATCTTAGAATATACATACTTTGCATGCCCACCGGACATCATACAGAAGATGGCAAGGAAAGGATTTAAAACTAGAAACAAAAGCATCCATTTCCCAATATAAGACACATTCATAGACTGGCCTTAGACCAGTGGGTTTTAGGATTTAGATTATGCATTAAATGTTCCAGACTTCCTTGAGGTAGGGGCACAACACGAAGAGGTGGTCATTGATTTTGAATCATTTATGCACAAAGGACACCAAATAGTACCATACCAACATTTATTTAGGTCATTATCCCATTTAAGAAGTTTATTTTTTAATGCAATCCATAATAGAACCTTTGAATTGAGTAGACTAGCCAAATTCCAAATTTGAACCCACCACCACTCCTTTGCTCCACTAAACAAATCTTCTGCAAGAGAGGCATAACCCAATTTGGTTGTGTAAGATCCTAATGCATAATTTTTAGACCAATCAAGCATATCTAGTTCATCATCATCCAACTTAATAAATTTTGCATAAAGCTTGTTTATATAACTCTTTCACTCTATAGCCATGTCTTCATTTAAGCCAAAATCTGCTTTGGATTTCTGGTGCATAGAACTAATCTCTAGGGAAGAATGAGATTGTGCATGATTCAGGTGAAACAAGCCTTGACTATGGAGAGAATTGATGAGGTTCGCATACAAACAAAATAAGACGTCCCGATCCAAGGATCCTCCCCAAGTCTAACTTTTCTTCCATTTCCAATATGCCAAGTTGTCCACTTTTCGATCGACGGGAATGAATCAACTAATTCTTTCCAAATCAAAGAGCTATTATTTGTCACCTTAACAAGTTATCTAAATATAGAAACACCACTCATATACTTAAATTTCATAAATCTTCCCCTTAAAGAGTCATTATAGATGAGTCTCCACAAGTTAGTAGTCTCCAAGGATTGACATAAGATACAAATGTTTTTGATCCCCCAACCACCAAAACTTTTGGGGAGAGAAACAATTGACCATTTAACAAGAGATATCCCCTCATAAAATATTTTTGGATACCACAAAAATTGGAAGCTCTTCTTTCTTATTCTGGATAGGATACCCTTTGGAATGTTAACAATTGAAGCATAGTAAAATGGGATACTCTCCAGAACATATTTTAAGAGAGTTATACATCCTCCCTTAGAAAGAACAATGATTAACAAAGAGAGAAATGTGTGCTTCGATATTTTTGTAGAGCCACAACTAGTACACATTCTAGGAATTTGTCTTAACATAAAACCCCAAATACTTAAACCAAAGTAAAAAAATTCATGATAAAAGGGAAGAGTTTAGTCTAACTCTTCCAAAGAGATATCCGACATGGTGTTAAAAATCAATCTTGAATTGGATAAATTATACTTCATTCTTGTAACCAGACTGTAAACATCAAGGATTCTTTTAAATTCCATAAATCATTTGAATTCCTGTCACAAAAGAGAAGAATGTCGTAAAAAAAGAAGATGGGTGATGACTTCCAAAGGAGTTATATTAACACCCTTCAATGATCCTCTTATTTTTTAATCCTTTACCAAAGTTCTAATACCATCAACAATTAAAATGAAAAGGAGAGTGGAAAGGGAATAACCCTTTTTTAGGCCTCTTGAAGTGTCAAAGAAGTTAGAAGGCTTGCTAATAAGCATATCAAAAGAGATAGATTGAATGCATCCCATTATACAATTAACAGATGCCAAATTCATTCCCATTTGGATAAACAACAAGCATAGAAAAACCCAACTAACTATGTCATATACTTTAGTGAGGTCCAACTTCAGGACTACTATAGAGAGATTTCCCCTCTTAATTGAATGGAGGGCTTCCTATGCTACTACAATGGCATCATGGATTCATCGATTATCGAGGAAAGAAAATTTATCTTGATCTGAAATAAGATAAATAAACACTATCTTCATCCTATTAGATAGAATTTTTTCCACCACCTTATAAACAATGTTACAAAGATAAAACGGTTTATAATCCTCTAGTACGACTGAATCATGTTTCCTCGGAACCAATGTCAAGAACGTAGAGTTCAATTCAAGCTGTTTTTTCCCTTCCTTTTAGATTCATGGAAAAACTTTAGAATGTCCATTTTAATGAGATCATAGAATCCAAAAAAAAATCCACTGAGAAGCCATCAGGCCCAGTTCTTTTTCCTTTATTAAGGTATTGTAAATTCGAAAGAATCTTCTTCTCCATGAATTCCACTTTTAGTGCAGAATTCATTTCAGCATCTATATGTTTGGGCACAAACCTTAGGGCCCTAAAGGATTTGCTTTATTGGAAAACCAGAAGGTTCTTTAAATAGATCTTGAAAATATGAAACACCAGTAGACGCTTTTCCTTGGAAAGAAGAAATTATCTCACCATTGTAATTATTAAGCTCCCAGATGGTGTTAAATTTCTTCGATAATTTGCAAACTTATGAAATAACTCTATAGTGTTATCTCCTTGTTGTATCCACAAATATTGACTCTTTAAGCATAGAGAAATTTCGTCTTTATTCAATAAATCTTGTCTCCGAGCCTCTAGGGATGAAACAATCATCTTTTCATTTTTTGAGAAAACACCTACTAAATTTTCCTCACAAAGTTGCTTGATACTTACTTTGAATTCAAGGAGCTTCTCCTGATATTTTTTTTTAAAAGAGGCAACCCACGTTCTGGAATCTTTTCGTGCCTCTGATAAATTATCAACAAATTTCTTCATAAAGGGAATACCATTGTCTCCCTGTAAAATTTTCCATCCAGGAGCAATCAAGCTTCTATAATCTCTATAATCTTCCTCTTTCAACCATGCGTGGTTGAATTTGAAGGGTGACGATGACTTACTTTCTTCTTTATATACTTTACAAAGGATGGGTAAGTGATCCTATATCCCCCCAGATCCTACCTACGACTTGGAAAGTAACCTACCATCGACAAGAGAATATGAGGTAGTAAACATGTCTAGTCTCTTCAAGATGCCCTCATTTCCCTTATGGCCATTGCGCCAGGTAGGGACCAGCTTCACTAGTTCCAAGTATACCAAATGCATTTCCTTGAGTAAATGAGAGAAAATTTTACTTAATAGTTCCTAAAGAGGGTGAGAACCCCAAAAATATATGAGCGTGAGGGTAAAATCAATTCCGAAGAGAGCCCCAATGAAAATCAAAGATTCCCAAAACTAGCCTTAATCCAAGTATAGGCTATAAATGTTAAGAATTTTGAGCCCTATATTCAAACCTTTATCCCAAAGGTCAACCTAAATGCTTGAATTGAAAATTGAAGAAGACGATGTGCTAAAACTAGACCTCCATGTAGTAAAAATACCCCTAGATAAACCATTAGCATCAACTACACTAAATGACCAGTCCCTGAACCAGGAGGAAAATACTACAATCTCTCTAGATCCTGTACACATAGTTTCCTGGATTAGAATAATGTATGGGTTATAAAATTTGACAAACCTTTTGAGGGATACAAGTTTGGTAACTCCCCCAATCGCCAAGCATTGAAATACAAGGATATCATGAGTTTACTTTTCCTTGGGATTTACCTGCTCTAAGCATATGGTCAATCATGGCTTGTCTTCCTAAATTGATGTCAATTCTAGCTTGTTTCTATGCAAGAGACATAAAATATTTCCTTCCTTCTCCCCTTCCAGGAGGCTTGTCCAAGGCAAGACCACCTTCAACAAACATGTCTTCTTTCCTATATGGTTTAAAGTGGAGACCATAGTCATAAATTAAGGGAGGTTTAGATGACTTAGCAAGACAAGCTATAGAATAAGAATTGCAAGAAGGAAGAAGGCCTTTTCTCACCCTTGGGGACCCACCAAAAGGAATATAAATCTGGACTGGAATGGTATGCACCTACTTAACTCTTGATACTAGAACACTAAGAGTAGCAGGAACATCAATAGATTTAGCCTCCCCATGTCCCACATAAAGAACTGACTTAACCATATGATTGGCTAAAGGCAAGAAAGAAAAACTTAGAGCACAAGGAGAGGTTGTGTGGCATGGATAAATCGGAATCGTCAATGATAGGGATATGTCCTTAGCATGGTATTCATGAGAGTTCTGTTCTTTCAATTCGACATCCGTTGCTTCAAGATCCTTCTAAACCGAACAATATGCAGGAGAACAAGGGACCAAATAACATTGAGAATTTGCTTGTGACAAGGCCTATGCCCCTGCAAATTTCTTCTTCCAAACCTTCTTGTAAGCAATAAAAATTGCATGTGGGAAGAATACACTATTCCTGAACATGACTAACCCCATGGAACTTAAAGCATCTAAAGGAAACTTTACAGTAGTCAATTCTTTGAAACCAATACACTCCAAAATAAACCAACTCGATTTCCTCCAACAAACCCTGCTAGATATCAACCTCCACCTGTATGTAGGCCCACCGATGATCTAGAGAACTATCCCAAAAATATTCCAATCTTATAAAACAACAAATTTTGTTTCCAATAAACTCTAAGACTTTCTTCCACCAAAATTGCAGAGGAAAACTGAGAAGAATAACCCTCAATTGAAGAATGTTAACATGCTCCTGACAAGGATCGAAATACGCCTTACATTCTCAAAGGATTATACAAGAAGGACCCCAAAACCACTTTCTTGGAAGCATTTTTCACCTTGTCCTCTAGCGACCTGAAAATGAAACAAAGCCACCCTCGAGAAAGGACATGAAAAAATGGGTTCTAACCTAATTTTGATTCCTAGTTTTCTTTTACGCAAGATTGCAAAGAGGTTTGGTGCAAAATCTTTCCACTAAAACAACCAACCAAATACAAACCCTCATAATCTGGAATGTCTTCAATTGATAGATCAAAACCAACCATCATTATAATTTTCTCGCTTAGCTCAAATACAATTAGGAAATTTTGATAAGCAACTAGAATTCTAAGCTTCTGAAGAGCACTTTTGCATTGTGGAAGCCCTTCTAGGACACTCAGGAGAAGGGAGTGACACTTGTATTCCTACATCAACCCCATACTTAATTACATGATCCTTCTTGGAAGCAATTCCTACATGCAATGGACAACTCGAAAAGGACCGTCCAATTGGTAGAGTGAAATCCCCCATGTGTAATAAATACGCATCCCCTAAGACCTTGTTGAAAAAGATAGATTGGGAAGCCAACTGGAGGGATGTATGCACCATGTTTCTAGCCTCTTTAAATTCACTATCATATGGAAATACATGGTAGGACTCAGGCCAAAATCCTTGCCGTCCACTTCATCAACTTCCATGATGAAGACCTAAAGGACTTGTCAGACCAAAGGCTTGAGCAATAAAAAAAACCTAAAGAAAAGATTGCAACTGAAAAAGACATCATTTTAGAAAACCATTTCACTAAACCTCATTTGGTATAACTTTGCCACCATAGACCCCTCATCTCACCCATATCTCTAATGAGAATACATATATCACCCATATATATAAATAATTATTTTACAGGAACACATACATATTATTATTTCATGTACACAAATATATTTGTGTAAGGTTGGTATATGTATTCTCAATATTATATAGTTCCACATTAAATATATTATTATTTTATTTTTATTACATGGAAAGGAAACAGTCTCTTCAATACTTGTTACATAATGTGCCTATTTTTTTGGGTGCAATATACATACATAGTAGATCTCATCTTATTACATTATCTCTAGTTTTATCATTACCTAACTTATGATGATAAATGTGTTAATAGGGATACTATGGAATATAGATGGGAGATGGAAAAAATCATAACTATAGTTATAAGATCAATTTTAACTTCGATTTTAACTTTGGATTTATTAAGTATAAATAAGGATCCAAAAAACAATTGAGATACAAAACTCACAATGTTTAGAAGATCATAATTTAAAATGGATCAAATCTATTGTGCTTTATATATACTACGGGTCCATAAAAAAAGCTGAGAATAGTGTCAGACATAATTTCCTTATATTCCTCTTCATTTAATAATTGATATTTTTTGGTTTTGTGTGTATTTGTTATAAATTTATGATAACATGGTGCATTTGATAATAGGAAATGAAAGAATACATTTTAATAAATATATACCCACTCTCACTCTAACCTAATAAGGATGGTGGAAGGGCTGAATTTAAGTTAAATTATAATAAATTTTAATATCACATTCCGCATTAATAAATTCATTAATTATTGTTATTCAAAAATTTTAAACTTTTTGGTATTTTACGGGATGTTACATATTCGCTGGGGAAAAGATTGCACTGGTGTTTTCCTCGAGCTTGTGATTGTTGGAACATAACTATTTCTTTTTCTGCTTATATCATATTGTGAGATATATCTAATTCTGTTGAACTATTTCAATTATGATGAATGGTTTCTTTATTTCATGCAAATGTTTGTGTAACAGAGTAATAAATTGCTTTAATTAATATCATTGCTATATTTGATCATTTCTGATGTAAATGTGAATGTTTCTTTTAATGGTTATCTGTTAAATTTACCTGAAAATTTCAGCTTATTACTCTTACGTTAAACTTGCTCCCTGCGGAGATAGGATAGTTAGCTTAGATTAGAAATAAATGAATTGATCGGTAGGAGTGATAAGACGGGAGGTAAGAACCTACGCATCACTTGTTGAGGCTTCTGCTTGTCAGTTCTAGATTAAATGCATTAACTAGGGCACTTGCATTTCACAACTTAAATTAAAATTATATAAACGGTGGACCGGGCCGCAATCGATAAAGTTTTAAAACAAACATACTTACGGTAGTCAGACCGTAAACCGGATGGATTCCCCATACCAAACGGTGAGTGATCTAATTGGGATCATTTACTAGGGAGACTCCCTACTGTCAATGCTGAGGATTTATGGGCATCAACATGTTGATAATATTTTGGTCGTCCCTGTGGCTTCAACCCATGAGTAGTTTTCTCCCTCTAACGTATGCTTGGGTTATTTTGATGATTATTGTGTTAGCCATGTGGCTTGAATCTGTAAGTGTTTTTCTCCATTATGGGTATAATTCGGTTAGGTTTATACTATTTTGGTTTCCCTTGGAACGAACCTATAATTGGTTTGCTCCATTTTGAGTATAATTCGGTGATTTGCTTAATATTTTTTGTTCCTCCTTGTGGCTCGAACCTATGCATACTCATAGTTTGATCTGATTCGGTTATGTTGAATGATTTTGTGTTATCCATGTGGCTTGAACCTGTAAGGGTTTTGCTCCATTATGGGTATAATTTGGTTATGCGTGTAATATTTTGGTTGGCTCTATGGCTCAAACCTGTAAGTGGTTTGCTCCCTCTTTAGTATAATTTGGTTATGTTGATGATTTTTATGTTGGCCCTCTGGCTCGAACCTCTGAGTGGGTTGCTCCATTTCGTGTATAATTCGGTGATGTTGATAATGTTGTTGTTGTCATCTTGATTATGGTTAGTTATGGTTGATAATTCGGTGATGTTAATAATGTATGTTTATGGATGACAATGTTGTTGTCATGTATAATTCAGTTATGGTGATGATATTTATGTTGGCCCTCTGGCTCGAACCTCTGAGTGGTTTGCTCCATTTAGAGTATAATTCAATGATGTCAATAATGTTGCTACTGTCATCTTGCTTATGGTTAGTTACGGTTGATAATTCAGTGATTTTGATAATGTATGCTTATGGTTGATAATGTTGTTGTTTTCATGTTGATGATTTTTATGTTGGCCCTCTGGCTCGAATCTCTGAGTGGTTTGCTCCATTTCAAGTATAATTCAATGATGTTGATAATGTTATCGTCGTCATCTTGCTTATGGTTATTTATGGTTGATAATTTGGTGATTTTGATCATGTATGCTTATGGTTGTTAATTTTGTTGTTGTCGTCTATTATTTATGATCTGAATCTTTTTATTTATGCAGTGAATTAGTAAGCAATTACTTAAAATCGTGAATCAAGACAATGTGTGCTCAATGTGGATGCTACATTAGCTCTTCATTTTAATCTTGTGATGTGATTTTATTGATGGTTTCATATGCAATAGTGCATGCTTAATATAGTCTTTCATTTATAGTTTCAAGTACTTGCATACACTCATAGAACTACAATACATTGGTCTACTTATGTAATTGATTTTCAATGGTGTAATTGTGTTTCTAGTGTGTAAATGATTTTCCATGTGTGAAAGTGTTTGGTGGTAGTTTATTCACAAGTTATATGTTTGATGTTACATTCATTTGTTGTTAGCGCTATCTGTAGTGAATACTTTATAGCTATGCTTCAATTGAAATCCAGTCATAGATACAAATTATCATTCTAGGACTGTGGTCATTGACACACCTTGGTATGGCCATGGGTTTTCCAACCCATGCATTATGCACTTCACCGACCTTCAAATGAGATTTGATCTTGTCTCTTTATAATCCTCAATGTCACATTGCATTACATTGTTTCATTGTAAAATGTCCTAGTATAAGTAATCATTGAAAGTTTTCTACTGCTTCCGCAACCCAGCTTTCCAAGTTTAATGAGTCAATGTTTAATGCCCACCCAGTCATATAAATTTTTGCAACTGTGTTTTTACCATAAACATAATTGTATTGGAAAAAATTAAGGAAACAAATTCAAATTTAAAGGACAGAAATGCAATGCCAGTCACATATGAAAAATTCAGACTCGGGAATATTTTCCAATTTGGCTAGGAAAAAACCCTACGGGAAAACCTATGAGAAAGTGGGAGTATTTATATTTCTTCAGAAAAATAATTACAACAATAGTAATAAATTATCTCAACCAGAAGAATATTTTTTATCTTCCTCAAATTCTGTGTTGGAATATGCCTTGAATTCTATGCTTACAATTTTGGGAAATCGTGTCCTTCTCAAGAAAATCAGAGTTGTATGGATAGCTACTCGATTTCTATGCCAAAACTCAATCTTCTTTATAGGAATGTGTTCCCAACATAACAACAATAAATTTTCCTTGAATTTCGTGCCCATGGTCATAAATTTCAAGATTTGTATAGACTGTTGTAAAGCAACAATAAATGAGGTACGACCTAATGTACTCTCCCTTGAAAACTATTCCATCTCTCTAGAAAAACATGCCTAGTTAAACAGCCTTGGAATGTGTACAAGACATCTCGATTTATGTGCTAGGAATCTTCATTGGAATGTGTGCCTTCTCTCTCTCTTCTGATGCAAGTGCTTCTCCTCAAGGACTCAACTTGCTCTCTTTCTCTTCTAATTCTTATGGAGATGATAATAATGAAATTTCCTTTCCCTTGCCTTTTTATGTTTATCATTAGGGTATTTGAAAAGACATCTAATCCAAGGGCCCACATTAGATTAGATCAATGGATGAGAAAATTCTCTCCATTAATTAATTTCTCTCAACCCCACTTTAAAATTATGAAAAAGTCACTTTAATCTCTAAAGTCAAATTAAATGCTTTTCTCAAATCATTTAATGAAAGGGTCATATAAATTTCCTCGTTTAATGACTTAGGACAAAAACACAGTAGGGGAACAACTTCCTAGGTACAAAAATCAACACTCCCTCTTACCGAGGAAGTTGTTCTGTGCCACTCCCAACTTGTCCCTAAAGAATAAGAACTTGCCCCACCCCAAGGATTTCATCAGAATGTATGCCACCTACTCATCAGTGGAAATGTACTATAGCTCCACAAATCCTCTCTAAACATAGCCTCGGATGAAGTGGTACATGATCTCTACGTGCTTTGACCGGTCATGAAAACCGGATTTTCGTAGCGTTGGATGCAACTCTAATTGTCGCAGTAAATAACCATGGGTCTCATCTCCTAAAAAAATAAATCCACCAACTACTTGCGAAGCCATAGTGCCTTGCAACTAGATTGAATGGCTTCCATGTCCTCAACCTCCGTAGAACTCAAAACAACAGAATTTTTCTTCCGACTGCACCACAACACTGTTGTCAATCCCAAATTGAAACAACAACCGGAAGTTCTCTTTCAGTCCATCACATTACCTTCCCAATCTAAATCCATGAATCCAACCAACCTAACACCATCCGACCTCCTGTAGTCCAAACCATAATCCCTTGTCCCTGCAAGGTATTTGAATACATGTTTCACGGCTACCCAATGCACTCTCCTAGGCTCCACCATGAACTGACTAAGAGTGTTCACCACAAAACACAGATTTGTTTTGGTGCTGACCAAATACATAAATGAACCAATGAGTTGACAACATAATGTAGGATCCACCAACAATCCCTTAGAATCATGAAGCTTCTTCCAGTTGGTGATCATCAAAGTGGCCATCATCCTGCAGTCCTCCATCCAAAATCTCCTTAGAACATCAACTACATACTTTCCTTGTCCCGGGAAAATATGACCAGGCTCCTGCCAAACCTCCATCCCCAGATAATAATGGATCAACCCAATGTCAGTGATCTCGTACTCTGAAACAAGATCTCTCTTGCAAGCTGTCACCTGTGATAAACAAGTAATCAATGTACAACAGAAGAATGAGCGGATCTCCACCAACCACAATAAAGTAAAGGTTGGGATCAGCCTCACTCTTCTGAAATATGATCGATAGCAAGTAAGAATCAATCCTATAATACCAAGCTCAAGGAGCTTGCTTCAGTCTATATAAGGACTTTTTCAGCCTACACACATGAGAATCTCTTGCATGGATCTCAAAGACTTAAGGATGCTCTACATACACCTCCTATGTTAGAAGACCATTGAGAAATGCAGTCTTCACATCCATATGGTGGATATTCCAACCCATCTTTGTTGCTATGGATATCACTGTTTTGATCGAGGAATATCGAGCAACAAGTGCAAAGGTATCATCATAATCAACTCCTTGTACCTATGAAAACCCTCGTGCCACAAAATGAGGCTTGAACTTCTCCATACTTCCATATGCAGCGTGCTTTACCTTGTAAGGCCACTTGGAAGTCACCACTGACTTCCCCTATGGTATCAGTATTATATCCCAAACATTGTTCTTCATGATGGAATGGTACTCTTCCATCATGGCATCTCTCCATACATGATGTTAAGAGGCCTCCTCAAAAGTAGAAGGTGTTGAATCACAAAGACTAGCAACCAATGCCATACCCAACTTGTCTGGCATCTTGATGTACCTCACTAGTTTCTTGGGCGCTCCAAGTATCTCTACTTCCTTCAGGTTCTATTGAAGCCACTTGGGATTCCTCTTCCCTTAATACTCCTCCCATAATGGTCTATCATCCTCAGAGGAACTACCTGAAGTAGATGGCTGAAAACCTTATGAACCAAAAGTTGGTGAACTAGTCACTAGTGAACTCTATGATCCGGTAATTGTAACTGGTGAACATGTAACCAGAGAACTAGAACCTATCCTTGGAGAACCTATTGACTGAACCATTGAACCTAAAGAACCGATGCCTGTAACCTATGGCCCAGTCACCCCAGAAACCTGTGACCCTACACTCTGAACTGTTGAAATCCGAGTAACTACCTGAGGTGTGGGAGTCTACTGCTCCCCCTGCTCTAACTCTCTGGACTTCCTGAAAGTTCGCTCCTCCTCAAACCTCACTTCCTGCCTCACAACAACCTTCCTCTAGGAAAGAATATAAATACAGAAATCCTTCGAAGTCTCATCATATCCCACAAAGATACCCTTCTCTCCAGTGGGCTCCAACTTTGTCCTCTTCTTAGAAGGGACATGAGAATAAGTCAAGCAACCAAATATGCGAAAATGACCAACCTCGGGCTTCTTGCCTGTGAACATCTCCTCAGGACTCTTTCTTCCCAAGGAAATATGGGGACTCATGTTCTTAAGGTATAGATCTGTGCAACATGCCTCATCCCAAAGGAAGAAAGGAAGACTATGATCATGAAGCATGGCTCTCGTTTCTCCCACTATAGCTCTGTTCTTCCTTTCCGTAACTCCATTCTAATCAGGATTATATGGAAATGTCAACTATCTCCTAATGCCCTCATGTATGCAAAAATCATAGAAAGCAATGGAGGTATACTCTCCTCCATTGTTAGATCTGAGTAACTGAATCCTCCTCCCAGTTTATTTGTCCATAAGATCTTTGAACTCTTGGAACCTGTTAACACTAAAATTGTCCTCAGTTTTTTGTGTGTTTGTCTTAAATGTTTATTCCTCTTTTTCATTTTCATTTTATGTTTATTTAAATTTTAAAATTTTTGATGAACGATTTTGATTTTCTCTTTTGCGTTATGTTACAGCTTTCTTTTGGTTTTAATTAGTTTACCCCTAATGGCACCTTTAATGGCTTATCAAGTATTATATATCTTTCAAATTCCTTAAAATGCTTACTTGATTTATATACTATTGCAAAATCCAAAGTCTAACCTTGGTTGTGAGCTTATGTGTCAAAATTGCATGTGAGGTATTCCCGCAGTGCAAGGCCCAAATTCAATACTCTAGCGCATTGAAGGAATCTCAAAATTATGAAAACTAATGGATCTGTGATGGCATGACATAGTCAATGCATTTGATGGTGGAAGAGGAGCTTCTAGACACCTGTTCACCTCATTATGACACTTGTATAAACATATGGTGATTACCATCACAAAATTTCAGGGTATTGAGATGCCACGATCTCCGATTTGGGGATTTTCCAGTTCGTAGCTGAAGACACGAAGATTTTGCAAAATATCTCCTTTAAAGTAGTTGCAGAGGAGAATTTGTAGGGTACTAGTGTACAAGATAATTTGCAGAGTGTTAATGAACAGGAATCCCATGATGGTAATGCACAAGAGTTTCAAAATCCTGAAAATACAATGCAAGAAGATATGTTTGAAGGACGGCATGAAGATGTTTTAGAAGATAATTCAGATAAGGTCACTGTTATTGAAGACTCTTCAGGTGAAGAGGATGGGAATGGTAAAGCTGAGTTAGATTTAGTGGAGATCGAGATGAATAGAGAGAATGAAAATGAAATGATAGCTGAAATTGTTAAGGAATGTGAAATGGTTGCAGAGCAGGAAATAGTGATAGAACAGGGAATTATCTCAAGTATTGAACAACCATCTACTTCAGCTTTTCCCCTCTCAAGTGCAGCTGCCAGAAATCAGCAGGAAGAAGAGTTAATCTTTAAGAAGTTGAATATTTCATTTGGGGCAGAAATGCATAGTTTTGCTCTATTTTTTCCCTTGTTTTGGTCATTGAAATTGAGCACGGATTACGAGGTGATGGAAACGTGTTTGAGAAAACCGAGAGGGGTTTTTGTCCAAAACAGACTCATTTAAAAAAACCTCTCTCAGTTTTGCAACAGATATCATGTTTTGGAAGATTCAAATTCATCTTTGTGGCCTATTTTTCAGGGTTCAAAATATTTAATAATTTACTGTTTTAGTCACAAATTTTCGACATGTCTTCCAATCAATTGGAGAGGAATTTTTAAAAACCAAGAGAGGTTTTTGTTCATAATGGACTAATTTAAAAAACCCTCTCTGTGTTTTTGCACAAGTGTCATGGATCGAGAGATATGGAGGCGTTTGTGAGACCCATTTTTCAGAAAATTCGCCAAAGTTCTCAGAACTCGATTTGCTATTTTTAGTTAGTTTGTCATTAAAGATTTGAGTTAGTGTCATGTCCCCATATTTTTCCATGGTCCATGGGGTAATTTTGGCCTAAGTCACCTAGGCAATAATTATTTAATTAATGAGCAAGTATGGAAACTACCTCATGGAAGATGCCTAAGGTTGTATTTGGGAATTAAATGGACAAGGAGGCCCCCCCATGCAGTTATTAACCCCATGACTAAGTCCAAGTAATTGACTAATTGAGAAATTAATTAATTGGGGAAATTTTGAGGCATTACACCATAACAATTAATTAATTACTGGATAATTAATTAATTGCTAAGTTAACTTATTTCTGAGTTGTATTATTTCCATTTAAATGTTTATTGCTAATAAATGTGCCAAGTGGTTGATGACTTGGCTAGGAAATTCGAATTGGTAAGTGAGCCAAACTTTTCTAAGTGGTAAAGTCTCAGAAAAGCTAAGGAATCTAGTGGAGACAAGTTTGGCAAGATGAACCCAGAAAGAAAACTGACAAAAGCTAGCAAAATCAGACAAAATCAGGAAAGCGGAAAGTAAAGAAAGTGGAAAGATTCAGAAAAGCTTTTTGAAAGAAAATAGAAACAACCAGAAAAGCTACCTAAAGTGCACTTGCCCAAATTCAGTGAAGGAGGTGAAGGAAAGAAAGTTTTGAAAGCTCAGAAGTTGCTATTCTCCTCAAGAAAGGCGCCCTCATGACTTGGAGTAGGATGGGAAAGTGGCAACCTACTCTCACAAGTCACCAAATCTAAGTAACTTACTCAACAGGTCATCATAAAGTTTATAAAAGAAGCCAACCAACTCCAATGAACAACTTTTGATCATTTATGTTTTCTCATGAGAGCTCTGATGCTTCTCTAGTTGAGTGTTGTGCCTCAACCATTTCACTTGGGTGATGTGCCCCAAGACTCTATGAGTTATACAGGAGTGTTGTGTAGGTCCAGCAAGTAATATTACAGCCATTGATGTCCAGTATAGCGCAGCCATGAAGACCTAATGCCAGACTGAAGAGGAGGCCACCATTGAAGGAGATTTGCAGCTAGATTTGAAGAAAGAACACTAGAGGATGGAGATAATTATGGAGAAATGTGCCCAGGACCTCCAGTGAGTTCTATAAGTTGATGATGCATATATTTAAGGTTGCTAAATTCCAGAGATCGAATATCAGAACCATTCTCCTCTCTTCTCCTATCTCTACTTCTCCCACAGCCAGTTTTGGAGGTAATTTCCCCACGGGGGGAATCAATTGAAGATTGCAACCATTGAAGACCAGCATGTTTAGAATGCAGCAAGTTCAGCCATCTAGACATTATATGGACTGATAATAATCTCCATTACAGATCCGAAGTAACTTCTCTCCTCTCTTATCTATTTCTCCACTATTGTAATGTAAAATCATAGCCTGTGAGGCACCATTTTGAGGAGTTATTGAATAAGAAAAGAAAGATTATGTCATATCCATTGCAAGTTATTACTGTATCAGAGCTGCATACTCATTCATAATAGAAAAATCAATTAATGGAGATCATTTATCTAGTTAGATTCGGAGACTAACTCATTGAGTGGTTTTATTTGACTAGTTTCACTATTTGCTTCATAAAATACAAACTATGAATCCATTTCATTTCCTGTTTGTTGCAGTAGGTTCATAAATTAATATATTGACCATATCAGCCTTTAAAATCAAAATCTGGAAGCTTATGCCTTGTGTTTGGGAAGCCAACAAAATTCCTAGCTCGACAATCCCAGTTAAGCATCTGTCACCCCAATCTTTCCAAACCTTGTCCAATCTGCTCCAGAATCCTCCTGAACATATCCAGCCATTATTTGACTGATATTTACACTGTTGCAAACTCCCTGAACCCATACCTGTCTAGTATGCATATGCCAGCTACCCAGGAAGCCTCGAAGTAAGCAAGGGATTAATTCCTTTGCTGAAAAGTGAAAGGTACTGGTACCTTGTGCATAGGACACCTCAGATATGCACTTTGACCTGCTGCTGCACCAAACCCCATATAAATTTCAGAATTGAACTTTCATCCCACCATCTCCAGTCCTTATCCAGTAAACCTCACTTACATCCCGCACCATTTGAAGAATTAAGCAGAAAATTGACTAGTGGAGTTAAAAGGAACTTTGGGATCCAGTTAATATTCTTGGTAGAAAGTCCATAGGATATTACAGTTAGCATGTAACTAATTGATGTAACTACTTCAAAGTTAGACCTAGAAGGTAGTTATGGAACTGCTCTATTTTTGTAATGATAAAAAGGAAGACAAACATAGAGTTTGGGGGGGATTTTGTGTCAGGGAAGATATACAGTGAAAGCTTTGGACATGCATTACAGATTGATACAAGCTTCTCTTATGTAAGTTTTTGAGGACTGAGATAGATTTATATACATATAAGCCATTCTATCTTGCTTATTGCTTTTGTTTTTTATCAGTTGGATCACTCAGCTATTGATTTCATTCCCTATTTAATTTTTTTATTCATGTGAATGCTCAGTTGTTGTGGACAAAACTAGTGTATGTTTATGAATGTGATGGTTTATATTTGTTCTTTAAAACCTTAATATCTCAGTTCTTTCATTATTACATGATTCAGAATTTGTGTTAATTTGATTTTGATGTTGATCATTACTTTGAAATGAAACTCTCAAACCAATAAAATACCAAAACAAAACCCTATTTTATCTTTATTATGTTGATATTTTCGAGATTGTACTAGCTTGTTCCCTCTGTAGTCTAGGGACAATTTCTAGCACAAACAGAACCTTTGCAAGACCTCCTTAGATTTCTTGCTCTTCGGGAAGTATATCCAGGTCTTCATGAAATAGTCATTGATGAAAGTCACATAGTAATCATAACTAGACAAAGAAACAGATGACATCGGACCACACAAATATGAATGTACCAAATCAAGCACTTCTCCTGGCATGTTATCACTACTTGGAAAGGAAGTCTTGGTGTACTTTCCCAAAGCACACCCTCTGCACACATCACTGTGCTCTTTGTTGAACTCAGGAAAAACTATCTCCATGTCCTTCAACATCCTCATATATGAATGATGAAAATGAGCCATCCTTTGATGCCACAGCTCACATAGGTCACTGTTGCTGCTGTGTGCCAAAGCATGCTAGAACTGAAATAAGAGCTTGTGCAACTTCCCACATCTGACTCTAATGGAAAAAGAAGCAGATGGTACTTATGCCTTGGGGAAAAAATGCACATGTCCATCAAGGAATTATACCCCAAGACCTCTATCCTCGATCGTGGAAACTGACACCAAGTTATTTTTTATCCCAATGACATATAAAACATCCTGCAATGTCATGGGACTCATGGAATCCCTCTGAAAGGTAACGGTCCCACATCCAAATGCTCTAACAACTGTGGCATCCCCCAACACCACATCCACATCCACACATGTCCGTGTGAGCTCAGAAAACATCCCTCGTGCACCATTCTTATGACTCGAAGCTCCGTTATCAATGTACCAAGTGTCGGTGGTGGGTGTACTCAAATAATGGCAAGTCAACAATGAATGCTTGCTCTCATCCTCCATATCAGTGTTGGTGATAGAAGATCTCTCAAAATTTCTAGCATAAAGAGAAAACTCTCTCTCAAGCATAGTTGCATACTCCTCAATCTCAGTTGAAGCTGATGTCTGCTATGACTTATTCTTCTTCTTCTTGTTCGGGCATTGTCCAGCATAGTGCCCAAACCCCTGACAAGCAAAGCGTTTCACTTTTCTTAATTCCTTATTATGTCCACCCTACTACCTATCCCCACCTTGGTTGGGGCCCTTCTTGGACTTCCTATTTCCTTTAGATTTCAAAGCCACATTTTCCTCATCCTCCCTATGGTTTAAAGAGATCCCCTGCACAAAACCTCTCTAAGTCTACTCTTGCACAAAGCCATCCCAGAGACGATCCCAAGATGGCATGTTCTCCCTCGCAACTATAGCCTCCACAAAAATACCCCATGGCTTGGTCACACCATTCAGAGTTGCACATGCTAGCTCACTTCCAGGAACCAATTAGAGGAAATTTGAGGTCTAAAATGGGCCTCCTAAGGAAAATAATAAAATAATATCTCTTAATTTTGGAGGAATAAAGAAAAGAACTACTTTTGTGTTCATATTTTAAACCTATCTCCCTGTGTTTTAACTCAAATTTCGAGCGGGAGCACTCATTAGATGCGGAATTAAATTCCGCATCCAACGAGTACCCACACTACATACTTTTGACACACCCTACTTCTTCAAAAACAAGAAATACCTGAAAAATGTGATGATGACATCACCATCACATTTTTAGGTATTTATTGTTTTGGGGGCAGTGGGGTCTGTCAAAAGTATGCAGTGTGGGTGCTCATTGGATGCATAATTTAATTGTGCATCCAACCAGTGCTCTTGCTTGAGATTTTAGTAAAAACGCAGGGAGATATGTTGAAAATACGAACAAACAAAGTAGTTTTTTTATGGCAAATATCTCAAGTCAACCATTATGGTGACTCATTTTATTGAAATTATATTGGTTCTTGAATTCCAACTTATCAAGAAATTATGGTTGGCTCGTTTTCTTATAAGGCCCATTTTAGACCCCAAATTTCCTCTAATCAGGCCTCTCTAATTACTGCAAGCTCGTCCCTCACCTGAGTGATCTTGGTAAGGTAGGATGTCACTCCCTCTACTTTGGCCATTTTAATGCTCTTCAGCTTCTCCCTAAGAACCATCTTTCGATTCTCATTAGAACTCTAGTACAAATTGGTTAGAGCCTCCCACATCAAGTAAGCACGTGTCTTAGTGGTTAAGTGAGGAATCACATGATCCTTCACCACATCAAGGATGATTCTTTTTTCCTTGATATCCTTTGTATTAAAGGCCTACAGTGCAGTTCATCAGTGGCTGCGGGGATTTGAATGGGATCAGCTTGAGTGTGATTCACCACTGTATCCCACAACTCATTCTCCTATAATATAAGCACTATCCTAGCCTTCCATGGAACAAAGTTCCCTGCCCACTCCAATCTATCCTCTAAGCTCAAGTTGGTTTCCATCTCATAGAAAATGTATAAGTCCAAAAATCTACCTTTGAACAAAAGCAAGACTGAATATCTAGTCCTCAAATCAGCCCTCTCTCAGCTCCGATACCATGAAAGTTTTCTACTACTTCCCCAACCTATTTTTCCAAGTTTAATGAGTCAATGTTTAATGCCCACCCAGTCATATAAATTGTTGCAACTGTGTTTTTCTCATTAACAGAACTGTATTGAAAAACATTAAGGAAACAAATTCAAATTTAAAGGACAGAAATTTAATGCCAGTCACAAATGAAAAATTCAGACTCAGGAATTTTTTCCAATTTGGCAAGTAAAAACCCCTAACAGAAAACCTATGAGAGAGTGAGAGTATTTATATTTCTTCAACAAAATAATTACAACAGCAGTAATAAATTATCTCAACCAGAAGAAGACTGTTTCTCTGTCTCGAATTCTGTGCTTACAATTTTTGGAAATCGTGCCCTTCTCAAGCAACTCAGAGCTGTATGAATAGCTCCTCGATTTTTGTGCCAAACTCAATCTTCTTTCTAGGAATGCATTCCCAACAGAACAACTAAAAATCTGCCTCAAATTTTGTTCCCACGATAAGAAATTTCAAGCTCTATACAGACTGTTGTAGCAATAGCAATAAATGAGGTATGGCCTATTGTACTCTCCCTTGAAAATTGTGCCATCTCTCTAGAAAATCATGTCCAATCAAACAACCTTGGAATGTGTCCAATACATATCGATTTCTGTGTTGAGAATATTCATTGAAATGCATGCATGCTCTCTCTCTTGTTGGAATATTTTATATTCCTTGGAAGGTAATAATGTCTTTGTATTATGTCGGAAGATATCCACAATCTTATGTAAAAGAGTAATACATTTATCACATATTCATTATGGTAAACTATACTCTTGATATTCATTATTATATAAAGAGGTGTTATTGTGGAGAGTTATATTATCCCACATGTAATATGTGAGAGTAATTCCTCCTCTTCTCTTAGAATATAATAGAGACAAGGGATAGTCACATCACTCATCATGATATATACTTTCACAAGTATTGTTATATGGTATTAGGGTTATTGGCATTGCTCTCTGTAAGCTTGAGGGAGATATTCTGGAGATAATAGAAGACTACCTTCCCATGGATGTAGCCCAATTGGGTGAACCATGTATATCTGGTGTACTATTTTCTCTTGTTCTCTTTCTGTTCTTATTTACTGTGATATGTTATTGTTTGCATAGATAGGTAAGCTAGTTTAGTTAGATCCATATCCCTGACATGGTATCAGAGCTTGTTCTTATGATATAGCACCTTCTATTGCTTTCAAACAATATTTTATCATTTGGGAATTGATTATTTATTGTAGATTTGCTTTCTATCTAGTAGCCATTAGGCTTCTCTTCAGATCTGGGCATATTTCTGCAGTTTTTTATTCCTAACCATAACCTTGTTCTGTAGATTTTTGCATAAATTTTTCAAGGGTTTCTTGATGTTGTTTTTGTAGATCTATATGATTTTCTAATTCTCCTCAAGGATATCCATCTTCCGGTTGTCAAAACGGCAATTTTCGTCCAAGTTTGGTAGACTTTGTGCAGGTTTCCATCTTCGGCAGATCAGCACTGTTTTTGGCCTCATAACTCGGTCAATTTTTATTGGAATTTGTATTATAACCTATTTTTCGAATTGGAAAATATTTTATGGATCCACCTAGTCGGACATAACATAATTCTGGGCAAGTCTGGGTACTCAATCAAAAAGGTTGTAAGTAAAAGTTTCTCTTTCCTTTATTGTTTTTTTTCTAACTGTTTTTTTTTGCAGATTTAGATCAGTACGGTAAAGTGTTTTTTCAGTTTTCTGCTATTCACTATATTTCTCTTGTCATTTCTAGCATTTGGGTTTCTAGTCAAAATTTATATCATTATGACTTCAAAAGTAGCTTTTGTTCCTGAACTTGTTGGTCCTAACTATCTTGCATGGAAAAGAAAAATGATTGATGTTCTCAAGAGTAAGAATCTATGGAGGATTGTTAATGGTGAACACACGAAACCCGTTGATGCTCAAGCTTTGGCTATATCGAAAGATAAATGTGATCAATCAAGAGGGCTCATTGGTCAAACAGTTGCAGATTGTCTTCAAGTAAGTATAGAGGCAGAAGACAACCTCGTTGAGGTATGGAAAATTCTTGCTTCCTTATTTGATAAATTTGATGATGTTTCTGCTTATTACCTTGAAAAGAAGATTTACGAGCTAGATCCTACTAACTTTGATAGAGTAGAATTATATCTTGCTGAAGTGAAAACTTTAAATGAAAAATTAAATAATTGTGGTAAATATTACAAGAAAACAGACATTGCTCTTATAATTCTTGTAGAACAAAAAATGTCATCTTGTTTTGATATGTTCATTCAAATTAGGAATAGAGCTCTTGAATTGTCTTCAAATACCACGAAACCTACTTTTGATGATTTTTGTAAAGGATTGATTAATGAGCAAGAAAGGTTAATTATTTCAGGACAACTAACACCTAATAAGGCTCTTATGGAACATAATAAGACTCCTAAGAAAAGTTTTAATAATGTTAAAAGTTCTAATTCACACACTTCAAATCCTACCAATAACTCTGGTAATGCTTCTAATTCACATCATGACAATAGAAAGAAGAAGAAAGTGTATGATCCTTGTAAGCATTGTGGTAAAACTAATCATCTTGAAAAGAATTGATTTAAATTGAAACGTTTAAAAGCTAAAGCTAAAAAGAATGGTTCTGATGAATCACAAGTAGCTTTGTGTGCTTTTGTTGTTTCTTCTAGTAATTCTTCTTCTAATGTGGAATGGATAATGGATTCTGGTGCTTCTAAACATATGACTGGTAATGCTTCTTTATTTTCATCTTATGACAATAATAAAAACACATCTCAGAAAGTATCTATAAGTGATGGTAAACAAGTTTCCGTAATTGGTTCTGGTAATGTTAAGGTTGTTAATGGTCAATTGGAAGGTGTTCTTCATGTTGAAAATATGCCTATCAATTTTCTTTATATTTATCGTGCATGTCAAAAATGATTTAAATTTGAAGATTGGCCTGATAAGTATGTTCTTAAAGATATCAATCAAAATTTCAAAGTAGTTTCTTCTGGTCTTGTTGATCATACTACTGATTTATATAAATTTGTTGGTTTTAATTCAACTAAAAGACAACATTTGTATTCCTATATTGCTCATGTTAATGAACTAAGTAAATTATGGCATGAAAGATTAGGTCATTTGAATTATGGTAAAATGCAAATGTTAACTAAAATGGTACTTGGCTTGCCTAATGTTTCGTCTACTAACGGTGTTTGTGAAAGTTGTGTTCTTGGTAAACATCATAGAGAAATGTTTGATAAAGGTAAAGCTTGGCGTGCTAAAGAATCTTTGCAATTAATTCATAGTGACATTTGTGGTCCTCTTGAAGTTCCTTCTATATTCAATGCAGTTTATTTTCTTACTTTTATTGATGGATTTAGTAGAAAATCATGGGTTTATTTTTTGAAACATAAAAGTGAAACTTTTTTTAAATTTTAAGTCTTTAAATCCTTGGTTGAAAATGAATCTGGTAAAAAGATTAAGATTTTAAGAACTGATAATGGGGGGGAATTCATTAAGAAAGAATTTGAAGTATTTTTATCTAAGCATGGAATTCAACATCAAAAGACTATTCCTTACACACTTCAACAAAATGGTGTTGCTGAAAGGAAAAATAGAACTTTAGTTGAAATGGCTAGATGTATGCTTTATTCTAAATGATTGCATAAGAAATTTTGGGCCGAAGCCATAAGTTGTGCTGACTTTATTTTAAATAGAGTTCCTACAAAATTTGTTAGGCATGTTACCCCTGAGGAAAAATGGAATGGTAGAAAACCAGGTATTAGTAACTTTAAAGTGTTTGGTTGTTAATGTTGGGCTCATATTTCTAATGAAAAATGGAAAAAGTTAGAGCCCAAGTCTCATAAGTGTGTATTCATTGGTTATTCTAATGATTCTAAGGCTTATAGGTTGTTTGATCCTTCTAATCAAAGTGTCATAATTAAAAGAGATGTTCAATTTATTGAAGTCTCTCCACCACCTAAGTCTATTGAACCTCATGTTACTCTGAATATTCCCTTATCACCTGTTACTCCTATCTCGATTACTCCTTACAGTTCTATGACTGATATTAGTTCACCTTCTTCTTCTTCTTCAAGTATTCCACTTGAATGTCTCGAAGCTCCTGAAGTGACTTTTGTCCCTTCTAATGTTCCTGTTTGGGCCCGAAAAACACTTGAATCTGTAGGAAGTGATATCAGAATCTCTTCTGATACTCATAATACTAGATCTAACTTTGCTCTTATGACCAAATTTTTGGCCACAGATGATCCTACCTCTTATGCTCAAGCTAAGGGTAAACCTCCATTGGGAACAAGCTATGACTGTTGAGTATGATTCTCTTATGAAGAACAAGACTTGGTCTCTTGTTCCTCTTTCTTCGGGAAAGAATTTAGTTGGTTGTAAATGGGTTTATAAAACTAAATTTACTACAGAAGGACAGATTGAAAAGTATAAAGCTAGATTAGTTGCAAAGGGTTTTAATCAACTTGAAGGTATAGATTATAAGGAAATTTTTGCTCCTGTTGCTAAAATGAATACAATAAGAACCATTTTATTTGTTGCTTCATCTTATAAATGGGAAATACACCAAATGGATGTTAAAAGTGTTTTTTTAAATGGTGATCTTAATGAAGATATTTATATGCAATGGCCTCCTGGTTTTATTAATGTTGAATCATTAAATTTAGTATGTAAATTACACAAGTCTTTATATGGTCTTAAACAAGCACCTAAGGCTTGGTATGATAAAAATTGATGCATATTTCTTGAATAATGGTTTTAAGCATTGTATATCTGACCTTAACCTGTATGTTAAGCATGTTGATGATAATATCATTGTTATTGTTTTATATGTGGATGATATAATTATCATGGGAAGCCAACCTGTTCTCATTCAAAGTATGAAAAGTGACCTTCACAACCAGTTTGAAATGACTGATCTTGGTATATTGCACTATTTCTTGGGTCTTCAAATTTGGCATCTGTCAGATGGTATTTTTCTCTCTCAACTGAAGTATGCTACAGATTTATTGGTTCGTTTCCACATGAGTGATTGTAAACATGCTCTTACGCCTTTTCAGTCCAGTGTAAATTTAATTGTTGAGTGTACTTCTCTTCTTGTTGATGATACTCTTTATCGTCAGCTTATTGGCAGTTTGATATATTTAACTCACAGCAGATTAGATCTCTCTTTCACCGTCAGTATGGTTTCATGGTTCATGCATAAACCTCATGAAATTCATTGGCAAGCCACAAATAGGATTCTACGATATTTGCATGGGACATTGTACTATGGTGTTTTTTATTCGAGAGTACTACAATTTCACTTTCTAGTTATACAGATTCTGACTGGGAAAGTGATAGTTCTGATCGACCATCAACTGTTGGTTATATATTTCAACTTGGTTCAGGTCCAATTTCTTGGTCCAACAAAAAGGATAGAGCATCCAAAGAAGCAGCAAAAGAAGCAGTTTGGTTACGACATGTTCTCACTGATCTTGGTCTAGTTTTGAAATCGTCCATTGTGTTGAAATCAGGGTGCAATTCAGCTTGCTTATAATTCAGTATATCACTCCAAGAAAAAGCATCTCGATCTTGATGCTCATTACATTCGAGGTCTCATTGCAGATGGTGTTCTTTCTCTTGAGTATCGTCCTATTGAGCAGCAAGCAGCTGATATCTTCACCAAATCCTTAACAACATCGAAGTATGCGCATCTTCGTTCCTTACTGGAGATGAGGGAAGTTGTCATCAAGGGGGAGCAGTAATGACTCCTTCCTTCCTTAGTTAGTGGGTTTTTCTCCCAGCCATTATTAAGGGGGGGTGTTGGAATATTTTATATTCCTTGGAAGGTAATAATGTCTTTGTATTATGTTGAAAGATATCCACAATCTTATGTAAAAGAGTAATACATTTATCTCATATTCATTATGGTAAAATATACTCTTGATATTCATTATTATATAAAGAGATGTTATTATGGAGAATTATATTATCCCACATGTAATATGTGAGAGTAATTCCTCCTCATCTCTTAGTATATAATAGAGTCAAGGGATAGTCACATCACTCATCATGATATATACTTTCACAAGTATTGCTATATGGTATTGGGGTTATTGGCATTGCTCTCTGTATGCTTATTTACTATGACATGTTATTGTTTGCATAGATAGGTAAGCTAGTTTAATTAGATCCATATCCATGACATCTCTCTCTTGATGCGAGTGCTTCTCCTCAAGGACTCGACTTACTCTCTTGCTCCTCCAATTCTCATGGAGACAATAATAATGAAATTGCCTTTCCCTTTCCTTTTTATGATTATCATTAGGGTAATTGAAAAGACGTCTAATCTAAGGGACCACATTAGATTAGATCAATGGATGAGAAAATTCTCTCCATTAATTAATTTCTCTCAACACCACTTTAAAATTATTAAAAATTCACTTTAATCTCTAAAGTGAAATTAAATGCTTTTCTCGAGTCATTTAATTCAAGGGTCATATAAATTTCCCCTTTTAGTGACTTAGGCAAAAAATCATTAGGGGAACAACTTCCTAGGTACAAAAATCAGCATTGATTGCTTACTGTCTAACCCCCATGCAAGGGACCTGAACAAGAATACAAAGGGAAAGAAAGTAGGTCAACGAAAAGTGCAGTAAAACCCTCCAAAAGTGACTTAAATATGGTCAATTAAATGTTCCCACCAGCCTAACACTTGGCTCTTACATTCAAAAAAGCATATCCCTTAAATAATTCACAAGACCTTCTTTAGATAAAACAATCTATCATTTAAGCAAAATGATATATAACTAAAATAGTTAGTATGCATGTAGGATAACATTTTTGGTGGTACATGGTTAAGATATATAAGACATCCCTGAAGTGTTGATTTGGAATGAAATAGAAATAGTAGTAGTCTTGTTGGTTACATATAGAGTAACTTGTAGGCTATTAGTTGCATTCCGATTGTAGTTTTTGTTGCCACTTAGGTTCACCTTGAACATAGGCATGTTGTTGAAGGTGCATTGATAGAGTGTTGAAAAACTGTCATCAAAATTACAGTGTTGAAAAGTAGGGTTCTTATAGTTATAGTAAATAGTAACTAAATATAGTTCTCTAAATACAAAAAAGCCTTCTGTAACATCCAAAAATCGTCACCAACAAAATCCAATTTGCATGTGGTTAGTCGACACTAATCGAGATCATGAATCTTGATTATGTTGACTATCTTCATTTCCCAAGCTTGTCGATGTTCCTTCTTGATCCAAAATGGTTGTCCTAGATAAGTATTCTTGATTAGGATGAGCATTGTTGAATGCGTTTGTTTGAGGGAAATTTTCTCCTTGCAGCCATGGGGGAATAGAAAAGCCATAGGTTTGAGATGTGATCGACACTCACTGGTTAATGGGATGATTTGGATAGAAAACATAAATCAGGTACTGCACTTGTAGGAATAAAGGGGTGGGTTGTGCCCCCCTGATGATAGTGCGGCAATTGATGTTGATGTATATGAAACTTCGGAATGTATTTCATATATGTATTCCTATAGAGATGTTATTATTCCTCTAAACGGAAGTGTTTGTATTCCTATAGAGATGTTATTATTCCTCTATAAGGAAGTGTCGTCATTTATATTGTAAATGTCGTAACTTATACTTGATGGGTTATTACACCACCTTGTTGGGGTCGGCCCTGTATAAGTCATGTGGGTCGAAGGGTTATTAGACCACCCTATTGGGGGTTGGACATGTGGGTCGAAGGGTTATTAGGCCACCCTATTGGGGTTCGGCCCAGTCAGCATTATGTTATGTGGTTAAGTTAAGGCCGACCCAGTAAAGGTTATTAGGCAAGTCAAGTCAAGTATAAATAGAGTGCGGGAGGCACTCTATTTGATCATTCTATTCTCTCACACACTCATTGGAGAGTGGCACATTTGTGGATGAGGAGAAGCTATTGCTATGAGGACTATATCTTATTTTTGGGTTGTATCATTGCTCTATCTATCTCTGAGGAAGTTATTGGGGTTTTTCACCTTTATGGTTTTCCCCAAGTAAACTCAGTGTCTCTTGTGTGCTTGCATTATTGTGTCCATGATTGATATGTTGTAGATATGATATGCTGTACATGTTATTATCTCAGTTAAGATCCTAGATCAGATTGAAATTCTGAATAACTAACATGGTATCAGAGCTAGCCTGAAAGAAGGCATGGTATGTCATGTATGACACTTGTTGCACTTGCGAAGCTAGGGCTTGATATAGCAAAAACTAGTCATCGTAGCACTTTCTCTATAAATACATTTTGGAAAGGTTTCAAGGTCTGAAAATCATACGGGACGAATATAATATCCCCATGTACCTTGTATCCAAAGGACAACATCTAATTCATTGTACTTTGTGATTTAAGATCTGTACAATATAGGGTTTCTGCCTCTTCCGGATCTCAATCATAAACAGGTGACCTTGGAAAAAAGGTCATAACTTGGGATAGGAAGCTCCAAATGAAATTTCATAAAAAGTGACAGGTAGTGCATGGACTGTAGTTTCGTAGGTAACTGTTTCAGAGGCCGACACTAAACCTGTGACACGTGGAACTCCGTACAATTTCGCTCTCCTGTTTTATCCCATAAACAGGTCACGTTGCAACACTTGGAATAACTCTCTCTCAGAGAATCCATTTGAGGTCAGACCTATGGGGTTGGAAAGATGACAGGTTGGGATATCACCAGAAACGTTTTCAGACGCTGTGGATTGAAAAGTTTGGATTTACACCAGAAACAATCAGGTACATATTTCTGTCAAAAGAGAATTATTTTTTAGCACCTTCATTCATGGCTTCCAGAATTTAGGGTTTCGGAGAAAGTTGGAATTTTTGTAATCGGATACCACGACTGGATTATACTCATCAAAATCAAAATTTAAAGACCAAGATCATATTTTTTGGGCAGAAGGTCGGGCTTGATCAAACCCCAGTTCGGGACTTTGATCGGAAAGATGAAAAATTAGGGCTTCTACAAAAAAATTGGAATTTTGGAAATCTGTGACCACGGCTGGAAGCTCCTCAGAAAAATCGAAGCTTAGAGCTTTGAATCAAATATTTTGGTTGGGTGAAGCTCCGAGAAACTCAAACCCTAATTCAGGGTCCTCCCTAGTGAATCCAGAAATCTAAAGGCAATTTCGAGGGGTGAAACTTTGCAGTTTTAAAACTCTGAGTATACCAGCTTGACCAGCTCAGAAAGGCACATCTTTCTATCCTTTTAGAAGTTTGAAATTCAAAGTTTAAATTTTCAGGGTTTCTCTGACAAACCCTAATCTAGCTCCAAATCCAGTTCCTGCAAATCAAGTAGATTGGGTTAATCCTAGAAGAGAATGGATTGGTCATCTGCATAAGTAAAGAAGTTCATGTTTCAGAGGGAGATGAGGCTAAGGCCTTACATAATAAGATTGCAAGCAATATCGACAAGTATGGATTACAAGTATGTTTCGAATTTTGTTCATGGTTAAGTTTATGATATGTTTGTCTTCATATCATTACAGTTAGTACAATCTTGATTAATTACTAGACTTGTCGTATCACCTTAATAGAAGATATTCATTGATTAAGGTTTTGACACTTATGATTGTACTAATGCATTGTGATGTTGTATGAGGTTTATGTTGTTCGCTAACATAAAAGGTACACCAAGAAAGACAAATCATGTTCTACTTCAAGAACATATGATCATGGTGATATGAAGACAAAGATTCATCCATTGTCATGGATCACATAGAAGATCTACTTACGAGGTATGTATAACTTGGTTCTACAATGGCTAACTTATGAGACATGCAGGTTACTAGCACAAGTCATTGAAGAGTCCTATGATCAAATAAGAATATGCATGAGTAAAAGAAGACTTCCCTGAAACCTTGAATACTAATGTTTATTATATGTGTTTGAAATGATCATGACTATACATGTTTAAGATTATTGTGTTTTGATAGTATTAAGATTATACTAATGAAAGTGTGATTATGTATAAGACCTCGAGGATAACACAATGATGATACTAATAAGCATGCATAGTGATTAAGGATGGATATAAGTTCAAGGATAGGTAATTCAGGAAGCAAATATCAAGAGGGAGCACACTCCAATTGTTCCTACAAGGAAGCAAAGATCAAGAGGGAGCACACTCTAGTTGTTCCTGCAAGGAAGCAAAGATCAAGAAGGAGCACACTTCAATAGTTTCTGCAAGGATGCAAATATTC
Organism: Larix kaempferi; assembly: GCA_027924585.1. Classification (NCBI taxonomy): domain Eukaryota; kingdom Viridiplantae; phylum Streptophyta; class Pinopsida; order Pinales; family Pinaceae; genus Larix; species Larix kaempferi. Next base: position 3,180,102 of record BSBM01000490.1, on the reverse strand, counting down.
AGAGGGAGTTGACCACTTTTCACAATCCACATCAGAATGGAGTTGCAGAAAAGAAGCAAAGACTGAGAGGGAGTCAACCCAACAAACAAACAAAGATAAGTATTTGAATTATCATTCCTTGCATATTTTATTGTTTAAATAATACTGTTCAATAATGTATATACTGATGTTCCTAGAATTAGGTTGTGTATTATGCATATTAGAATAGTTGCATTGATGAATAGTATACTATTAATATGTATGTGATGGGTAAGTGGCCTATGGAACTGTACAACATTCCATTGCTACTTATCTAGAATGAAACCTCTTTGTTGACATGTTGGGAGTTGTGCACACTCTTAACAAATGTTCCGGTAGAGATTGGAAGGCATCTAGAAAGTTATAGGATATGGATGAATGTTGTATTGAAGCATTGGCTAAAATAATTACATGACTGTATGACATATTTCTTTATGTATAAGAATTTGTTCTGAAAACTATGAGATGTTTTCTAATCATGCAATTTAACTTGTTGTGTAGGAAAGATCATATACCATCACCTACAAAAGAAGTACTACAACATTTGTTCAGCAACAAAGTTATCTATTGAAAATATTGAAGATATTTAAGTTCCTAGGATCTGGGAAGAATGCCATGATCGAGGAGTACCAGTCGATCATGAAGATGTTTGGGATGCAATCCCAAGACCTGAAGGGGAGTTTGTAGTGACTTCCAAGAGGATCTACAAGATCAAGCATGTTGCAGGTGGTAGCATAGAGACTTTTGCTCCTGTATCCAGATACACTTCCATTAGATCAGTACTTGCTCTGGCTGTAGTGATGAAGTGGAAGATACACCAGATGGATTTCAAGACAACTTTCTTGAATGGTGTAGTTGAATAAGAAGTGTATGTGGAGCAGCCAATTGGTTCTGAGACACGTGACAGGGAGTCATATATGTGCAGAACTTGGTATGGTAGGATAGACAGCTTTCTATTGTTAAATTTTGAGCATTAATTCACAATACTCTAGGATCTTTACTAAGAGAATAACATATACAGTATATCAATGCATAACAATCACAATAAGCATGACAAGCATCACAAGAATAAAAAACATGAGAGACAAGACACACAGAGTTTCCGTGGGGAAAATCCTAAGGTGAAAAACCCCACAACTTCCTCAGAGATAGAGAGAGCAATGGATCAACCAAAGTACAACCAAAATACACTTGAGATAGTCTCCTAGAAGCAGATGATCCTCCTCCTCACTAGTGCGCCACTTTCTGAGTGAGAGAAGTGTGACTTTCTGAATGATCAAAATAGAGATCTCCCGATCTCTATTTATACTAACCTGTTTTCCCAGTGACCTTATGGGGCCAACTTGTCTAGCTAGGTACATCCATAATATAATATATATTTCAGGGCCGACCCCACACATGGTGGTCTAATAACCCATCAGCAAATACACACACTTGCGACACTTGTCAATCCACATGATGACACTTCCTTATAGAGGAATAACACATCTCTAATAAGGGTACAATAAATATATATGAAATACATAGATGAAATACATTTCGAAGTTACATATACATCAACACTCCCTCTTAACTAGGAATGTATTTCTCGACACAGATTTGCTAGACAAGTCTTCTTCTCGGGATCATCGTCATCGATGCATCATCACTGCTGCTGCTATCTCAACCAATCTCTGACTCTACTCATCATAGGAAGTTCTACAGAGCCAATCCTTTTTCATACTGGATGTAGGCCCACCACCTGCAGGTCTTCATCATCACTGGCCATATTGTGGAAATCTCAAGACTTATTACGTGCGTCACAAAACCTTAAAAGAGTCTCTTGACTAGAAAGAACCCTAAAGAGAATCTAAGGCATTTTTCATCCTGTCCAGATCTCCAGGACTTATTACATGTGACCCTACCACAAAACCTCGAAAGAGAATCCCAGGACTGATTACGAGCACAAGGCTCAACCTATCGGATCTCCCAGGGCACAAATTACATGTGGTCACCACAAAACCTCGAAAGAGCATCCTAGGACTGGTTACAAGCACAAGACTCAACCTATCGGATCTTCCAGGGCACAAATTACATGTGGTCATGGCAAAACCTTGAAAGAGCATCCCAGGACTGACTATGAGCACACGAATCAACCTATCGGATCTCTCAGGGCACAAATTACATGCCATAGGACAAAACCTCGAAAGAGAATCTACCAGATATCCTAGGGCACAAATTACATGCCATAGGAAAAACCTCGAAAGACTATCTATAGATCTCCCAGGGCACAAATTATATGTCCTCCCAAGCAAAACATTGAAAGAGCATTTGCCAGATATCCCAGGGTACAAATTACATGCCATAGGAAAAACCTCAAAAGAATATCTGCAAATCTCCCAAGGCACAAATTACATGCTTATCTGCACAACCTGTTCCACGGCCACAGAGTATCAACCTGATACTCACCATACATCATCCTGATGTACACATGATCATCTTGATCATCATCACTACAACATCCTGCTGCATGTCATCTGGAGCAACATCCTGAAGCTCGTCATCCATGATCATCCTAATCATACAATGCATCTACCTGATGCATACCAAGTAGATACATATCATCATACATGATCCACCTAATCACACAGTGTATCCACCAGATACAAATATAAATACATGATACATATCAACATACATGATCTACCTAATCATACAATGTATCCACCTGATACATATACAGATACATGGTCCAAGCATCCAACATGATGCATATACAAAATACATACACATGATCCAACCGATCATATACAGCATCAACATGATGCTTACATACATATAAATGATCCAACTGATCATATCCAGCATCCAACATGATGCATACATACATATACATATAAATGATCCAACTGATCATATCCAGCATCCAACATGATGCATACATACATATATAAATGATCCAACTGATCATACAAAGCAGAAACCAGAACATCATCCAGATGCTCATCATCCAATGCTTACATCCACATCCATGTGAAGGATCCTCCTTCCAACATGCTTGGAATGACTACAACAAATGTGTCCATCACTTCTTCCTCGAAGTGTCATCAATTTGAAGAATTCCAAGCCTCTCCCTGAAGTACTCGAACTTCACTCTGGCTAGTGGCTTCGTCATCACATTTGCAATTTGCTCGTTCGTTGCAACATAAAGGAGCTTCACAGCTCCTCTCTTCACCATATCCCTGATATAGTGATATTTGATCTCTATGTGTTTCGACCTGTCATGAAACACTGGGTTCTCGGACAGCTTCACACAACTCTGGTTATCACAAAAGATACCAGTAGCATCCAACGAGAGATCAAATAACTCAGACAGTAGCTTCTGTAGCCATAATGCCTCACAACTAGCTGAACAGGCTGCAACATACTCTACCTCAGCTGTACTTAGTGCTACGCAGGACTGCTTCCTGCTAAACCAAGAGATCACACCTGATCCCATACTGAAACAACACCCAGATGTGCTCTTCCTATCTGCAGCACTGCCGGCCCAATCTGAATCAACATAACCCTGCAGGTTAAACTTTTGATTCACTTCATACTTGAGCGCATAATCCACTGTACCCTTCAGGTACCTCAGAACATGCTTTACAGCAACCAGGTGAACACTGCTCGGATCCGTCAGGAATTGGCTTAATGTGTTCACTGCAAAGCAAATATCTGGTCTCATGTTCGTCAGGTACATCAAGGACCCAATCATCTGACGATACATAGAGACATCAACCGGCTCAGATGAAGAATCACATAGAAGCTTCAGATTCGATGCCATAGGTGTGGCCATGGCCTTGCAATCCATCATCCTAAATCTCTTCAGGATATCTACTCTGTACTTCCCTTGACCAAGGACGATCCCAACTGCATTCTGCCACACCTCCATACCTAGGAAATAATGCATCATTCCCAAATCTTTCATATCGAACTCAGTAGCAAGCTTCCTCTTAGTATTTGCAATCAATCTGTCATCTCCTGTTACAAATAAGTCATCCACATACAGGAGTAGAATCATAGGATTCCCTTCCTCAACCTTGTAGTAAAGGTTGGAATCCGCTTTACTCTTGGTAAAGCCCAAACTAGATAGGAAACTGTCCATCCTACCATACCAAGTTCTGGGATCTTGCTTCAAGCCATACAAGGCTTTCTTCAATCTGCACACATACGACTCCCTGTCATGTATTTCAAAACCGAGTGGCTGCTCCACATATACTTCCTCTTCAACTATACCATTCAAGAAGGCAGTCTTGACATCCATCTGGTGTATTTTCCATTTGATTGCTACAGCTAAGGCAAGTACTGTTTTGATGGAAGTATACCTGGATACAGGTGCAAAAGTTTCTTCATAATCTATTCCCTCTTTATGAGAGAAGCCACGAGCTATGAATCTTGCTTTGTATTTTTCTACACTGCCATCTGCAGCATGCTTGATTTTGTAGATCCATTTGGAAGTCACAACAGACTTCTCTTTAGGTCTTGGGACAACATCCCAAACATCATTCTTCATTATTGATTGGTATTCCTCAACCATGGCATCCTTCCATTCTTTCTTTTCCGCTGCTTCTTCATAATTGGAAGGTTCTTTGTTCATAATGTCACAGAGTAAAGCAACGTAGCTGGTATGTGATCTGGTTCTCTTCTTTGCTCTGTGTTCTTCTTTTGGAATGCCAAATCTTTCTGCATCTTGAATGAGCTCTCTAGCCCATGCAGGTTTTCGCTTGTGAGAGTTATCCTCTCGGGGTGGATCTACAGGTTCTTGCGGATCTTCAAACTCACGAACAACTTCTGGAATTGCTTTAGTCATGGTAGTGTCTTGAAATCTAGTTTCCTTAGGTTCTTCATAAACTTCGATAGATGCCTTCCTTGATTTGATGAATGCTGAGTTTTCATCAAATGTTACATCCCTGCTGACATCAATCTTCTTGAACCCTGGAAAGTATATTCTGTAAGCCTTCGAGCTTTCACTATAACCCACAAAGATACCCTTCTTTCCTGAAGGATCTAGTTTTATCCTCTTTTCCTTTGGGACATGTGTGTATACTAGACAACCGAATATTCTGAGATGGTTGACTTCGGGTTTCTTACCATAAAAGACCTCTTCTGGTGTTTTGTTGTCCAATATCTTGTGGGGTGTTCTGTTCTGCACATATACAGCTGTTCTAGCTGCCTCTGCCCATAGATGCATAGGTAGATCCTAGTCATACAGCATTGCCCTTGCTACTTCCATGATTGTTCTGTTCTTCCTTTCTACAACTCAATTCTGTTGAGGATTATAAGGAGCAGTCAACTCCCTCTTAATCCCTGAATCACTGAAAAGCTTCTTGAAGTCACCTGAGGTGAATTCTCCACCATTATCGGATCTGAATGTTTTGATCTTCTTGTCAGTTTGATTCTCCATCAAGGTTTTGAATTCCTTGAACTTATCAAACACCTCATCTTTGTTCTTCAAGAAGTATACCAAAGTCTTCCTGGAGAAGTCATCAATAAATGAGACATAGTAAACATGCCCACTCAGAGAACTGGATGACATAGGACCACATACATCTGAGTGGATGATTTCCAGGATGTCTTTTTCCTTGCTTTCACTGCTTGGGAAATCCTTCTTAATGTTCTTACCTTTTGCACATCCTTTGCAAACACCTTCATGTTTGGTCTTGATCTCAGGAAGACCCTCTACAGCCTTGCTTGCAATTGGAAGTGCCCTATAGTGCATATGAGCAAGTGTTATATGCCAAAGTTCACTTGGCTCCATGGATTCATGTACCATGGCATGTTCAGGTTGTCCCTTCAATTTATACAAACCTCCCTCTTGCTCTCCAATCACTACTGCATCATCTATGGTCTTTCCCTTTGGCCACATTAGGACTTGGACATCCACAAATGCAACCCTCATACCTTTTGCATCCAATGCAGAGATGGAGAGTAAGTTCTTCTTGAGCCCAGGTAAATAAAGGACTTCTTTCATCTTCAAATATTTTCCAGAATCTAGGTTGTAGGAGGCTTCACCACTTCCTTTGATTGGGTATTGATAATCATCCCCAAGTTTCACTTTATGGGGTGATTCATGTTCAGACAGATTTACAAAATATTCTTTAAACCCAGTCATGTGTTTGGAAGCCCCACTGTCAATCAACCAATCATTACAACCATGGGAGATAGTACCTGTGAGAGCGGAAATTAGAACATACTTTTCTTCACTTGATGAGTCATCATCACTATCACTTTTTGCCCTAGCCTTCTTCTTTGGGGGTTCATCATCTTCGACAGCATGAGCATGATATCTTCTTTTGTTATTCTTCTTCTTGTTGTTGAAGTTGTTGTTGTCTTTCTTCTTCTTGGGACAATCTGAAGCAAAGTGTCCCTTCTCATTGCAATTAAGCATCTGAGATCTTTCTTATCTTTATGATAATGGTGGTGTGATAATTTCTTGTTATGAGATGATTCCTTCTTGGACTTGCCTTTCCTGGCATGTGCTGTGAGAGCTTGATCTTCATTTCCCATCTTTTCTTCTTGGGCCACAAGCCTAGCTTCTTCTTGAGAGCATTCTTCCCGCAATCTGTTGAAGGAGATCAACTTCTTCCTTGCATAAATTCCTTGAATAAAGGAATCCCATGACCTGGGTAGGCCATTTAGAGTGGTCATCACCACTTCACCATTCTCCACCATTTCATCCACTGCTTCTAGTTGTTCCTTGATCTGGGAGACCCTTGAAAAATAAGATTGAATGGTTTCTCCATTCTGAAACTTTACTCCTTTCAATTGGTTCCGCAGGGTCATCTTCCGATTTATGTTCTTCCCTTTAAATAGCTTGGTCAAAGAGTCAAACATCTCCTTGGGTGTCTTTAGAGAAGACACATGGGGTATGAGATAGTCTTTGATAGAATCAGCAATGATTCTCTTTGCCTTGACCAAGTTCTTCTTATGCAATACCTTAGCCTCTTCATCCTCTGGGATAGGGACATCTTCTTTTACATATGAGTCCAACTCATTCTCTTCCAGGATTAACCCAATCCTATACTCCCAAGATCGGAAGTTATCAGCTCCTTCAAGCTTATCCTCAAGCTTGGTGTGGTGAGACATCTTAAAGAGTACTTCAAATGGAAATAGAAAAGAGTTAGGTCTTACTGTAATGTCCCCAGTTTGGCCCCATGGAATTAACATTATAAATGATGTAATCTTGTTATGAAATCATGGTGAGGAGCTCAAGGCCAAGGCCCCACCATCGATTTCGTGATGCATATGGTTTGCATGCTAGCAATGCACATTGGAAATTCAAATATCATGTAATATGCACTTTAATAAAAATACCCACAACTAGCTATGCAATGCAACAAAGAGATGGGGGCATGATTTCACAAGGGATTTGGGGGGGGAAACATTCAAACCCTTGAGCCACTAGAGTCAAGCCAAGTGTCAATAAGAGAACCCATCAAACCCTCAACTACCCATGTTGACTTTTGTACCCAACCATTGACTTCTCCCAAGAGTTGGTTGGGGTAGTTAATGCCTTGGGAATGGGGAGGTATGGCTGTCCAAAATCGGGTATGGGCAAGCCACCCTTGATGGAAAAACGTGTTGGTCTCCTTGGGAAAGAATAGAGCCACGAAATTGCTCCCTAAGCCATTATTCACCATGGCCTTGCTCTCTCACGCAACTCTAGCTGCCTGGGCGTTTTCCTCCCTCGGTTTTCTATGTTTCCCTTCATCTTTTAGCTGGGAAGGGGCGTTTTTGTGTTGGTTACCAGTGGGGGAAGAGAGAAGAACATTTTTTGGGTCTTCCTGGAGGTCGTTTAGGCCATTGGAAAGGATCCTAACCAGTGGAGAGAAATCGGTTTTGCTCTCTGGGTTGAAATCGAAATTCCCCAGTTCGTTTGGGTGAACCATGAATTGGGAGAACCAATGTGGACCCTGTTTTGTGAACACCTCTGTTGTAAATGGGTAACCCTGTCAATAATCGTTTTGTTGTGAGAAGAAAGAGTATGTTGGGGTATGGGTAATGGGTAATCCATTGTTCTGGCTTGAGCTTGAGAATGAGCATCCATTGTTTCCTTGTAGCCTGATAAACCCAGTTGGACTGGCTTGGTTGAGATAAAATGGTTAATGGGCTGTGGTTGAGATGGAATGTTCCCTTTCCCTTGTGAGAATTATGCCCAGCTCGGGGGTGGCCTTCGGACAGACTCAGTATAAGCTGTCGAAGAGCCTATGGCTGGGTGGAACGTTGTAGCGACATAGCTAGTTGCTTGGGCAGTTGCAAAAATGAAGATAAGTGTTTTGATGTCTATGTATTTACTTCTGCATTGTTTTAATTAATTGATGACTGATATTGATATACTTAGTGCATATGAAGATATGTGTGTGGATGAATTTGTTTCCGCTGTGCATATTTGTTTGATTTACATCTGCACTCTTTGTTTTTAACTGTATGCCTCAAATGAATGGGCTGAGCTTTATGAAAATCCCCATAGATTGGTAGCATGTTCCCTGCCTTGCATTGGTTCCAAGGGTGGGTACATGACACTTACCACTTGAAATGCTGAAAACTGGATCTGGTCCCGGATTAGGGTTTGTCGAAAAAACCCTAAAAATTCAAAATGTGAATTTCAACTTTCTGAAAGGGTAGAAAGATGCGCCTTGATGAGCTGATCATCCTGGTGTATTCAGAATTTGAGATTAGCAAAGATTTACCCTTCAGATTTGTCTTTTTGTCCTCCTGGGTTCACTAGGGGGAGCCTTGAATTAGGGTTTGAGTTTCCTGGAGATCTACCCAACCAAAAATATTGATCCAAAGCTATAAACTTTGATTTTTGCAAGGCGCTTCCATCTATGTCTTCAGATTTCAGAAATTCCTATTTTTGTGGAAACCCTAATTTTTAGGGCCAAATCTGAAAATGCTCAGAATTGAATTCTGATTGGACAGATAGATTCTCCTTGATGAGTAGAGTCAATCTACTATACTGCTTTTCCAAAAATTGTGGAGAGAAACCCAATAAACAAGAAACTCAAGTTTCCGTCACTGTAAAATGTCTTCTTCTTAGGTTAGCTTTGATACCATGTTAAATTTTGAGCATTAATTCACAATACTCTAGTATCTTTACTGAGAGAATAAAATATATAGTATATCAATGCATAACAATAACAATAAGCATCACAAGCATCACAAGAATCAAAAGCATGAGAAACAAGAGACATAGAGTTTCCGTGGGGAAAACCCTAAGGTGAAAAAACCCACAACTTCCTCAGAGATAGAGAGAGCAATGGCTCAACCAAAGTATAACCAAAATACACTTGAGATAGTCTCCTAGAAGCAGATGATCCTCCTCCTCACTAGTGCGCCACTTTCTGAGTGAGAGAAGTGTGACTTTTTGAATGATCAAAATAGAGATCTCCCGATCTCTATTTATACTAACCTGTTTTCCCAGTGACCTTATGGGGCCGACTTGTCTAGCTAGGTACATCCACAATATAATATATATTTCAGGGCCGACCCCACACACGGTGGTCTAATAATCTATCGGCAAATACACACACTTGTGACACTTGTCAATCCACATGTCGACACTTCCTTATAGAGGAATAACACATCTCTAATAAGGGTACAACAAATATATATGAAATACATTCCGAAGTTACATATACATCAACATCTATCCAGTTTGGAATTTACCAAGAGTAAAGCGGATTCCAACCTTTACTACAAGGTTGAGGAAGGCAATCCAATGATACTACTTTTGTATGTGGATGACCTGTTTATTACAGGTGAAGATAGATTGATTGCCGACACACAGCGGAAGCTTGCTCCCAAGTTCGAGATGAAGAACTTGGGGATGATGCACTATTTGTTTTTGGCATGGAGGTGTGGCAGAGTGCAGATGGAATCTTCCTTGGACAAGGGAAGTATGCAATAAAGATCCTGAAGAGGTTCGGGATGATGGACTGCAAGGACATGGCCACACCTATGGCATCGAACTTGAAGCTTCTGCGTGATGTTTCATCTGAGCCGATTGATGTCACTATGTATCGTTAGATGATTGGGTCCTTAATGCACCTAACGAACACGAGACCAGATATTTGCTTTGTGGTGAACACATTGAGCCAGTTCCTGATGGATCCGAGGAGTGTTCACCTAGTTGCTGTAAAGCATATTCTGAGGTACTTGAAGGTTATACTTGACTATGGGCTCAAGTATGATGTGAATCAAAAGTTTAACCTGCAGGGTTATGTTGATTCAGATTGGGCAGGCAATGCTGCATATAGGAAGAGCACATCTGAGTGCTGCTTCAGTATGGGATCAGGTGTGCTTTCTTGGTTTAGCAGGAAGCAGTCCTGCGTAGCACTGAGTACAGCCGAGGCAGAGTATGTTGCAGCCTGTTTGGCTAGTTGTGAGGTAGTATAGCTTCGGAAGTTACTGTCTGAGTTATTTGATCTCCCAATGGAGGCTACTGGTATCTTTTGTGACAACCAGAGTTGCGTGAAGTTGTCTGAGAACCCGGTGTTTCATGACAGGTCGAAGCACATTGAGATCAAATATCACTATATCATGGATATGGTGCAGAGAGGAGCAGTGAAGCTCCTATATGTTGCGACGGACGAGCAGATTGCAGATGTGTTGACGAAACCACTAGCCAGAGTGAAGTTCGAGTACTTTAGAGAGAGGCTTGGTGTTCTTCAGATTGATGACACTTCGAGGAAGAAGTGATGGACACATTTGCAGGAGCCATTCCGAGCATGGTGAGAGGAGGATCCTTCCATGGCTGTGAATGTAAGCGCTGGATGATGAGCATCAGGACGATGCTCCAGTTACTGCTCTGTAAATGCATCATGTTGGATGCTTGTTATGATCAGTTGGATCATGTATTTGTATATGCGTCATGTTGGATGTTGGATATGATCAGTTGGATCATTTATGTATGTATGCATCATCTTGGATGTTGGATATGATCAGTTGGATCATTTGTGTATGTATGCATCATGTTGGATGTTGGATATGATCAGTTGGATCATGTGTATGTATTTGTATATGTATCAAGTGGATACATTGTATGATCAGGTGGATCATGTATGTTGATATGTATCAGGTATGATCAGGTGGATCATGTGTTTGTATGTGTATCAGGTGGATACATTGTATGATCAGGTAGATCATGTATGATGATACGTATCAGGCAGATACTGTGTATGCATTAGGTGGATGCATTATATGATCAGGACGATCATGGATGATGAGCTTCAGGATGTTGCTCCAGATAACATGCATCAGGACGATGCAATGATGATGATCAGGATGATCATGTACATTAGGATGATGTATGGTGAGTATCAAGATGATGCTCTGTGGCTGTGGATAGGTTGTGCTCGAGAGGACTTGTAAGACCTGGGAGATCTGAGAGGTTGGGCTGTGTGCCCGTAATAAGTCCTGGGATGCTCTTTCGAGGGTTTGTCCTGTGACCACATGTAAGACCTGGGAGAACCGAGAGGTTGGGCTGTGTGCCCATAATAAGTCCTGGGATGCTCTTTCGAGGGTTTGTGGTGGTGACTACATGTAAGACCTGGGAGATCCGATAGGTTGGGCTATGTGCCCGTAATAAGTCCTGGGATGCTCTTTCGATGGTTTGTAGTGGAGATAACATGTAAGACTTGGGAGATCCGATAGGTTGGGCTGTGTGCCTGTAATAAGTCCTGGGATGCTCTTTCGAGGGTTTGTGATGAGGGTCATATATAAGACGTGGGAGATCCGATAGGTTAGGTTGTGTGCCCGTAATAAGTCCTGGGATGCTCTTTCGAGGGTTTGTGATGAGGGTCACATATAAGACCTGGGAGATCTGATAGGTTTGGCTATGTGCTCGTAATAATTTCTAGGATTCTCTTGCGAGGGTTTGTGACGCACGTAATAAGTCCCGAGAATTCCATAGTATGGCCAGTGATGATGAAGACCTATAGGTGGTGGGCCTACATCCAGTATGAAAAAAGGACTGGCTCTGTAGAACTTCATATGACGAGTAGATCATAGATTGTGTGAGGCACCTGCAACAATTAATTAACAAGAATACGCGAAATAGCAGAAATGACAGAACTCAGAATCACTTTTGTATTGATCACAGGCCACTTCGAGGGGGCAACCTCCTTTGAGCAAGCTCAATACAAATAACTTCACGGTGCCTTCATAGGTCTCAACACACACTTATATACTAATTCGAGGCGCCAATACTATGGGTCGAAACCATGGGCCGTTACAAACTATGGATTAACAATACTACGGGCGACTTACAAAGCATATGCGCCAAACACAACTATTGATCAACAAATACTACGGGACGACTTACAAAGCATATGCGTCCAATAACAACATACTAACAAAGTAAAGACATGGGTTCCTAACATCCCCTCCCCCTTAAAAAAAAGCTTTGTCCTCAAAGCTTTAGATGTGGAAATTGCTGTTGAATCTGAAGGAGTGGTTCCCATGTAGCGTCCTCTGGTTGCATGCCGTGCCACTGAATTAAGACCTCTGTGATAGAGCGAGAGCGAAGCTGACGCGTGCGCCGATTGAGGATGGCCTCTGGCTCCAAAAGGATGGATCCTTCATTATCCAGTTCAGGTAAAATCGTTTGTCCGCTGATGTTGGTGCCAAGAACTTTCTTCAGACAAGAGACATGAAAGACTGGATGAATGCGGGAAGAAGGAGGAAGTTCCAATTTATAAGCAACGGACCCAATCTTCTGAAGAATCCGATATGGCCCATAGAACTTTGGAGCGAGCTTATGACGCCCTTTGAGTTTCAAGGAGGATTGTTTGTACGGCTGGAGACGAAGAAAAACCATATCGCCGACTTGAAAGGTGCGCTCCGAACGGTGTTGATCAGCTTGTTGCTTCATGCGATTTCTTGCCATGTGAAGATTGTCCCGCAAAATGCGAAGAATCTTATCGCGGTTGCGAAGGACCGTGTCAACTTCCTGAACTGGTGAATTGGTGGGGGTGTAGGGAAGAAGAGTTGGAGGTGCCTGACCATAGACTGCTTCATATGGGGTCATTTTAGAGGCAGTGTGGTAAGAGGTATTGTACCACCATTCAGCGAGAGGGAGCCACTTTGCCCACTGATGTTGTTGTTTAGAGGTGAAGCAACGAAGATAAGTTTCCAAGCATTTATTGACAATTTCAGTCTGACCATCTGTTTGTGGGTGATACCCTGAACTCATCTGCAGTTTGGTGCCCGTGTGGAGAAATAGTTCTGTCCAAAAATGACTGGTGAAAGTTGCATCACGATCCGAGACAATGGAAGAAGGGATGCCATGAAGACGAAAGATCTGGTCCAGAAAAATTTGGGCGACGGAGGAGGCTGTATAGGGATGGCTGAGAGCACAAAAATGACTATATTTGGAGAGGCGATCAACCACAACGAGAATCATTGTCTTCCCACCAGATTTAGGGAGCCCTTCAATGAAATCCATAGAAATATCTGTCCAAATCCGTGTAGGTATGGGCAAGGGTTCAAGCAATCCTGGGAGGAGTGTTGTTTCACCCTTATTGCGCTAGCAAGTATCACATTCGGCCACCATCTGTTGAATTGTCCTTTTCATGCCCTGCCAAAAGAAGTTACGCCGTGCTCGTTCATATGTTTTGAGGAACCCAGAGTGTCCTGCCGATGGAGACGCATGGAGTTCATAGAAGACAGCCTGTTGAAGATCTGTGCTCTGGGGAAGCACCAGACGACCCTTGTATCGTAGAGAAGCACCATACCAAGAGTAATGTGGTACAACAGAAGGATTGTTGGTCAAGCGTTGGATGGTTTGCGATAAGGAAGAGTCATTGACATAACCCTGTTGAACAGATTGCAACCAATTTGGAACAGGCATAGAAATAGCTGAAAGAGAACCTTGGGCCTCAAATGTGCGAGAAAGAGCATCTGCCACAATATTATCTTTACCCTTCTTGTAAGTGATCTCATAGTCATAACCCATGAGTTTGCTAACCCATTTCTGTTGTGCCGGGGAGGAGACACGCTGGTCCAAGAAATATTTCAGACTCTGGTGATCAGTCTTGATGCAGAAATGATTTCCTAATAGGTATGGGCGCCACTTCTGTACTGCATGCAAAATAGCCATCATTTCCTTTTCATAGGTAGAGGCAGCTAAATTCTTACCTGAAAGGGCTTTGCTGGTGAATGCAATGGGGTGTTCATCTTGAAGGAGAACAGCACCAAGTCCATTGCCGCAAGCATCACTCTCAATAGTGAATGGCTTGGAAAAATCGGGCATCGCTAGCACAGGTGTAGTACACATGGCTTGTTTTAGTTGGTCAAATGCACACTGAGCAGCAGGTGTCCATGTAAAAGCATCCTTTTTCAAGAGCGCAGTTAATGGAGCTGCAATCTTCCCATAATCCTTGACAAATTTGTGGTAGTAGCCAGTCAACCCCAAAAAACCACGAAGGCTCTTGAGAGTCTGAGGATGTGGCCAATTGGTCATGGCATCGATTTTGGCAGGATCCACGCGAACCCCTTGTGCTGAGATAATGTGCCCGAGATACTCAACTTCCTTCTGTCCAAAAACACATTTAGACTGCTTGGCGTGGAGATGATGGTCAGAGAAAAGTTGCATGACAAGATCCAGATGCTGGAGATGTTCATCCCATGTTTTACTGTAGATGAGAATGTCATCAAAGAATACCAGAATGAATTTCCGCAAGTAGGGACGAAATATTTTATTCATTAAGGCCTGGAATGTGGAAGGGGCATTAGTGAGGCCAAAGGGCATGACCAAAAACTCATAATGGCCATCATGTGTGCGGAAAGCTGTTTTAGGAATATCATCCTCATGAACTGAATTTGATGATATCCAGAACGAAGATCCAACTTGGAGAAAAAGCGGGCCCCATGAAGCTCATCAAGAAGCTCATCAACAACAGGAATTGGAAACTTATCCTTGATGGTGAGGTGATTAAGTGCTCGGAAGTCAATGCAGAGGCGCCATGACCCATCTTTTTTGCGAACAAGAATAACTGGAGAAGAGAAGGAACTAGTGCTTGGGCGAATAATACCGTGCTTCAATAAGTCCCGAACGAGCATTTCAATCTCCGTTTTTTGATGAAATGGGTAGCGATAGGGTCTGATGTTGGGAGGAACGCTGCCAGGAAGGAGCTTAATACGATGGTCTTCTGGCCTGGAAGGTGGTAAGCCCACTGGTTCAGCAAAGACACCTGTATACCGATCCAAAATTTGTTGTAGATCCAAAGGAGTAGTGGAGACTGCTGCTGGTTGCATCTGGATGGAATTGATCTGAGCGATGACACCATGTGAATTCTTCTTGAGGAGTTTTTCCATGCGATGTGAACTGATGATGCTGAGAGAACCTGGTTGTAATCCTGTCAATGTGTGTTTGTGGCCATTCTCGGAAAACTGCATCCAAAGTTCGGCAAAATCCCATAAGATAGGGCCGAGTGTGCGTAGCCATTGAGCGCCCAAAACCACATCACATCCGCCTAAGGGCAAGGCAAACATGTCAGAGCGCAAGGTATAATCTCCCATAGAGATACGCACATTTCGACACTTCCCTTTGCAA
Source organism: Larix kaempferi (assembly GCA_027924585.1). Classification (NCBI taxonomy): domain Eukaryota; kingdom Viridiplantae; phylum Streptophyta; class Pinopsida; order Pinales; family Pinaceae; genus Larix; species Larix kaempferi. Next base: position 3,164,507 of record BSBM01000490.1, on the reverse strand, counting down.
GGTAAGGTGCCCCCATTGGCAATCATGACTTCAAAGTTGGAGCAAGGATGGATAAAACAATCAGCTTGTTTGGCGATCCGAGGGTCAATGAAATTATGCGTGCTACCAGAATCAATGAGGATTGTAAGAGGAAGCTTCTTGAAGTAACCCCTGACCCGCATTGTTTGGGGGGTGGTGATTCCCGCTAAAGCATGGAGAGATATCTCTGGCTGATCATCCTGAGACGGAGGGTCACTAGGCGGTTCCTGAATGTCGACCGGTGCATCCAGTGTTTCTGGATCTTCGTCACCCATTTCAGAGGCAGGCGGAGACTCCACATCCAGGAGATAGAGCTTTTGCTGAACACATCTATGTCCCCGAGTGAATTTCTCATCACAATTATAGCAAAGCCCCTTTTCTCTGCGTGCTTGCATCTCTGTTTCAGACAAACGCTTGATAGGAGTCGGTCGAGGAGCCTGCGGTATAGGTGGTCGCTGAGAACCCATATTTCGGAAGGGAACAAAAGTGGGCTTGGAGCGTTGTTGGGCTGCAATCTTGTCTTCTGCCAACTTAGCCAACCCGAGTGCTTCCATCATTGTGTTGGGACAGAACATTTTGACCTCAGAGCGGATGGCATCCTTTAGACCACTGATAAAACAACTCCGGTAAAATTCGTCAGACAATCCTTCGGTGTGGTTGGCTAGATTCTCAAATTCGGTTTGATACTCTCTCACAGTGCCAGTTTGGCGAAGTTTAGTGAGGGCTCCTGTGAAGTCATCAAAAGCACTAGGACCAAATCGCTGCAAAAGGAGCTGGCAAAAGTCTGGCCAGTTGGGCTCTGGATGAGCCTTGATGTACCAACGGTACCATTGAAGAGCTTCCTGTTCCAAATGAAAGGATGCCAACGGAACTTTGTTGACATCAAAAGTATTATGCAGACTGAAATACTGTTCTGTCCGATAGATCCATCCAGTTGGATCGGTACCATTGAAGCGAGGAAAATCAAGCTTCGGACCACGGAAATCGCTGGAAGAAGAGAACCCATTGTCTACGGAAGACTCGGACTGCCGTTTGTTGTTCATAGCTGAATGTTCAAGATGGAGACCAAGAAATTTTTCATCAAGATCCTGGAGTTTTGCTTGGATGGCTGCAAGGGCTTCCTCCATGGTTTTTGCTCCTGCACGGGTGACAACCATAACCAGGGATTTTTTTTATTTTTTATTTTTTTTTTTTTTTGGACTGGGTAGGAAAACAAAAACGGGAACTACTTCAGTAAAGGAAAATTTGGATTTGGGAAAAAATCAGAAGGGTAATTGGGGTTTGACTCGTTTTTTGGACACTATTGGATAGATAGGGAAGCAAAAATGAGGATTTCAGAAGCGGGGTGAAGGGGTGGGAAAATTTGGCAGAGGGGAACAAAGAAGCAGAATTCAGAAAGGAACTCTGTGGTAAAAATTGAAGGTGATTGGGTGAAATCTGAGAAAGTTATGGCAAACCCTAAAAATAGACAAATGTGGGATTTCGGGCTGTAGGAAAGGGAATTGAGGATAGGGTCCTCAGGGATGAAATATGCAGAATGGAATGACAGGGGTTCCCTGAAATTTTCAAGTAAAACAGAGGTAAAACAAGGGAGATATGGAGAAAAAACGGAATTTTATACTCGTTTTTTTTTTTTTGTTTTTTTTTTTTTTGTTTTTTTTGTTTTTTTTTTTGTTTTTTTTTTTTTTTCAGACTGGAGCGGCTACGGCTCGGGATTTTTTTTTTTTTTTTTACAGACTGGAGCGGCTACGGCTCTGCTTGCAGAATGGGATCTCCAGTTCGAAGGATTCTGGAACAACGCCGAACGGCTGGATCTGGGACGGTTTGCAAAATGAATCTGAAACGGCGCAACAGTGATCGACAATAGTTCAGCTGAAAGTAGATATGGACCCCAGGTATGTGCGGCTTCCTAACAGTTCAGGGTTTTCACTCGGCCACCAATGCTGTCTGACGGCTTGCGTATTGGGGCAGTACCCCTCACTCCACGGCTCAGGTAAAACTGATAACCGCTTTGCCACAAACGACAACTCTTGGTTTACCTCACGGGTGGGAACTAGTCAATCAGGTAGGGGTCGTTGCCCTTTTCGCCGGCAGGTCCTCTCAATGGGCCAGCTACTTCGGGGTTCCTGTGGTACTCCTCACAATGAGTTTTAGGGCTTATGCCCAAGTACTTCCCACAGTTAAGCGGATAGGGATTATTCCCAAATCCGAACCTGCAACAGATGTGAAAAAAAATTTTGGCAGAAATTTCACCCAGCGAGCCCAAGAAAGTGCTCTGATACCAGATGTGAGGCACCTGCAACAATTAATTAACAAGAATACGCGAAATAGCAGAAATGACAGAACTCAGAATCACTTTTGTATTGATCACAGGCCACTTCGAGGGGGCAACCTCCTTTGAGCAAGCTCAATACAAATAACTTCACGGTGCCTTCATAGGTCTCAACACACACTTATATACTAATTCGAGGCGCCAATACTATGGGTCGAAACCATGGGCCGTTACAAACTATGGATTAACAATACTACGGGCGACTTACAAAGCATATGCGCCAAACACAACTATTGATCAACAAATACTACGGGACGACTTACAAAGCATATGCGTCCAATAACAACATACTAACAAAGTAAAGACATGGGTTCCTAACAGATTGATTGAGATAGCAGCAACAATGATGATGACGATGACTCGATGACGATCATCCAGTGACGATGATCCAGAGAAGAATACTTGTGCTAGAAGACCTGTGTCGAGAAATACCTTCCTAGTTAAGAGGGAGTTTTGATGTATATGTAACTTCGGAATGTATTTCATATATGTATTCCTATAGAGATGTTATTATTCCTCTATACGGAAGTGTTTGTATTCCTATAGAGATGTTATTATTCCTCTATACAGAAGTGTCGTCATTTATATTGTAAGTGTCGTAACTTATACTTGATGGGTTATTAGACCACCTTGTTGGGGTCGGCCCTGTATAAGTCATGTGGATCGAAGGGTTATTAGACCACCCTATTGGGGGTCAGCCATGTGGGTCGAAGGGTTATTAGACCACCCTATTGGGGGTCGGCCCAATCAGCATTATGTTATGTGGTTAAGTTAAGGCCGACCTAGTAAAGGTTATTAGGAAAGTCAATTCAAGTATAAATAGAGTGCGGGAGGCACTCTATTTGATCATCCTATTCTCTCACACACTCATTGGAGAGTGGTGCACTTGTGGAGGAGGAGAAGCTGCTACTAGGACGACTATCTCTTATGCTTGGGTTGTATCATTGCTCTATCTATCTCTGAGGAAGTTATTGGGGTTTTTCACCTTTATGGTTTTCCCCAAGTAAACTCAGTGTCTCTTGTGTGCTTGCATTATTGTGTCCATGATTGATATGCTGTAGATATGATATGATGTACATGTTATTCTCTCAGTTAAGATCCTAAATCAGATTGAAATTTTGAAAAACTAACAATTGAATGTTGATAAGGTCTATATAGAACCGTGTAATATCTGCAACATGTTCCAATGAATTGGCCATCATATTCCTTTCCTCCTTTGAGTTTTCATTCTATGCAGCGATATGCTCATCATTTTCATCAATCTGTTGTGTATTTATTACTCATTTTTCCTCCCTTTCGATTCTCCTTCTCTTCGTAGTTTTTTGTTGACCGAACCGTGCCCTCACAGTCGACAGGGGTCCACCAACTATCGACCCATACCGCATCCTCCCTGGGCACCAGCCCGAGCAGGTGTGAGCCCACCTAGCAACACCCGTAGAGCAGATGAGGTCTCACCCAAGGCATCCAGGAAGAGCAAACGGAACCATGTTTTCGCCGAGGGAGGAGGCGAGTTGCAGCAGTGCGATATTAACAGCAATGTTAAACATTCACCATGAATTTATAACATCTCACTTAATCACAACATTCAACATTTAAAGTAAACAAACATCTATAGTATATCATTGTGGCATTCACATCATAGCAACAGAAATAGATATTTGCGTTAAGAAAATAGTCGCAACAGTAATATTACACAGAGATGGAACCAAATCATCATTCTTATATTCATATGGAAAACCAAAAAACAATACCTCAATCTCTGCACAACTTCACCGCATACATCTCTATCTCCTTATCCTCTATCACAATTGCTCTGAATTGCCCCCTATCACCTACAATTCTCCATCTACTTATAGGCTTCCGCCAATTACAATTCTTGTCCACTTTCCTAACCGACACTATGGACAATTGACTAACTGACTTGGTCCAATGACCCAAAAACCCGCATATCGCGATACAACTGACTTTGATATTACAATTACATGACCCAAAACCCGCCAACCGTGGTACAAATGACTCGACATTACAAAATAGATGGTCCAAATGACCCAAAACCCACCAACCGCGGTATATTTTAATACAAAATACTTCTTCCGCGCCCTTATCCAACGTGTCACGATGTCGACGGTACCGCGACACGTCCTCATAAAACCGCCTGCCAACAGGCCCCCAACATAATCTTGTGGCTCGCCCTTGAGCCACGTCAGCTGCATCTACTCTTGCTGTCTGGACCACGCAATGGTGTCACCTTCGTTCGGCTGTACAAATCCTCGGCTACCAATTCTTTAAGCCCTCCACAGCAGTGGGAATCCCCCAACTCGCTGTCATGTACATCTCTAATTCATCCTCGAGTCTCTTGGAAGAGCACAGACAAGGAAGAAAAGAGGACGAAAAGCACCAAGGTGCAAGATCGACGGGAGACTCCGACACATCTGTTTCGCGCCAGTGCCCATTTCCTACTAAGTTCAGGGAGCTGCCGCCCCAACCAGTGTGCAGGTCAAAAATAGCACAACCCTTCGAATGACTACTGTATATTGAATCATGTGGGACCACCCAAAGGTCCAGCTCACTATCGACGCATATTGCAGTCGCCCAGGCACCGGCCCGGGTAGACACAACAAAAATGCGTCCGCCATATCAAGATGGGCAGGGACACTCGTCGTTCGGGCTCGCAGGGTCCCTAGAGTGCTACCACAGGAAACAAAGTGAAGCATTTCCACAGCCTCCTTGGAATTCCTCCCATTCAATTCACCAACTGGTCGAACAGCATAACCACTCGAAGGCAAGAAAACTAATGAACCACCATCAACCGCTGCTCTTTATAGGTAGTCGAGTCCCAATCATGACAAGGTTAACGATGCTATCCGACCGCACCATTGCATGTGCAAACCCATCAACTGATGTAGCAGGTGGAAACCATGCTGCCGCTAAAGAAGCCATGTGCTGAATCGTGTGAATCCTTCGTTCCTAACACGCTACCCATACCAATAATCATGGCGAACCAACTCCAAAGTTCTGCCGTCGAGGCAGACAGGTGACTCTCGGGACCCTGTAGGGATACTCATCATCGACCCTAGTACTGTGAAGTAACTTCCTGCATGCGTGGCACGTATGGCTGACTAAACACAGTTTGATTACTCTAATTTGGTGATGTAAGCCATCTCCTTCGCACATTCCTTCTGCTATTGGTGCATCCATCGTCGACCATCACATAACCTGCAAACACACCTTTTTTTTTTTTTTTTACCGTGATGCGACTCAGGCATTGTGCTGCTCTAAGCCTGACCAATAGGGCTTCAACCGATGACCATTGACCAACTTAGGGAGCATCGTCCCATCCAACTGCTACAATTGAACTGCCCCACCGGAAGTAATCTGACTGATGCGATAGGGGCCAAGCCAATGCATCTGCAACTTGCTTGGATATTTGATGAATTTGCTATCATATAAAATAACCAAGTCACCTTGTTGAAATTGTTTGCTCTTGATGTGGCGATCATTCCATGCCTTTTGTCGATCCTTCTCCACCCCTTGGTGGAACCCAGCAACAAATCGGTCTTCTTCCAACTGCACTAGTTGCGCGAGACGATCCTCTAATGCTGCAACATCGTCCATACCGGTGAAAGCCGCAATGCATAGACTTGGAACAATATACTCCATGGGCATAATCACATCTTTCCCATATACCAACCTAAAAGGTGTCTGACCTGTCAACCGCTTACATGTAGTGTGATAAGCCCATAATACCGTCGGGATTTTCAGGTCCCAGTCATCGCGGTTTGCATTACACACTTTCGTCAGTGCATTCTCTAACACTTTGTTAAATGCCTCCATTGTCCCATTCTCCTGTGGATGATAGGGTGTACTCCGCTTATGCTGTATCTGCAATTCTTCTGTCAAGGCGCTGATGGTGCGATTAAGAAAGTGACTGCCTTGATCACTCAACAAAATCTTAGGGCACCCAAACTGAGTGATAATGTTATTGAACAAGAACTGGGCAGCCGTTGCTGCAAAACAATCGACAACAGGTGTTGCCTCCGCCCATCAGGTCAAATATTCTGTCGCCGTGATGATGTATCATGCACCTGTGCGTTTCCCTGGTGGATTGATCGGTCCCACAAAATCCACATCACATTTTTCAAACGGTTGCAATGTTGGCTGAGGTAGCAGTGGCATCTCATCACATCGGGACGGCTTACCAGTTCACTGACAAACATCGCAAGACCGCGCATAATCTGTTGCATCATTATGTAACATAGGCCACCAAAGACCTGCACGCAATATCTTCCTGGCAGTCGCCCAACCTCCATAATGTCCACCCACGACTCCTCCATGTGCCTCAACCAAGATGTGTGCTTGTTCATGCGGCAAGACACATCGGTGCAAGATCTCATCGGCACCCAATTTATATAACTCCCCCGCAATTAACTGAGAATCTGCAACCTTGACGACCAACTACTTCTTTTGAGTCATAGAGAAATCATCAGGTGTAGTACCAGTTACCAAAAACTGAAGGATGTCATCAAAGTAATGATCCACAATGGAAACCACCAATAGTTGGGCATCTGGCAATCCATCGTCAATATTAGTCAGCTCTTCCCCTATGTCAATCCGTGACAAATGATCTGGACCAACATTCAGTCGCCCAGGTTTTACAATGACCTCAAAATCAAACTCTTGAAACAATAGTAGCCACCAGCATATCTCCCCCCCCCAACACAGGCTTATTGAATAGGTATTTTAATGCGGAATGATCAGTGAACATTTTGAAGTGGCCACCCAATAAATAATGCCTGAACTTCTGCAACGCATAAACCATAGCCAAACCTTCCCGTTTCGTGGTAGTGTAATTGCGTTCAGCAGAGGACAGCTTCCGACTAGCAAAAGTGATGGGATGATCAAGGTCACCCTCACCAGGTTGCGCTAAGACAACACCTAATGCGATCGATGAGGCATTGACGTGGACATGGAATTCCTTACTCCAGTCGGGAAAAACCAAAATCGGGGCCGACGCCATCTTCGCCTTGAGCGTCTCGAAACTATCCTGACATTCCGAACTCCATTGGAATGTCACATCCTTCTTCAACAATTTTTCCATAGGAGCAGTGATCACAGCATAACCCTTGATGAACTTGCATTAATATCCGGTATGACCCAAAGTGGCTCACAGCTACTTAACAGTGGTTGGCGGTTGCAGCCCCAAAATAAGCGCAATTTTGGCTGGATCAACCAACAAGCCTTGCTTACACACAATATGACCCAGTAATATCCCGAACAACGCACAAAAAATACATTTCTTCAAGTTCAGCGATATCTGGTGCTGTCGGCATCGCTCAAGCATCAACCGCAGATTGGCCAGATGATCCCGAATCAACCCGTAAACTGTCCAATCATCCATATATACCTGCAGGAATTTATGAAAGCAACCCCATTCAGTAACGAAAGTGGTCTTATGGCGATCTTCTTTGGAAATGCGGATCTGATGGTAGCCAGAGAATCCGTCAGTGAATGAGTACATCTCCTGGCCTCCCACGCCTTCAAGTACTTCATCAGTAAACGGGGTCGGAAAAGGGTCATGCAAACAGGCGTCATTCAACTTCCGCAGGTCAACACAGATGTGCACTTCTCCACTTTTCTTGTCCTGCACCACCATGGGACTGATCCATTCGGACTCTTCCACAAGTTCAATAATACCAGCATCCAACATGCCATCCAGTTCTGCCTTCACCTTTTCCTTATGTCGCGGGTTCAACCGATAAGGTCACTGTTGAACCGGCTTAGCATCTGGTTTTAAGGGAATCTTCATCTCACCTAAATCACCCAGTATTCCCTTCATCTCGGAAAACTTCATGGGAAACACATCTTGAAATTCATGAAGTAACTTAGTGACCTTACTCATCATTTCATCATCCCAATAATCTCCAACATTAGCAAACTTGGGAGTAGCCTCTGTGCCAATATTCGTCTTGTAGATCTGCAACGGTTGACTAAACGAATTACTCGGCACAGCAGGTGGAACCACATCGTGACTTTCTTCAGATTCAGGAATATTGACATTTTGGGGATCATCATCATCCTCTTGCCCACCACTGATATTAAAACACTCCATAAGGGACTGCATCTGACAGTGCATGTGTGGGTCGACAGGGTAGGTTACAGGAACAACCTGAAGTACCACATCGCGGATGAGTTGCAAGGAATTATGGACATAAGGGTTAGCATCCACGAATGTGAATGTGTGCGTGAAGTAGACTGTCAGTTCCCCCCATGTTGTAAATTCTCGATACAACTCGGCTGCGGTGTACCAGGAGCGCGACATCTAATCCAAGGTATGGATAAAAGCACGGACCCACTCATCGTGAGGTCGCGCAATCCATAATCGTTGGCATTTCATCACATGATCCTGCATATTATTCCGTCCATCATACTTGCCAGCATGATAAACCTCAGTGTCTCCGAACCGAACCATCATCAACCTCTGACACTGTGACCAATCGTTAATGAACTTGTTGTGTGTTTCCCACCAGCGTGCTGGAGCAGCCTTCAATGCTTCCGGTAATGCCATCAATCGCCGAGGTTCTGAAACCTATTCTTCAAATTCCGCCAAGAATTTAGTGAGGTCAGGAAACCCCTCATAGACAGGCAGTGTGACCGTTTCTGTTGCAACCCGACATAAAGATTGTGTAAGGAGACCACATTTCCGGAACGGAACTTCATGCATCTGGTTCTGCCAATTTTCTAAGGCATCATCAGAATCGGAAGATGCGAAACTCTCGCTGCGCCACTCCAACTCACCATGGACAGTGGGATGAATGTAATCTTCAGAAATATTGAATGCATGATCCCAGCCAGTGTGATCATCATCTTTGACAAGCTCAACATATTGGTGTCCTTCAGCCGGGTCCAATGGAGCGATTACTCGAAAATCGCGATTCTCAAAAGTCATCATGCGCTTCTTGAAGTTGATTACTGCTCCACTGTCATTAGCCCATCCTATCCCCAATAGTGCGGGATAGGAGCTTCCTCCCTCAACTACTTCAATGACGTCGAAGTCAGCATAGGTCTTCATACCCTCAATATCAATCGTGAGCCGTGGAACCCTCCCAATGGGTGTGACCTTGGCGTGGTTAGCCAACCGGAGTTGTAGAGGAGACTAGCTCAATGGGGGACTCCCCATTTTCTGCCATGCCTGCTTGGTTAAGATGTTGACATCCGAACCCAGGTCAAGAATAACTGAATCAACATCACAGTCACCAATCTGTATATTCATTCGCATTTCCTTTCCAGTCTTCCGTCGCTATAAGGAGTTTACAGCTGACTCCTGTCGTCCTTTCGAAAATCGATGTAACCATCCCTCAAATATCACCTAGCGCAACCGGGTCTCGGGCCAACAACAAACAGTGCTCAAGAAACTTGTGCAGTGTTCCCGGTAGTGGCGGTCGATCAGCGTCAGTGGTGGTATCAAATACAGGTGGCATATCACAGATAACAGCCTTACCGCGGTCTTTTTCCAAGGTATGATGTGCCTCCAGAAATGTCTCGCGCTTCGTATCAATGTCGAATGGTACTGTCTTCTGACAATCCAACCGAATCAGTGGTCGCGACCCATCTTCCCCAGTCGTCTTACTTCCTCGAGTAACAACAGCTACCGACGCATCCTGTGGTCGCGGTTCTACAGAAATAGTCGCAATATTGGCACCCTGTGTTTGATTCTGCTGCAGGATTCCTAGTTGATTTACGTTCTGATTGACATTCGACGGTGGTCATAGGGGTTGGTTCGATACTGGTTGTTGCACCTGATTTTGTACTGGTTGTTACGGCTGGGCCTGATTCTGTATCTGCAGGGCATTCCCAGCCTTCCATCGCGCGATCAGCTGCTGACAGTTCTTAACTGTATGATCATTACCATAACAGAATGTACACTAATTCTGTAGCAATGGGAAATCGCGCTGATAATGTCCCCATACCGCACAGTGGTAACATTGAACAGGTCTAGGACCACCTCGGCCTCCTCCTCCTCGTCCAAATCCACCACCTCATCCACCCCGGTATACTCCTCGGTAGCCGCCCTACTGTTGGTACTGAGGTTGATTGAACTATTGCTCCATGGGTGCTGGTGGCATCCCTTGCCCTTGTGGTGCATACTACGGTTGTTGCACGTACTGCAACTATAGGGGGTTCATAGATGGATATTGCGGTACAAACTGCTGTGGTTAATGCTGCTGCGGTACAAATGGAATCTGTGGTGGAGGTATCGGCTGAGCTACCTGCGGCTGGAACGGTGCAGCCCGTTGATCATATTTGACATAGAATGCATCGCACATTCTCTCCTGTAGTAATCCATACGCACGACAATCCTTGTCATCATGTCCCACCGACTTACAAAAAGTGCAATATAGATTTCGTGGAGTTGTAACCATTTTCTGCATATACGGGCAATTGTCGTGACCATGTCCAAACACTTGGCAAACACGACACCATGGCAGACTGCCGCCATTCAACGGATTGGGCGCTCCTGAGACCAAGTAATTACGGAAGTTCGAACAATCATCCTTTGTATGTCCCTCTTGTCGACATCGCGTGCACCATACGTCCTCGCGCTGTTCTTTGTTTTTCTTTAAATCCTGCAACTGTATAGTCAAATTGGCAAGCTGTGTCTGTATCTGCGACATCCCAGCTGCATTATCTCCAATGGGTGATGCTTCTAGTCGCATTGCAATCTCTAGAGCTTCACTAGGCATCAAAATGTTCTACTGCATCAGCGTCAACCGAATGTGGGGTAACAATGTTGCAATGAACCATTCTTTATGTTGTATTGCACTCATATCAAAGATAACCTTTTCCATCAGCGTCTTAAATCGCTGGTCAAAATCCCACACTGTCTCATTAGGATACTGCTTAATTTTCTTTAACTCGGTGATGTACTGAGCTTCAGACTTGGGCAGTCTAAATTCAACAATCAATCCCTCTCGAATCTCATCCAGGGACTTCTCTGGTGCTCCCGTGGGAACCAAAATAAATTTCATGAACCAATCTAATGCACGACCTCACAAAGTCGTGGCCAACTGCCCTTTCTTAGCATTGTCATCAGTGAGTTGTTTCATGGTCCAAACTGCCTCACACAAAAACCAATACTGTTCAGGATTGTCTGTAGCACTCTCATGGAACAACGGTAGTTTTGCATCATCACCCGCCATTTTGGATTTCCTTCCTCCTATCGCTGTACTACTACCAATTAACTTCTGCTAAATCAACGAACTTGGCGGTGTCAAAGTAGTATTTCTTGCTGGTTGTGAGTCAGTGAGCGGAGGGGCGGGTATGTTCATGCCAGGGTTTGGTCCTGCCTTGATTATGGGTGTATCCTGGTCGTCCCTATCAGGACTGTGAGGTTGCTTCGTCTCGTGTGGCCTTTCTTCACAGTCTTGCAATCCGATCGCAGCAGGACCTTCTCCTATCCTCTGCCTCTTTTCCTGTCGGAACCTTGCTCCTCCCCTCGTAAGGCCACTTTCTTCCTCGGCTTCACTCACAATCTCCTCATGGTCTGCACCCATCTACCCCTTTATCATTCCTTCGACCACCCCCCGACAGTCATGATACCCACGGCCTCCGCCCACCAAGCTACTTACTAATCAAGGTGCATCTTCAATATACCTTTTTTGCAGATTAGCATCTTAATCGACAGTTGGAGTGATAGCAGAAACCTTCCCCTTGGTCTAGTGTCCTTACATCCTCCCCCACTTAAATATGTTGATATCCTTGTCAACACGACCCCATCGACACCTTTGATGAAAGGGGTGTTGGTGAGTGAAGAGACACTTCCACGATTGCCAAGATCAAACGTGGTTCTAATACCATTTGTTACGAGGCTATACTTTTCACTCCACTTGAGCATCCCATACCGCTCAAGAAGACTAGTCACCGAGTAGCACCGACATGACCTTGTTAGTTGGGCATAACCTTCAACCACTCATATCACCCAGGCTACACCTAACTGACATGTCCATCAATCTAGACCCCGGGATATGTGTTTCAGCATATCAATCAGATTTGGCTCGGAAACAATTGGGACCAGGTAGGATACAAAACCATACTAAAAAATGGCCAAAATATGGTCAGGAACTGTATTCGAAAAATACAATTACATAAATCATGCCATAACCAGCCCTAAAACAAGAACAAAAAAAACTACATGGTTTCATGGATTTTTTGTGAGCGTGTGTGTCAGTTAGGTTGTGTGGTCGAATGGAAACTTGGAGTAGTTTCCATCACAATGACCCAAGTACAATTCCTAATGGGATCACTCCACACCCTTCATGTGAGCATATTTTTGTGTCCGTACGGCTACAACATTGCCACTTTGACTACTGGGAAGCCTAGCTACCTTCTAATGTATAGCCTACACGCTAATTATCTTATGCATAGCATAATAAAGGCCCAAATTAACTTGTAATACTTCAATGGTTATGTGTGTGTGTGTGTGTGTGTGTGTGTTGTATCCTTTCCATATCATATCCAAACTGTTCAAAGAAATTGTCATATCTATCTCTGTTTGCACAAAACTTAGATTAATAAAGTTTTAAAAGCAAAGCTTGCTAAGGCACTAGGCTTAAGGGAATCAAAACATGGGTTCAAATCTTGCAAAGGGTTTTTCTTTAATTTTAGATTGAGTAGGAAGTGCTTAACCAATTATGGATTTCAAACTTCAACATACAATATAATGTAACAAAGCTGGTTAGATTTGAATGTTGTAAATAGGGCATGAATTCCACCCCTCAAAGGGTCAAGAAGTTAATTTGATAGATTTTGAAGTGTGCGCCTTTTGTACTCGCCCTAGTGATATTTATTTTTAATTTTAGTGCCCACATGACTAAGTGAATAAAAAAACAAAGCCAAAAGTCTCAAATTTGTATTTATGCATTTGCATGAATTGGTTCATTTTTCAAATCTTTATCACTATACATATTTTAAAAATTGCCATTTGAAGACATCATAAAACAATAGTAGGGAAAAAGTCAATAAAATTGAATTGATCTGTAAGCTAGGAACTAGCAAGTAAAAAGCTGCCTATAGATAAAAGGCAAGTTGTAACTTATGATTGTAAGTTTCAAGTCCTAATTAATTTCTTCACTAACTTAAATAAATCAAGTATTAATCTAAGCAATTTGAGTTGCCCTTTATGGTCCTTAAGAAACAGATTGAATTAAATGTTGTCAAGGCAAATAACATGTTTGCCTCATTTGGGTACACTTTAAGGGGGCGATGTATATAAAATACCAAACACCAAAGTATAAGGGTATGGTTTGGACTTCTATTATGGCAATTAAGGGCATTAAAGACCATGTTGTCTCATTATTACTGCACTTGAAAGAGGACAATGTAATTTAAACTTGTTTCAATTCCTAGTTGTTGCGATAAAATTGTTAGTTTATGAATATCCCCATCCTGCAACTAATTGATTGTACTCCTATTTTGGTTAAAATCCTATTTAGAAAATTATGTTGGAGTTGAGATCTTGCAAATAGTGATTTGGTTATTGTCAATATACCAAAACATTGTTGAATTGGAACTGTCTATTGCTATAAGTCCTCGTAACTCTATATGATGAACTAATTTCAAAAAGGAAGTTTCTGTCATGAGCACTGGCACATCTCAACCTTTAGTGATCACATGAAATATATATAAGTAGTTTAGCATAGATGGTTAAGCAATACAGCACAGTGTGGGTGATCTGGGTGTGATGGACTGAAAGATCAAATGGTGGAAAAATGAACTATGGGTTTCTAGTGGTTGTCACCAAATTGAGTTTAACAAGGAATATAACAGGATTGAGTGGAATCTTGACTTGGACAAGTTAGCTTAGCTTGGGTATAATTTATATGCCATTCCAAAGTTACCAACATTTCAGCATCATCTGCCCGACATTATCGCTAACATGAAGAACTGGCATTGAATTCGTGTTTCCATATATCTTAGGCTAGTTTTCTCCTAGAGCAATTTTATAGGCTGGAGATCGATTCGGTCTAGAAACTTCCAGACTTCATAGCATTTGACTATACAAGCTAATGAGAGATATAAGTAAAGATGAATATACAGAAAGAAATCCTACTCCTGGCAATTTTAACATTGCATTTGAGTGTTGTATGTAGTTGTGTTTTTATAGGCCTATTCGACTTTTGGCACATCTTAAATGAATGCACTACATTTTCTCTTTTCATAAAAAAAGGAGAAAGTCTCACACAAAAAATATTGCTATTATAAAACAGAAACATTGCAAAGCTAGCAGGTAAGAAACAAAAGCACACTCTACAGACATACGCAGAAGAGAAAATAAATAGTTAGCAAGATGAGATGTTGAGATTTAAATGGTTAAAGAAGAAAAATGGCACCTGCTTTGATTAAGCTTTGTTCGAAATTAGAATGATTCACAATTCATTAACCAACAAGCACCATCACTCTATTTGATTGCATTTATTATTTATAAGACAGTGAGACATCATAGCATGACCCCTGTGAACTCACATGATATAAGTTTATCCGGCCTTAAAACACAAATGGAATAGATCCTAAATGCATAATACTATGGGATTACAAAGCAAAAAGATTAGCGTAATGGTACAAAATACCTCATCAAATATATAATGAATTATACATATTAAGTACTATATTGTATCAATTATGGTTTATTTGACACAAGTCCAAACTGGTGAGTGTGTAACCTTAGCAGCGAACTCTTAAATATTTGACACTTTTATCTAATTTTGATTAAATTAAACTCTTGATTTTGATTCTGGGAAAAGAGGTCCTAAATGCTAGCCAGGTACTAGGAAAAAAAAGGCGCACACACCAACGTGGAAGAAACCAACATTTAATCAATAAGTCAATATCTGGCCATGAAATTGGCCAAAAAATTCACCTGAAAATCAGCCTACAGAAAAAAACGTCAAGATTTTCAAAAACTCGAGTCTACAGTCTACCAATATGTTGGAAAAAAATAGGTAGTCAAGCAACAATACTGTTTAAAAAGCAAATTCAACTCTTGATTCTGATTCTGAGAAAAGAGATCCTAAAAACTAGCCAGGTACTTGAAATAAAAGGCACACACACTAGTGTGGTAAAATTGCCTCTTAATCAGTGAGTCAATCTCTGACCAAGAAAGTGGCCAAAAAACACCGAAATCGGCTTACTGAAAACTATCACCAAGTTTTCTCTGCCAATGTTTTAGAAAAGAATGGGCAGACAGACAACAATGTTGTTTTAGAAGCAAATTCTTCCCTGATTTTTTACTTTTTGCTCATCTCCCAGTCATAAATTCCAATTTCATGTAACCACAAATCAATCCACCAAAATCAACAGCTATATTAATAGGATAATTTAGCTCATTGAAACTGAAATATGCTTTCAAATGCAATATACTTTCCACTTTAATGTGAAGAGCCAGCCTAAAGTGAAAAGAAATCCTATTGAGCTGACATTGGGTAGAGTTTCTAATAAGTTGCCATAAGTTTGCATTCTTGCATGGACTTGAATATTTTACAGGTGCAAATTTAGAAGGTAACAGGCCCCTCTAAGTTAACCTTGGATTTGCATTTTTGTGATTGGGACTTTTAAACATTTGAAGTGCAAGTTTAGGAGGTAACAGTGCTCACAATCTTTGAAATTGTAGTATGTTATTGACTGCAATATTCTCTTGTTGAAACTGTAATATGCTCTCAAGTTGTGGTCACCTTGAGCATTTTTATGATTAAAACAGGCGTGTGATAACTGGCACTCAAATCACCCCTTGTCGGCGATGGAAATTTTTCCAGCGAGGCACAGTTCCACCCCTTCTTGTTATTTTTTTTGGAATTTCGACGATCTGGGTCGTCTTAAAATGGGGCCAAATCCCCTTGGGGCACAGATCCATAGCATAGTTCCGCAGTAAATGGGGTGGAACTACGATTCCCCCGGTTTTTATAACCGGATCTAGAGAACAAATCACTGGAAAGCCGGGGCGATTTGAGTGCCAGTTATCCCATGCCATTAAAACCAAATCAAACATTAACCAGTCACATCAAGCTAACATTATGCATCCATCTCCGCATCAACGAATTGATTGCATTAGCATTAATGGGGTTGACGAGGGTGCACATTGGATGCATAATAGAGTACTTAATAATATGGAAGATAGAACAAAATCACATCATATAAGCCACTATTGTAATAGTTTTTAATACATTACATAGATAACAACCATAAGCCATGTTATCACATCCATGTTAGTTGGAGCTACCATGCTGCAGATTGTGTGGTTGGGGACCATACTATACTTTTTTTCCAGATCAAAGATCAGATGCATTCAGAGGAGGCACACAGTTTTGTTCAGATTGCCCCGAGCAGACATATCAGTGGGGACAGATGGTTTATTGTATTGTCCAGACATGTATACATTATTGCCTATGGAGGCACCCTTCCTTGCCAGGCTTTGCATAAGCCCATTGAGACAGTTGCCTAGCCATATTTTTTATAGAGTGCTATAGAGTATTGCTGGTTTACTACTTGTTGCCCGGATTCAGTTGAGATCCAGCTTCAGCAGTAGGTATAGCATTTGATGTTTTATTGCTTATGTTGTTGATTAGACTTGTTTATACATGATAGTACACTGACTTTACATTATTATGTTGATGTGGTGATCTAGTGGTTATTATGATGTGTTGGGCCCTTGGTGATGTCAGTCCACCCCTTCAGTAGGCTCCTGTCTATGCACATTGGATCATATCCCCTTTTACTGGTATAGACTTGGTCACTTAGTCCCCCTAGGTAGCTGACTTTGGATCCACATTCACTTCCTCCACCCATCTGACCCATTCATGATTGATCTTTCCCAACTTGGATTCTGATTTGTGACCTTGAGGATCCCTTTCCCCACTGATCTCTGAGTATACCATGACTCCCTGTCTTTTGTGCCTCGGCTCTTTAGTGTGTGAGATGCACTCTCAAACCTAGGATTTGCTCCTGTCGGTTGTCCCCGATGCTGCAATGCAGTATAGGAGTGTGTAGTCTCACTGGGTGTTCCCCATTGGTCTTCGAATCATTTATGCTCACCCCCATTACTCTGCAGTATGAGCACCTTGATTATATCTATTGAGATATGTATGTAGCCCAAAAGGGCCTTGATGTAAAATGAAGAAATGAAGAAATGTAAAGCAAGCCAAAAAGGCTATTGTATTGTAAATGTAAAATCTAGCCAAAAAGGGCTAAGTATGAAACTCATTGTAAAATCCATGCAATGTGTTTGTAAACACACATGGACACAGGTCAGCCGTACATATCAGCTTTGTAGTGGTTATTTCCTCACCTAGTCTTGCGGGGCAAGGAGGTGAGAGGGAGCAAGGGATAAGCTCAAGATTGTCCCCTAGAGTCTCAAGTTGCGGTTTGTCAGACACCCAGTTTGGCGGCTCTAGAAAAGATCCTCACGGAGTCTTATTAAGACACGGATGTGAGTTGTGAGGTACTTGTTAGATGGCCAATGGCGGTTTCCCTGCACTATACCCATTTGTGAGGCACCGCCCTTCCCCGTGTTTTGTCATGGTATGCTTATCTTAGTGGACCCCGCTTTCCCGAGTTATCCAAAGGGTCACGTGATCTTAATCCTTGTCATCCCTTATCCTTCACCTTATTTTCCACCTCACCCAAAGTTAGCTAGGTGGTCAAGACTATAGGTTGTGCATACCAGTTTGAGTCTTTTGGCTGTGGTGGGCCCACTTCACCATGGGCCTCATGTTTTTGAGATATTATGTATTTTTTATCACTATATTGGCATCATATTGTTTAGCAATGTACTAACATGTATAAGAAAGCCTATCACTTCATCTTGCATACAGGTATTCAACCAGCACCATGTTGACTAGATTTGACTTGGTCAAACTAGGTTGACCAGGCCAAAAATGGGCCCGAAAAAAATGTTGCGACCAAGATTTCAATTTTGGTCAATTATTATCTTCTGGGGTCCCATATGAACCTCCAAGCATCATAATTTGAAAATGTTGAAGCAGCGATGAGATTTTTAATTATTATTGATCATTAATGACTTGTTTTAATTAAAAATCATGGATTTTGGGCAAACAACGCCTAAGTGATGGATCGTGGTCATTCAAGTGACCATGTCTACTATTTTTGGGGTCCACAATCGCATTGCAACAGACGGTTCGACAATCCGGGCACTATAAGTGGGTCAAAATCCCAATTTACACCTTCAGCAATAAAAACCAGCAGTTGATTACATGGAAAATAAAAAATTGGCAAAGGCAACTATGGCAAAAAGCAAAAATCGAAGGCTGGCTAATAAAAGGGTAACTTATAAGGTAATTTGGTAATGTTTGGACATGATATTTGTTGGTGGGACCCTCCATTGGACCAGCTCACTATGGGAGGTCGAATTTGCCCATGGGGGCGTTTTCCTCACTTGGCAAAATTCGATTTTGGTTGTTTTGTGTATGTGGGACCTTATTGTATTGAGTTGGGGGGGTAAAACATTCTATAGACACCCCCCAACCTTGGTTTACGTGTTGTATGGACCCCACATGGGTCCCCTCTCTCCACTTGTGCGCTCTAGAGGGTAATTCTCACCCCCTCAAGGAGGAATCTCCTCCATTCGATTTGATTGCTTGGGAGTTGATCCCAGCCCTTCATTTTGGAGGGAATAGGGTTTAGAGAGTGGCCTTTCTCTATAAGAGAAGGCACTCACCCATTGTATCACTCTCTCTTGGCATTTTTGGACTTGGAATAGAAGAGAAAACGACTTGGAGTTCTCTCTACTTGTGTCTTGTGGTGATGTTTTTTGAGGTTGTTGATTGCCAAACTATCTTGATGCACTAGTGTAGATTGTTGTTGTTTCCAGCATTGTTTCTCACCATTGTTTGCAGCTAATACATCTCTTGGAGGAGGGCGCACCATTTGGCTGCCACTATTGCTTCACTCTCCGGGATTGGTAACAAAGGGAAGTGTTTTTGCCATTTCAGCCAAGCATTTCTCTCATTTTTATTTGTATTACTGCAGATTTCACTTGCTTATCATACTGATTTGATCTATTGTCCATTGGTTCTGGCAAGCAAGGAGGACGAGTTGGTGGGATTGGGCAAATCGAACTCACTTGGGAACTTCAGCAATCCACTCTCTTTGATCTTCGGGACGTTCTAACCTTAGAAAAATCAAATACTTCAACTCATTCCAAGTAGGTGTTCCATTTCTTCCTCTTACATTTCATTTTCTAAATAGTCTTAGAGAGAAAATTCGCATTAAAACCCTAAAACTTAAAATACTGAAATTTCACCGTTAGAATAAGTTTTCCTTTAAAACCCACTAATGAAATGTTCTTAAACCTCCATATCTCAAGTTTCATTTAATTCCGACCCCGTTTACCCATAGAACTAGGCATTGGTCTTCCACTGATTTCGCCCTCCTTGGGGATTTTAGCCAGTCACATTGTTGGGTCATTTTCCGGGTTGTGGGTACTCTTGATTTGAGTCTAAAACGTAATTTTACCATAAAAAATCAAGTTTCATTTGTTGGAAGTGATTATAAATGCTAATTTCTTGCTGCCCTAGATCCGTTTGACTGACTGTTTAACCTTGTCTTGGGTAGATTTACTTCAGCATTTCACTTCCATTTTGTGATACCTCCTTAGACTATTTTCAGCCATACAATCACTAAGTTAATCTTATTTTCTAATCATACTTGATTGCTGGTCACTTATTACATCACCATTATTTCACTACTTGTGTCCATCAGTTGGCTGAAATTAAACTTAGGAGTTCATCTACACTCACTCCTTGTTTTCATCTCTTATCCTTTTGGGATTTGGGTGTATTTTTGTCTCTCAGCCATCACTGGTTGAGCGGGGTCTCCCCCTTAACTTGGCTAAGTGCCTCGTCTAAAGTGACAATAGCCTTGTCTGGTGTGACTTCCGTTCATAGAGCAGAGGACTTGGCCATTGCTGGTTACACCTTCCTAGCTGTCCACCCTCTACCATCCCTGTTGGGACACCTTACTACAGCAGCTAGAGTTTGTGTGATAACAAGCCAAAGAGGGCCCACAAGGCATGATACCAGTACCACCAGTGATGTTAGTACTAGAGTGAGAGAAGATGCTATAACATCAACCAGGAAACTTCCTGTTGAACTTTTCAACACATGATAAGCTGATCTGCACTTCAATGAATTAATCATACAGCTGAAACTGAAACATTAGGAGAACTCCTATTAAAACTTCAGATCTGCAACTACAGAAACATAGGATTGATAACTCAAAAGTAAAAAGGTTGAATATCACAAGATTCGATCAATCCCACACCAAATAGATTATAGATCTAAGAAAGATGACATCTTGAAATTTAGGATAACAAATAAAAATCTGTAGCACAATCAAATATCCCTCTATTATGTCTGAAAGAAGAAATCACATCAACGTTTATGAACCATAGGCTACCCATACATAAGCTCTCACTGCAAAACACTCTCACCGAGACAATTGGTACACTCTCCTCTCCTTTATATAACAAGGTAAAAAGAGGTTACAAACAAGCTTATAATACATGCACCACACAAGCATGGAATGCATGCTGCATACATGAAGCGCAACTCCCAAAATAACTATACCATGCATGAGTTGAACTCCCAGATAAATTGTGCCATAAATGCAGCAATCCCTCTCAAAATAGTACACTGCATGCAAAAGGGAAAACTCTCCCAAAATAGTGGGCCACATGCAAATGAAACTCACATAAATAAATGTGCCTCACACTGAATGTGCCCCAAATGTACTAACAACAGCTAAAATGCATGTCTTCATAAATGAACATGCATGCAGGAGAATTTATCTCGTAGGGTGCGCCCCACATGAGCTATAGCTGGAATGTATGTCACTTCTAAACCCTTTCGATAGGCCTTGCATTTTGATGTTTGCCTCAACCTATCCATACAACATATATATTGCAGCCCTTTATTCATCCAGTACTCACAAACTCTATGTCACTCCCATAGCTTCTCTCTAAGGAGCATGTTAAAGGCCTTCCTAAAGTCCACGAATGAAAAACATCACTCCACCACCTTTGCATCCCATGTCTTCTCTATCACATATGGCAGCATGGGCAGTGATCAACTATGGAATGCTGGCAGTGGTAAACGATGGAATGCTCGGGTCTAAACCCTGCTTGCTTTATGGTTCACTCTCTTTTTCTGTCCACCTGCTCAATTTACTCTCCATGATCCCACTGGCCAGCTTGGCAAAGATTGGACTAATCATGATAGTTCAACAGCTTTCCAGGTCATTGTTCTCCCACCATTTAAAGAGGCGGAGGATAAGGCTAGGCATCCATTCAAGGAAGCCTTCCCATACCATTTCTTTTGATGGGTTCTTTATATGACCACTGAAATGTTCTATGCCCCATTTCAAGTGCTTTGCTTATAGTCCCTCAATATCTCTCACCTTGCCTGGAGTTAACTTCTTGATACAATTAACCAAATCCTCGATCCCGAATACTTCCCTCGAGGCACATATTTCTAGTGGTTTTCTTCTTGCTGTTAAGTCTTCATACAGTTTCTTGGCATGTGCTAGAAAATATTCTTCTAAAATGTCATTTACCTGCTGTTGTTTTGTACTCACAGCTCCCTCGAGAATGCTTTTGGGTGCCTATTTGCCATGCTAATCAGTGCCTCCTGTTTTTTTAATGAAAAGACTTTTCAGGTTTTTATGATCGGCTTGCATCTCTCAAGCCTTTCACTGGACATATGTTACTTATACTCTTTCTCTGATGCCTTGCATTCCCTGTTATACCTAGGGTTTACCAGAAATGTATTGGCCGATTATTGAGTTTTGTGTGCACATGTGTGTATAGATAGATAGGTAGATATCTTGTTTTATATGCATCCAGGGGTATGCATGTGTAGTTGTGAGAGAGGCAGATTGTATACATGTATGTATTGATGGATAGATAGTTTGATTTCTAGCAACCTCTTCATTCATTATGTCATAGATACCATACAAGATCCATAGTTCCAAACAATCCACCAAAATTAGTGATGTGTTAATCAACATAATTTAACCACCTTGTTCTAATAAAAAGTAGGAATCCAGGTCCCATTTTTGCTATAATCTCAATTTAGACCATGTTAAGATCTTGAATCAATTTCAAATGTCAAAAATTTATTTTGTTTTAATGCCTATAATGCAGTACCAGCTTATTGGATCAATTAAATTGCTTTGGAAGGTGAAACCTTATGACCCAAACCTTTCGTTAATAAATTCCCCAAACTCCATCGTATTATCTGCTTTGTGTAGTTGCTCTAGAATATGGAATAATTATTATATGCTCAAACAAACTAAAAATTTAGGCATAATCGATATCTATGTTACCAGAAACAACAAACTAAATGGGAATTGGGAATGTAACAAGGAATAAGGCAAAAGGATTTGGGGAGATAAAAGGAAACCCCCACCCAATTTGCGTAAATTGTACATAGAAGATTGAGTAGTAATTGTTGGTGTACGTTGCAAGTAATCTCGCATCGGTGAGTAGATGTGGTTGGTATAGCTCTCAACCAACCACATTAAATGCTGGGTTCTCCCGGGTCCAACCTGTTTTAAGTAGTCTTTTTTATGTTGCTTATATACAGCAGATTTTGATTTTAATATAATAGTATGCTTTTTTTTCTGCGCTTAGAAAGACTCTGTTTTCTCTGCATTCCTGTTCTCTGCTGCCTTTTTTTGTATGGAGATTAAGCCCATTGTGATTCTGTTGTGCCTTGTTTAAATCCACATGGTATCAGAGCACCAAGGCATTAGCTTCCTCCATTTCCTTTTGGCTACAGTGGTTTCTGGACGTTTCTGCAGGGCATGTCAGGATTTCTTCTGACATTTTGTTCTGCTCTCTGCTGTGAGCATCTCTGCTCAGAAGCTACTACTTGAAGCCATCATCAGTCACATTTCTGGTGATCCCAATGACCGCAGATCCACTTCTGGATATGTCTTCCATCTTGGTTCTGGCCCTGTTGTTTGGTCCAGCAAAAAGCAAGCAGCAATTGCCCTTTCTTCTACAGAAGTAGAGGACAGTGGTGCTGTTAATGCTGCTACTGAGTCTATTTGGATTCGACAGATTTTATCTGAGTTTAGTTTACATCACGTGCAACCCACTCTAATTTGGTGCGGTAATCAGAGTGCTATCCATATTTTCAAGGAAATTGTGGAGCACCAACGCACCAATCATATAGAAGTTCAGACAACTTATTCGTTAACAGGTTATTGATTTGCAATACTGTATGACTAAATTGCAGGTTGTTATATATTTACCAAACCTTTAGCATATACTAGATATGTTCAACTTCATGCCTTGTTGGGGTGAAGGACATTGTCTTTGATGGGTGGTAATCACAACTCTCCTTAATATTTTACTCTCTATGTTTTGATCCTTTTGTACATGGGTACCTTAGCAGACCTTGTTGCCCAGATCCATTTTTGTATATTTTTGTGTATTCCTCCTCTCGCCTAAGGGGGTGTCGCTTAAAGGGGGTGTTGGTGTACATTGCAAGTAAGCTCGCGTCAGTGAGTAAATCCAGTTGGTATAGCTCTCAACAGCTCACATCGGTGAGTAAATCCGGTTGGTATAGCTCCCAACCAAGCGTTCTCCCATTTGTTTTAAGTAGTTTTTTATGTTGCTAAATACAACAGATTTTAATATAATAGTATTTTTTTTTTCTGCTCTTAGAAAGACTCTGTTTTTCTCTGCATTCCTGTTCTCTGCTGCCTTTGTTTATATGGAGATTAAGTCCGTCGTGATCATGCTATGCCTTTTTAAAATCCACAATAATGTACTAATGCAGTGTCAGGACATGAATGGAAACATATATGAGAATGCAATGAGAAATGGATTTCCTGGTCAAGTTCCTGGTGATATAGAACAGAATTAGACACACCATAAGGCAGATCCCACCATCAAATATCAATATTACACCCTTTTTTCCAGATATATATGACCAACAGTTGTATAATGCTTTCTCAAAATGCACTAGATCGTAACCTTGCCCACCATATTTCTCGCTTTCTCTCTATATATATGACCCTAAAAGCCCCGAAGCCAAAAATTCCCAAAACCCTAAAATTCTCAAAGCCTAAACAATAACAAAAACTGGAACCCAAAAAAATATAACAAAATAAAATCCCTTTGAAGCATTTTCACTGTCCTAACTGGCAAGCATTGAGAGGATTTTTGAATGGTATGTATTTAATAATAGCTCTGTATAGTGTCACACATTGGCTGGCAAGTTTCTCAGTGGGCAGAGCGAGCAATCTATGAAAATGGGTACTGTACAATAATACAAAAATAGCCATCTGATGGACATATGCAGTGGTGGGTAGACGCGAAGGCACTTTGCTGGACTCAAACTGTAGTTGCCGGCGAGGAATGGAAATCAAGAGTTTGACCGACATCGTTATGCGACTTTAAAGCGGGAAATGATAAGAGGCTATCATATTCTATAGATGCGTCTATGAGGCTATAACCATCCACATCCGTTTGACGATCCATTGACTAGATCTCCACATTCCAAGCTCCCCACGAGATTCAAACCATGGTGTTTCTTTTCACAAAACTTGAAAATCAGATCTGAAAAGGGATAAACAAAGGCGAAAAATAAATATTAAAGAAAACTCTCGGAGCTATTTATGGTAGAAGAAATTCAAATCTCTCCATAAGCGGGAAATATATATAAGTCCACCAATTTGAAATTAAAACAAAACAAAGAACTGAATATTTTGTTTTTACTAAATGGTATTTTATGTAGAGTTGTTATGTTCCAAGAAGATTGTTTGAAAGATGGAACTCTAAGATATTTTATTTATGAATATAGATCTTTAACCATAATATCAAATCGAATGACCCACATCATTTATCTTGTGACATTGGTTAGTGCAATTTAGAAAGAATTACCCACATCATTAATCTTGTAACATTGGTTAGTGCAATCTAGAAAGACCACTTGGGAGTTGGAACTTCAGACCCACATCATTAATCTTGTAATCATGTATATAGAGTTACCATGATCTAGCAACATTGTTTGGGAAATTGATCTCGAGAACTTTTACTTATAGATAAAATTATTAACCAAAATACCAAATTGGAGTGTTCAATAAGGTAGTTGGTCATTAATATTTTATTCATAAATACAAAGTTGTCATGATCTAGCAAGACCACTTGGAAGTTGGTACCTAAGACCTTTTGGATCCTTGCCCAAAACGCCAAGCCAAGGTGTTCAATAAAATAACCATGTCTTGATTTTTTATTCCTAAATATCAATCAGTGCAATTGAGCAAGACCATTTAGGAGTTGGAACTCAAGACCTTTCGCTTGTGGATATGAATCATTAAAAACACACTAAATCAAAGTGTTTAGAAAGGTACCCACATTGTTAATATGTTATCTATGTATACAAAGTTGTGATGATCTAGCAACACTACTTGGTGATTTGAACTTTAGACCTTGTACCTATTGATGTGAATCCTTGATCAAGACATGAATTTGGGGTGTTTTGTAAGGTACTTGCAATTGACATTAATCTTTCATTCATGTATAGGATGTTGTTGTGATCTACCAAGATTGCTTGTTAGTTGGAACGCAAGAAATTTTACAGGTGGATATAGATCCTTAACCAAAACACTAGAGCAAGTTGTTCATAAAAGTAACCACATAATTAATATTTGATTCATAAATATGTGTTAACACAATTTAGCAAGACCATTTAGGAGTTGGAACTCAAGGCCTTTCACTTGTGATATGATCCCTTGAACAAAAGACTAAATTGGTGTATTCAACAAGGTCCCCGTGTCATTAATCTCTTAATCTTGTTAGAGAGTTGTGGTAATCTAACAACATCGCTTAGGGATTAGAACATGAGACATTTCACTATGGATATGAATCCCTAACCAAAACACCAAACTAGGGTGTTCAACAAGGTGTAAACATCGATAATATTTTATTCATGTATATGGACATAGCACAATCTAACAACATCACTCAAAGGTTGGAACTCAAAACCTTTGATTACCTGTGAAGATGGATCCTAATGAAAAACAAAAAAAAACAAATCAAGGTTTTCACCAAGATACTCGTGCCATGGATATTTTATTCTTGTACAGAAAGGTGTCACGATTTTACAAGATTGCATGGGGGTGTAGCTTAAGATCTTTTACCTGTGGATGTGGATGCTTAATCAAAACACCAACATGGGAAATTTCACAAGATTCACACATAATTAGTCTCGTATTCCTATAAACAGGGTTGTCATGGTCTAGTAAGACCATTTGGGGTTTGAAACTTTAGACATTTTACCAATGGATATAGATCTTCAATCAAAACCCTAGAGTGTGGCATCCAACAAGGTACACATGCTATTGTGTTTTTATTATTGTATATGTCATTGTTGCGGTCTAGTAAGGTTACTTGGGGGTTGGAACTTGATACCTTTTAATAGTGGATATGGATCATAAACTAAAATATCAAACCAAGGTATTCAACATCTATCATCCATACTCTACTTGTTGAATACCTTGGTTTGTTAGAGAGAGAGAGAGAGAAGAGAAGAAATGTGGCGGATACGCTCATCCATAAGAAGTTGAGTTACAAATAAGTCCAAAAGGAATTTTAACATAAATCATCGATAAGAAAATCCTAAACATAAAAAACCCTAACCCCAAAAGATGAAACACCAAAAGGTTTGTGGGCCCCGTCGTGGTTAGTTGATACATCAACTTCCCAATGGCATAACTTTTGCATACAATCTCTATTTGGGGCGCTTTGTAGCTTGTCGGAAAGGTCTGGCCGAGAAATACACATTCGAAATAGCCCAAACTATGCTTTTCTCTATTGTCTGGGCGCTATCGTGCCAAAAATACATCGTTTAGAGCCTCAAAATGGCCCTAGAAGATCACGATCAGAGAAAACGAAAAAAACTACCACACTGGAAAACTGTGTTTTGAGCCAATGGATTAGGTGTTGGCCACCAATGTCCATCTGGATCAAATGATGATGACGATGATAATAATCGGGATATTTGGTTTATTAGAGTCAAACCATATGCTTGGATAGTGCGGTATTAGTTTGGGAAGACATAGAATGGAATTGTTCTCTTTGACTAAATGCTTTGTTCGTTAAAATTCATTGTGAAAAATCATATAATCAAGTGGAATGATGATGACGATGACGACACTGACAATGATGATAATGATGACGATAGTGATGGTCATAGAATGATGATGATGACAACGACGACAATGATGATGATAGTAATGAATTTTAAGATGAGGAGGAGGATCATGGTGATGACAAGGACAAGGATGATGATGATGATGATGAAGATGAAAATAATCATCAAAACAATGATAGTGACAATGATGAAAATGGGTGAGGTATTAACGGTTCCACACATATCCATTGTGAATATTTTTCTCCTCTTTGACAATACTTGTTAATGCTTGGGACATGATGGAACAAAGTAGAGAACCATGGGACGTGAAGAATTCTAATCCATTCCCTTCATATTAGACCAAAATAAAAACTTTGAAGCATAACATTGGACAAAATTTATCGTGAATTTGAAATTTCTCATCTAAATAGATATAGCTTCCATTAGAAGTCTAGGTGTAACATGTTGGATTTGAAGAGATTATGAGTACCAATAGAATGGCAAAATAAAGGAAGCATTATTTTATGAGGTTAAGGGAAAAAATGAAACATGTTTGCCAAGATTGATTGGAAGTGGTTTTGGAGTATAAAAAAGGCACCAACTATCTCCATAATTTGTTTATGGTTCTACTACTAACTACACAGAATATAAACCACTACACTAACTACCTTTGAGAACAATTGAATCTTTGTGATGATGACAACAATGATGGCAATGGAAATGGCATTGATGATGTGATTATATAATAATGATGACGACAATGATGATGATGATGTTGAAGATGATGATAATGAGAATGATGACGACACCGATGAAAATAATGATGATGATAGTGATGAGGATGAAGAAAACGATGACGATGATGATGATGATGAGCTATATGACCATGACGATGATGAGCTACAAACTCCATGATTACAATGCAATCAATCATGGTTTTAAGTTATACATACTTTAAATGGTAATTGTATCCTGCTTGTAGGAAAAAGTTTTCCTGTATAGGGCATGTATATTTACGGTAGTTGTTTTAACCCCCCCCCCCAAAAAAAAAAGTCATGAGAATTGAACTTTTAGAGGTGGTTGTTAAAAAACCACCTTCAAAAGTTAAATTCTCGTGACTTTTGGAGGGTTGTCAAAAAGATCCCTTGAAAATATATATTTAGGGGTGGCATTTATAACAATTACAACTTAACTAGGCATTGCATTCTCATATGTTTAGGGGGTAGGGGGGACCGATCCCTTTCTCCATTTAAGGATATCTATTGAAATTGAAAATCATGATATAGTTCAAAATTAAATACATATATACATCTCATCTAGTTGTCCAAGACATCTCTAAACTGATCCAAACTCTCAATCATGCACAAGAACCAAAATTTTTGAAGTTAGAAGGTATTTGCATAACCCCTTTCCTAGGAGGATGGAAAATGAATATATATAAATTTATATTATTTAAAATCATCGCTTCACATCATAAATTCATTCAAGAGGTATATCAAATCCTTCATTAGGATTTATATCATGTTACCCTCCATTCTAGCTCTTTTAACCCCTCAAAACCATAAAAAAATAGCTAAAATAGCCACTGCAAGGCTCTCTCGTGACTATTCTAAGGAAACATAGAGAGAATGAGGCTTGATAATGGATTTTATGAAGAAAAGGGGTGTGAGAAAGCATCACAATGCTTATAGATTATTTTTTCCTATATGAGGCTACAAAAGTTCCTCTAAATTAATATATTGTCTAGGTAGTGGCCAAGGTAAGGGTTATTCATCATGACAAACATCCAAACCATTCACCGGGTCTTGAAAAGTTTCACATACAAAAACTTAGAAAAGCATATTGAGGGGAGGAAGGTGCATCGACTATATTGAAAAATCCAATTTTCATCTACTTGACAAGGGATACAAAGTTTCATCACATTCATAGAACCCATTTATTAATCATATTTAGATAGTACAACTATTATCTCACACATTTCCTTTTTTCAAACAAGTTTTATGCATGCAATTCCAGAACTTTGCTATATAAGTTTTGTACATGATTTACCCAAATTTAGATTACACCATTAATAGGAAACATTCATTCAAAATATCATGATAATGATGTCATGATATTCATCATTCTACAATATTCAATTCATAAATAAAAAATAGAGGAAGTACATTTATAATTTCAAAAATAAATCTCCAGGGAAACTGATTGTGGGTGGAATGATTTCTTCCCAACCATATGTTATTGTGTTATAGAATTCCACCCCCTGCTAGGCTATGAGACCACATGGAAAAGAAGATTGTCAAGGTTTCTCAAATCACTCTTCTCTTCACTAAAAGCTTCTAATATACCATCCAATTAAGTCACTAGTAGATTTTTGTTCAATCTCTCAACTATCACAGTTCTTAGCAATCACTCCCTTGTTCCATATAACATATAAATTCATACTGTTTCTTCTCTTCAGTCCCTCAAGTATGTCATTCCACTATGTGCTCTTCAATATAGCCAATGTGAGCCCAAGACATTTCCTACAATATTACATTTCCATCATTGTGAAGCTTTTTGGATAGAGATTTTATGGTTCTCTGGACAACCTAATAGGCCAACAACCTTCAAGGATTTGAAATTTTATCTAGATTCTCTTCAATGTTGTTTAATATCACTCAAAAATATTTATTTCATCTCTCAATAGTTCATATGAGAGTTGGGTTGTGTTTTCTTCTTCCAAACCCTTCTTTTCTTTCCAAGAACTCTATTTTTCCCAATCTCTCCTATCTCATTTTGAATTTGCATGAATGAATTGAGTGAGTGGGTGAGAGGGGGGAGTCTTTCCTCCACCCTTTCTTGGTTCCCCACATGTAGTGGGAAGTGTTGACAGGCCAAAATGACATGAGTCAACAATAAGAGAGAATGCCCGAGGCGAGTCCAATTAAATTCATTGTCATATGGAATAGCAATCTCTGACCGGTATGTGGGCCTGGTTTCCACCAACAAAATTGATTGTTCCTGAGAGGTAAACTTGTTTATTAAAACTATTCTAAAGTCCTAAATGCATTCCTAGTCTATCATGAAAATGCAATCTTATTCTAACCTACATCGACTGCGAAACAAATTTTAATTTTAGGCATAAAGTTAGATTGTTGAAAACATTAAAAAAAAAATCACATTATACAACATAAACTCTACTAGCATATAAAATTTACATAAACATGCATAAATTCACATGTAAAGTAAAAATGTAGATGTCCTTTCAATCAAAGGTATCCATAACCAATTTGTCAGATTCTGCGAATCCAAACAATTGACAAAAATGCACAATTATGAAAATGAATAGAACATAAACAATTGTCAAAAATGCTCAATTGCATAAATTGGTCATGAATCAACTAATCCTTGTACTTAACACTCCTTGGCTTTAATAATTTCTAGATGTGGAAAACCTCTTTTGCACAATTGGACAAATATTGTTTGAAAATCAACTTGATAATATACAAGGTTTGTGAAAAAAAAAGAGAAGGAAAAAGGAAAAATGATCTCACCAGTGATATATTTTTTACTTTGGTGTTTGTAAAATATTTTCAAGGTTCTATGATTTCTTGCTTACTACAAATCATTTTCTTACTACATTTTCTAATGCTATATATCCAACAGTCTTGATACCAATCTAATACTATGATAAGAACTCCATAACATTTTATTATCCTCTTTCAATTATAACCTCTTTGGATGCATTGGATTTTATTCCAACATTGTTCTTTCATGCTACGGATCCCCCAAAGTGATTTTTGAGCATTATTCCAGCAAGATTTGTTATGCTACTAATTTAGATGATTTTCAAGAATCCATCTCTCTATTTTAAAAAAATGATGGTTTCTTTCTTCATCATCATATTGAGCATTTTCTCATGACCTCTTTTAATGACAATTATGGGTAGGTACATGTACATTTATATCTTCTATTGGTTCCTCAGCATCAAATTTTACTTTGGACTTGTTTTGAGATTTCCTTAGAGAATTTTTCTTATTCAAATTCATGTTCCCTTAACCACTTATATCTTCGTTGCCTAAGCATATACAACATCTTGATTTGACGAAGTTCACCCAGCTCTCCCTCATGTCACCCCAGATTCATGTTAACTATATTACTAAAAGTGCACTTCCCATTATCCAACTTCCAATGTGTACCTTGCATGCTCAAATATGATTTTGTTGTGTCACTTTATTTAAGTTGTATAATTTCATTTATTCCATTCCTTTATTTCCTTTCATAATGGAATATATTACCATATCATTTTCCTTATTTTCTTATGTGATGCAAATTATTTCCAAATTTGGTCCATGTGCATTGTCAACCTTCTTGTTCAAACCATTTGCATCGAACAACAAATAAAGACCCACAATATGCGAGAACAATGAGCATAGTTTTATTCCCAAACCAAGGAAATATGGGAATATTTGTGGGAATAAAGATAGGGTGTTCAAGAAGCCCCATGGGTTAACTAGGAACTAAAATTGGGAGTGTAAAAAGACATGCCAATTGAACTAGGAAACTCTTTCTTGCAAACCTCCTTCACCAATGCATGTTGTTTTCTTGAAAGAGAAATTGTTGTCATTTCAAATGAGTTTTTTAGCTTTAGGTATGTCTTCTAAGATATTTTTACGAGTTGATTTTTGTAAATTGTATTATGCATGCAATCGCGAGGAAGATCAAAATCTACCAAGAGTGCTATACCAACATGATTTTGTATTAAGTGCTCAACAGAAGTGGAATCCCAATCCCTTTGTAGGGGATGTACAATTGAGGGAATTTATTTCATTCATGCATCACCAAATTCAATGGGGAAGAGCCTA
Source organism: Larix kaempferi (assembly GCA_027924585.1). Lineage (NCBI taxonomy): Eukaryota > Viridiplantae > Streptophyta > Pinopsida > Pinales > Pinaceae > Larix > Larix kaempferi. Next base: position 3,132,105 of record BSBM01000490.1, on the reverse strand, counting down.
CTCTTATTTTTACAATGCGGAGTAGAATGATAACCTTTGGGTTAGAAGAGCCTATCCTAATCCTACTAAGGTGATCATGGAATAGGAAAAAAAACTACTCAAACAAAATTGTCTAGCTCCTTATATTTGTCAAACTTTAGGAACTACTATTTCTTACTATGAAATAAAAATAACATAGTTGGTGATATATGCTCTATTTATTAGGATGGAAATAGTGGCGGGATACTCTGTTTGATGAACGAAGGAAATACGAGACACTATCCTATTCAAATTCAAAATCACTACCAATTGATCTATAAAGTACTTTGACTCTCTGAAAGGAATGACACATAGTGGATAGGGTTAAAATTTTATTTTCCAATCCTTTGGTGTCCTACACCAAAGTATAAATGTAGATACTCTGGAAGTCAACATGAGGAAGAAACCTTGTGGACATATGTAGAGGGAAGCTTGGTTATTACAAGTAAGGAGAGCAAGGACATCACCCTTTTACTTGTAGAAGCCTCCACTAAAATAACTCATATTCTGACTAATCCAATTACGATGATGAGTATATGAATGGTTATAGAATTGCACGAGGACTTAAAATAAGCTAAGCTGGGGGGAGATGATGAGCCCTATTTTTGTCATCCTTTTGGAATCTTTTTTTATTTTATATTCATCCTTTTTTACCTATCCTTTACACGTTGTATTCACCATTTTGTGTTTAATACTAGGATTTAGGATTGAGGTGAACTTCTTCTTCGTATTTTCTATTTTTTCATTTGATTTCCCTGATGGGGCCACAATATAGGTATCAAGTGCAATCATGAGCTTCCTTTTTACTATTAGGAACTAAGAAATTAAGCCAAGATCACCCCTTCTGTAGGTTAGGATATGATTTATTTGACTATGAAATAAAGATTTTTCAGTAGTAATATTTTCTATGCTTAGCATGTTTTATGTTTTAATAACCTAACCAAGTGGATAAGCGCCACAAGCAAACAAGTGAAGGTTTAAAGACAACTATGAAGATAACAGGTAGTGCCTTTTTCTAGTCACGCAAGCTTGGAAAAGTCAGTTCTAGTTAATCTCACAAAGTAATGACAGAAGAACTCGAGATCACTCTATCAGTATCTCCTGATTTCCAGGGACAAATATAGAATAGATTGACCTCGTGATTTCCAATGAAGACACCTTATTGAAACTATGTAATAAATAGAGGCTCACGCATAGAATGAAGCTCTCTCATGAATTTTGTTATTTTTGTTTTCAGACATTTTTATTTTACAACACTCAATTTTTGTTTTACAGATTGACATGGATTCTATATCAGCTTAATGAAGAAACTGTGTTTTACATCACCTATGAGTTTATAAGTTTAATTTAGCTCCTGTAATAAGCTTTGAGGTGGGCCCCCTCATTGTGTTGAGCAGGAGCTCTATGTTTTTCTTATATTCTGATTTCATGCATTTCATTATTTTTGGTTAAGTAAGCAATCATGAATCATTTGAGTATCATTTATTGAATAGGGTATATTTCTGGAAATGCTTGTTTTTTATTTGTAGCTCCATATAACAATGTCTTTAGTTTCGTTACATGGCGTCTGTAGTCCTGCAGGTGCATTATGTACAGGCGGTTTTACAGATTTACATTTTTATGTTATTGACATAGCGTCTATCGACAAGGGTTCACTTCACACTATCGCCAACAAACATCAACCCAAAATCCCTTACACACCGGCCGAGAAAGGTGTAACCCTTTCCAGCAACACTTGTGGAGCAAGTGCAGTCTCACCCGAGATGGATAAGGGGGCTGCAGGAACCAAGTTTCCGCAGTGGAGTTGAGGATATGCTTCACACATATATCACTATCGCAAAAACCATAGGTTATGACCTTCGCATAATACTACCAACTTATCATTCGCATATTAGACCATTCGCAGATTCAACATATAATAAACATTCGTAATAACATATTCAACCTACTCATTCACATAAACAGTAATCATTAAACCCACAAAGTATTAAACATGTTGCAAACATTTACATTCATCATCGCATAGAAACAAAGACAGAAATGGAACCATAATCGAACATCCTCATGCATTCAATAAAACCCTACGAAATGAACTTCGCAGAAACAGTCAAAACACCATGTCGCGGATACAAAGCAGATCAAAAAGATGGAAAGATTGATAAAAAACTGGATGCCCTTAGGATTACAATCCTACTCTATGTATATGCTACTATGCAGTTACAAAACGGTCCACATGACCAATTCTAACTAATTTAACTATTCTTGTTCTTCCTCGAACTCCGCAAATGGTCCTTCTTTCATGGATTGTCCCTTTCGCACCTGTCGGCTTCCGCACTTTCTACGGACTTATCCCATGCCAACAGGCCCCCAACAAAAACTTGTGGCTCACCCTCGAGCCACCTCAAATGGACACTACTGGTTTGTGCTCATCCTTCGCTGTGCTATACTTCTGAAGCCGTTCTTGCCATCTGGAGATCGTTGTTGTGTACTTATTAAACTCATTCGTCGATCTCTGGTTCGCTGTCATGTACCTCTTTAACTCATCCTCCAGTCTCTGGAAACCTTGATCATCTACCTCTTCTGCATATGTTGGCGCACTTGATGCTTGTTCCAGGCTAGGGAAAATTTCATCGACGATGCCAAGGTGGGAAACAGGCCAACTTCTCCTGCACATCTATTTCGCACTATGGACTTCCTACTACTGGTGTTAGGAGGCCTCCACCCCTGGAGTTCTGGTGGTCTCAGGGACCATGAATCTTCTAACTAACACCATGCACTTAGACATCTCAGGTGAGACATCGTCTCTGTTCCTCCCAAGTGTCTGCGCCGCTTCCCTTACTGGATTTTCATGCACACTCGTCATTCTTTCCCTCAGCACATCTAGTGTGTTGACGCACGAAATGAAATGGATCATTTCCACAGCTTCCTTGGAATTCCTCACTCAACTCTCTACCTGATCAACTTGCAACATGGATTTCTCCTAACTGATAAACACTTCCTTGCTTAGCTTGCCTCCTGTGCCTGTATTTATGCTTATTTGTTGTGTCCTTGACGCTTGATTCTTAAATCATTGGCAAATCCATTTGCGTAACCCTCTGATCTTGTCATCATGCCTCTTCGTCGTCTTTTGGTGAAGCTGATCCGCAACAATCATGATTGGACTTGACTCCTCACGTGCCAACCGTGTGAAGCATCGACGGGCGCCCGGATGGCCATGCTGCCAACCATGCAAAACACCAATGAGCGACCCGGCTAGACATGCTTCCACTTTTTTTCGTTACTGGTTTTTTTTTTTTTTTTTTTACCTTGGGTGCTCAACCGCTCTATGTCAGATCATTGTGATAGGGCTTCTACCTATTCCCATTGACCAAATTAGGCAACAATACTCCATCCAAACTTTGTAGCTGCACCACACCTCTGTCAGTGACAAAATTTATGATGTCTGGTCCTAACCAATGCATTTGCAACTTACCTGGGTGTTTCAAAAACTTACAATCATACAACAGAACTGTATCCCTGCACTGAAAGTGCTTTGGTTTAACATGGCGGTCGTGCCACGCCTTCTGTCGGTCTTTCTCCACCTTCTGATGGAATCCTGTGATGAACCGACCTTCGTCGAGCTGTACCAATTGTTCCAAATGTTCCTCCACTGCGCCATCATTAATCATCCCTTTAACTGTTACGATGCGTAAACTTGGTACAATATATGCCATCGGCATAACTACTTCTTGTCTGTAGATGAGTTTGAAAGGGGTATGACCGGTCAATCGTTTTCATGTTGTGTGATATGCCCAAAGTATTGCTGTAATTTTTAAGTCCCAATCATCGCGGTTCACATTGCACACTTTGGTGAGGGCATGCTCCAATACCTTATTAAATGCCTCAACTGTCCCATTCGCTTGAGGGTGGTAGGGGGTACTCTTCTTATGCTGGATCTGAAACTCTTCTGTCATCACTGCAATCATCTGGTTAACAAAATGAGTCCCTTGGTCACTCAACAACACTTTTGGGCACCCAAACCTGTTGAACACATTGTCGAAAAGGAACCGTGTTGCAGTCGCAGCGGAACAGTCTCTTACTGGTGTAGCTTCCGCCCAACGCATCAAGTAGTCTGTCGCAGTGATGATGTAGCACGACCATGTTCTCTTCCCTAGTGGGTTGATGGGTCCCATGAAATCAACTGCCCACTTGTCGAAAGGATGCAACGTCACATGGGGTACCAATGGCATTTCATCCCTTCGTGATGGCTTCCCTTTCCATTGACATACATCGCAGCTCTTGGCATAGTCCGTAGCATCTTCATGCATGGTTGGCCACAACAATCCTGCTCGAAGGATCTTTCTAGCAGTTGCGCATCCACTGTAATGTCCCCCAGCGATCTCGTCATGAGCTTCTGACAAAATCCTCTCCTATTCATGCGAAAGGACATATCGTCGCAGTATCTCGTCAGGTCCCATCTTGTACAATTCCCCTACAATTAGCTAAAAATCTATAGCTCTGGAAACTAGCTGCTTCTTCTGATTGGTAGTGAACCCGGTCGTCGCCTCCCCTGTCACCAAAAACTGAATGATTTTCTCATAGTGGTTGTCGACCATGCCCACTTTGGACAGTTGAGCATCTAGTAATCCTTCGTTAATGCTCCTTGGTTCTTCCCCTGACTCTATTTGTGACAGGTGATCTGGTCCTGCATTCAATCGTCCCAGCTTTACAATTATATCAAAATCAAACTCCTAGAATAGTAGCAACCAGCGACATATCTTCCCCCCCAACACAGGCTTGTTCACCAGGTATTTCAACGCATAATGATCAGTGAACATTTTGAAGTGGCCCCCTAAGAGGTAATGACGGAATTTCTATAAGGCATAGACCATTGCCAACCCTTCCCTCTCTGTGGTCATATAATTCTTCTCCACAGTAGACAGCTTCCCACTTGCGAAGGCTATCGGGTGGTCAATGTTGCCTGTTCCTGGTTGGGCCAAGATGACACCTAGTGCGACTGATGACGCATCAACGTGCACGTGAAACTCCTTCATCCAATCCGGAAATGCGAGTATGGGGGCTGTGACCATCTTCGCTTTCAATATATCCAGGCTCCTTTGACATTCTTCGTTCCACTCAAACTTGGCGTCCTTCTTCAATAACTTCTCCATTGGTGCCATAATTGGTGCATATCCTCTGATAAATTTCCTGTAGTAGCCTGTATGTCCCAACGTCGCACACAGTTGCTTGACTGTCATTGGCGGTGGGAGGTCGACAATGATGGCAATCTTTGCTGGGTCTACTAACATTCCTTCTCTGCAGACAATGTGCCCTAACAAAATTCCAAACGGAGCACAGAAGATGCACTTTTTGAGGTTCAGGGAAATTTGGTGTTGTCGACATAGTTCCAGCATTAGCCTCAAGTTTGCGACATGATCCTTGACCAACCCATATATTGTCCAGTCGTCCATATATACGGCAAGAAATTTATGAATGTAGTCTTTAAACGCCGCAACCACTAATCTTGAAAAAATAGTTGGAGCATTCTTCAACCCAAACAACATCAATGTATACTGAAAGCATCCCCACTCCGTGATGAATGTAGTCTTGTGTCTATCTTCTTTCGCGATCTTGATCTGGTGATAGCCGAAAAATCCATCCGTAAATGAATATATCTCTTGACCTCCTACTCCTTCGAGCACCTCATCCGTGAATGGTGTCGGGAACAGATTGTGTAGGCAGGCATCATTCAGCTTCCGCAAATCAACGCATATTCGCACCTCACCAGTTTTCTTATCCTGGACCACCATTGGGTTGGTCCACTTTGATTCTTCCATAGGCTCTATAATGCCGGATTCTAGCATCCTTTCTATTTCATCTTGCACATGTTCCTTGTATCTTGGATTCAATCGATATGGTCGATGCTTTGACTGGCTTCGCATCGGGTTTCAGGGGGATCTTCATTTCGCCTAAGTCTCCAGAAATTCCTTTCATCTCTGAGAATTTCGTTGGAAACAGATCCTGAAACTCATGCAACAGGTCAATCATCTTCGCAATAGTCAACTCATCCAATTAGTCGCCAATGCTTGCGAACTTCGGGTTCTCCTCCGAACCAATGTTCACATTCTTGATCTTCAATGGTTGCTGAAATTTGTCAGACGGTATTCTTGGTGCCTCGAAACTGTGACTACCTTATGATTTCGGCACATATATAGCCCTTGGATCATCCTCATTGTCGGGCTCTTCTGTGATGTTATAACATTCCATCAACCTTTCTGGTGTCACAGTCCATTGAAGTGCCATCGGTTGTTCTGTTGGTACCACTTCAAATATCCTTTCGCGGATCACTTGTAGCGCAGTATGGATGAAGGGGTTGTCGTCTGAGAAAGAAAATGATTGGCTGAATCCAATAGTAATCTGTTCCCAAGAAGTCATCCCACGTCGCATTTCTGCTGCGACATACCAACTCCGCGGTACTTCATCCAACGTGTGTACGAATGCATGTACCCACTCTTGCTTCGCTCATGAACCCCATTGGTGTTGACATGCATTCAGATGTTCCTTCGGATCTCCTTGACCATCATATTTTTTTTTTCATGCCCCACATCTTCACCGAACCGAACCTCCAGGAGGCGTCGACATAGTGGCCAATTTGTGATATTCAATTTGTGCGTCGCCCACCAGCGCGCATGAGTAGCCTTCAAGGATTCCTCCAAGGCCAATAGGCGTTGCGGCTCTGCCATGTTCTCCTCAAATTCAGAGAGGAACTTGCTCAAGTTGGGAAATCCCTCATATGTAGATAACACACATTCCTCTGTGGCTACCCATCACAGTGACTGTGTTACCTGTGCGCACCTCCTAAATGATACTTCATGTAACTGGTTCTTCCGATTCTCAAGTGCCTCGTCTGAATCTGATGATGCCGAACTGGCACTGCACCATCCCAATTCTCCATCGGCAGTGGGATTAATATAATCCTCTGATATGTTATACAAACTGTCCCACCCTTCCACAAACTCATCTCTGGCTGGTTCCACATAGTGTTGCCCCTCCGCAGGATCTATTGGTGCGATGAACCTCATCTCATGATTCTCAAATGACATCGTCCGCTTCTTGAAATTAATAATCTCTTGGTTTTTTATTTCCCAGTCTATCCCCAACAATACCAGATAGGGACTAGTGTTATCAACAATCTCAATGATGTCGAAGTCGACATATGTTTTAAGCCCTTCAATTTCAACCAGGAGTTGACACACCCGACCAAGTGGAGTGTAACTACTCTGGTTTCCAATCGTAGCTGCACTGGTGACCAGGTCATCTGTGGTTTTCCCATTGTCTCCCACGTTTGCTTGGTCAGAATGTTCACATCCAATCCTAAGTCCAAAATGATGCAGTCAACATCAAATGCTCCAATTTGTGCCAACATTCGCATCTCTCTTCTTGTCTTTTTCTTATGTATGAGATTGAATTTGGGCTCCTGACGTTCACCCTCTCGTTGGTGCAGTAAACTGGATATCTCCTCCAACGCGTCTGGATCCTTTGCTAGCTCTAGGAAACTCTCCAAGAAGGCCTTTAAAGTATTAGCCTTCCTTCGCGACTTTATCATGTCGAATGTCGGTAGCATATCATAAGTAACTTCTTCCTAAAGTGGTAACTGCCTCCTATTTCTCATCCCTTTCTACGCTTCCAAAAAGACATCTCTTTCGATCTCCGCATCAAATTTGACATGCTTTCGCTGTGTTGGTTGGAAATTAGCGTGTGACCTATCGCCTGCAAGTCACAGAACTCTGGGCAATTGTGACTTGTCTCCTCCTCGTGTCACTATTCCAATAGTCGCAGTGCGACTTCTAGCCTCTGTCGATACCATCTGCACAACTAATGGTGTGTTTTAATTGTTTTGATTCTGGGTCTGGGGTGGATTCTTGGTATGCCATTTCGCGATGCGCCAAGGGAAGTCCTCCATGTTGTGATCCACAACAATGCAATAACTACACTGCAGTGCTGGGTTTGGGCAATCTCTTTGATAGTGCCCCTACTGTCCATAATTATAACAGATGATCAACCCTCTTCCCTGTCCAGCAGCTCCTCTACGTCCAACACCAGCACCTCGACCTCTGCGGAATCCCCCTCTAAAACCTCCACACAGTGATCCATATGGCGGATACTGCGACTTTCCATACTGCGGCTGCTGATACGGTGTCTTTCCATACTGCGGCTGGCCATACGGCGATGGCAGATACTGCGGTTTCCCGTATTGCCCCTGATCATACTATTGTGGTTAGTTGAATTGCGGTTGTTGTTGGACATACTGCGGTTGCTACTACACAACCTGTTGCTCCTCCCCTTTCATAAAATATGTGTCAGCAGTCTGGTACTACAGTAAGTCATATGCCCTGCAGTCCTTCTCATCATGGCCAACCGACTGACAAAATTTGCAATACAAGTTTGCTGGCTTCGACACCATCTTTTGCATATATACACATTCCTCCGGTTGATGCCCTCTGGTCTAACAAATAGGACACCATGGCATGCCTCCTTGATGAAGGGGGTTTGGTGATCTCGACTGCAAGTACTCACAGAACTCTGGGCAATTGTCTGTATGGTGTCCCTCAGCTTTGCACCTGGTGCACCATATGTCGCTACGGGTTTCCTTCCCCTTCTTGATATCCTCCAATTGAAGTGTTAGCCTGGACAACTGTTCCTAGATTCTATCCATTCCCATCCCTGCTTCATCGATTGGTGAAGCCTCCATATTCATCGCAATATCCAATGCTTCCGCTTGTGTCACTACCTTTTGCTGCATCAGTGGTCCACCGATATGCGGTACTAGTCCTGCGATGAACCACTCTTTGTGTTGCATTTCGTTTATCCCAAAGCTCACTTTTGCTATCAACGTCTTGTACCTTTGATAAAATTCCCACACCAGATCGTTGGGGAATTGCTTAATCTCCTTGAGTTCAGTAACATATTGCGACTCTGATTTTGGCTTCTTAAATTCATCAACCATCGTTGTTTGATCTGCGCCAATGTTTTGGTCGTCCCTCCCGTTGGAACCTTTGTAAATTTCATGAACCAGTCTAACGCTCGACCCCTAAGGGTTGTTTCTATATGTCCCATATGTATGGCTTCATCCTGGACCTGCTTCACAGTCCAGACTGCTTCACATATGAACCAATACTATTCAATATCCTCAGTCTCGTTCCCCTAAAAGGTAGGCATCTTCACCTCGTCTGCCATCCTAACATTCCTACTCTTATTATTTATCGACGCACTGCTTTTTCTACTGCACGTAGGGAAACTCTGTGAGTATGTTGTGTTTACTGTAAAATTTTGAGTAGTGCACGGGGTTGAAGATATGTTGTCACTTGCGATCCATTCCTCTTATGCCTCTGGGGTAGCCTGGTCAACGTCTTCTTCGCAATAAGGTCACTTCCTCCCTTGTGGTCCTGTTTCATTGTCTTCCATTCCGGTCCTCTCAGGAGACTCTCTCTCAGTCCTCCTCTTCTTCTCAGGATGCCGGAACATCACCCCACTCCTCAAGGTACCACACTCTTTGTAATCCTCCCTTAGAAACTCATCGTCACTCATGTCCATCTACCCCACATCTTTCTATCGGATCCGCATTCATGCGATACCCTCAGCCTCCGCACACTAATTTTTCTACTCGTCAGAAGACATCCTCAATATTCCCTTTTCGCAAACCAACATCTTAATCCACAGTTTTAACAATGACAAGAACCTTCCTCTTTGTCCCTTGGAGAAGTTTCTTTCTGCGTCGCTATACGACTTGATGGTGTCTACTGCGAACTTAGTTACGAATCCCTCGAGGATGCTGTCCACCCAAAAATCAACAGCCCGCAATACCTTGTTGTCGACTTGCTTCAGTTGTCGGACCAATTATGGGGTCCAACAATCAGGTTCAATCTTTTGACAGTGATTCTTTTGAAACATCAACTGTGCTAGCCACTCGTGCAACACAACCGAGAATTAACAGAAGAATATCTTGTGGATACCTGAGTAAATATATTTCTGCATCCAACTGGTTGCTGTCTGTTTAGGGTTTCACTTTTCTCCTTCTGCGAATTCCTCCACCTTCTTATCAAAACACTCTTGGATCTCTAGTTTCATTGGATGCCACAGCATATCCTCTTCTTTTCTTCCTCAAGGTCCCGACAATGGAACCATTTGTTGACATAGTGTCTATCGACAGGGGTTCACTTCGCACTGTCGCCAACAAACATCCACCCAAACTCTCGTACACACTGGCCCGGAAAGGTGTAACCCTTTTCAACAACACTCACGGAGCAAGTGCAGTCTCACCCGAGATGGATAAGGGGGCTACAGGAACCAAGTTTCCACAGTGGAGTTGAGGATATGCTTCGCACATATATCACTATCGCAAAAACCAGAGGTTATGACCTTCGCATCATACTACCAAATTATCATTCGCACATTATACCATTCGCAGATTCAACATATAATAAACATTCACATAAACAATAATCATTAAACCCACAGAGTATTAAACATGTTGCAAACATTTACATTCATCATTGCATAGAAATAGATACAGAAATGGAACCATAATCGAACATCCTCATTCATTCATTAAAACCTTACGGAATGAACTTCGCAGAAATAGTCACTACACCATGTCGCGGATACAAAGCAAATAAAAAAGATGGAAAGATTGATAAAAAATTGGATGCCCTTAGGCTTACAATCCTACTCTATTTATATGCTACTATGCGGTTACAAAATAGTCCACATGACCAATTCTAACTAATTTAACTATTCTTGTGCTTCCTCGAACTCCGTGAATGGTCCTTCTTTCATGGATTGTCCCTTTCGCACCTGTCAGCTTTCGCACTTCCTGCGGACTTATCCCGTGCCAACGTATGCATTAAACAACTCCATGGTATTTGCACCTTAGATTTGATTTAGATTAATTTCTCTTGGGAATTCATAGATTATCATATCTCGAGTTTTCATAAATAGTTATTTTCCTTAGGTCAAGTTTCCAAAGCATTTCATTAAATAGGATATTTACACTTTCATAGATTAGATGCTTGCTTTCGTTAAATAGATGTATGCTTTCACAAATTAGATGTATGCTTTCACATATTAGATGTATGATTTTATTAGAATAAATTTATGTTTTAGTAGATTAGATCTTTGCTTTCATTAAAATAGATTTATGATTTCATAGAACAGATTTATGATTTCATATACTTCCATAGATCATTCAATTAATTCCATCAACAAGAAAATAAGATTGTCAAACAGTTCTTCTTTATATGATTTCGTACAAACAGAAGATTTACATACTTTCACTCCCAAATCACATCACTCTAATTTAAGATTCTCTCAGTGTGCACATACAGTGCATAGTGCCTCTTAAGTTTGTACGATCCCTGGTCGATAATTAAAGCAAGGTTCCTTAACCATAAGCCTCTAAAAAGGTCAACATATCAGTAGCCCACCACCTTTTGGCGTCGTTGCCGGGGAGGTGCTTAAACTCTAAGAGAAGACCAAACAAAACCTTAGAATATCTATATCTATATATATATATACAATAGATAAAAAAAAGAGTAATAACCTAGAACTCATTTACCATGAATGCCTTGGCAAAGGAGAAACACATTTGGGTGATTTTTACCTAACCACCCCATGAGTGAGACTAGCTTAGAACACCTCGAATTCGAATTTCTCCATAGCGATGAAGAAGCTGATTCCAGCTATAACCCAGACCGTGATAATTTAATTTCCAGCTGTAGTTCCAATACCACCATGGCTAATGAGGAAGAAGAACCTAGGGAATTTTTTACCTTTCCCATAAGCGTACCTCGAGGAGATGCTAGAATGAAAAATATCAATATCGCTAATCTCCTAAATTTCCATTGCTTGACCTCGGAAGACCCTTAAACCTTTTTATTTGAATTTGAAGTAATATGTAGGTCCTTTGGCTACACAACAGACGCCCAAAAATTAAGACTCTTTCGTTCAACACTAAAATATCTATCACTCAGATGGTTCATGAGCCTAGAAAGAAACAATATTTTCTCATGGGATCAAATGAAACATGATTTCTTGGAAAAATATAGAGATTATTGCAAGGCTAAGGATACTAGGGATGAAATTTTTAGAATGCATCAGGGAGAAAAGGAATCTTTGGAAGATTATGCACAACAATTCCAACTCAGCTATAAAAGAGCCATTCATTGTACCTTGGATCAAGAATCGTTGAAGTTAGTACTCCTCAGAGGAGTCAAGGAATAATACCTGTAAACCCTAAACCTATTGGGTGATGGAGATATCTTCCAGAAATCCTTTGATTAGATCCTACAAATCTTTAAAAATTATTCAAGGTCTAGAAAAGGCTAGGCTGGAGTGAGAGGCATAACCCCATCAACAGGAGGATCATCCTTTCCTATACCAACCCTCACTAAATCTGATTTAGGTAATATCCTAGATGATATGAAAACCAACATCCTTCAGTCACTGGCCATGCAACTAGATGCATTACAACTCAAAAGGAAACAAGATGAGATTAATCAAGCATTAGTTGTTTTTTGTCCAAAATGTAGAAAAAAACATGAGAAAGGTCAATGCCCATTAAATCTGATTGAAGTCTGTGGACTTCACCGAAAATCAAACAAGAGACAAGTGTCCTCTCCTCTCTTCATGCAAAGCAACTATGCAAGATCCCGGATCAGAAATTTCTGCGGAATAGCTTTGTTTTGTCAACCAACGAAGAAACAATTTTTCTAAACCTTTTCAAGCTAATAATCAAGCCTACTTCAATCAAGGAAATCCATATCAAGATTGGAACCCACTAACACAACCCTCATGGCCTTTGCAAATAGGCCCAATTCAATGGTAGCCAAACCAAAATCCATACCATCAACCATACTTTGATCCCTCATATCAACAATACCCTCCACCTTTCCAACAACCACAAATAAACTATGGAAGTCAGTATCCGTCTTCCTCAAATTGGAGACCTCCACCACAACAAGCAGTCGTAATGCCTCCACCACAAAACTAACAACTTCTAAGACCACCTCCAATACCAGCTCAGCCTATTCCAAACCCAAATAACAATCAGCAATCAACAAGTCTACAATAGTGAGGTGATGCAATTCCCAATTTATGTGGTGGACACATTGCATTTAAATGAAATTAAATTAAGGTCAAGCAAAGTACTACAAGGTCCACTGCAGTAAACATAGAAAGAACCAACATGTCCACCATAACAACAACCTGTAGTTATCGACCTTCCTGAGGAATAAATTCAAGGAAAATCACCAACACCTACTCATCCAAATCTTTTAAACCCTCCATTTCCTGACAGACTAAAACAAAAAAAACCAAGAGGAAACAGAAAATTCCATACTCAACGAATTGGAACACTTGAACATTTGGATTCGTCTCCTACAAGCAATAAGAGATGTCTCTATTTGTAACAAATTCATAAAGGAAAATTGTATAAAGAGACTAGGAAGAAACAACAAGATACTCCAACTATTAATGTCGTAGGTCAGCTTGCAGACCTCATGTTAGGGAGATCTATCAATCCCAAGTATCTAGACCTAGGCAGCCCTATAGTTAACGTAAGCATCAACAAAATGCCTATTTCTAGCAGTCTCATTGATTTAGTGGCTGCAATACATGTAATGACAAAGGATACAACGTTAGCCCTCAATCTCCAATCCTTTATAAGACCAACAACTACCATTTTACAACTAGCCGATACCTCCACTGTCAGGCCAGAAGGCATACTAGAGGATATCATTATCAACATTGAATCATGGGAATTTCCTGCAAATTTTGTAGTCATAGAGGTCAAGATAAAACTTAGTGGGTACCCAATCATCCTAGGAAGGCCATGGCTAGCAACGACAGATGCCTACATAGTATGTCGATCTGGAGACATGACCATAGCAAGTGGACAAGCTAAAAAGAACATCACCATCTATCCCCCGACCAAACTATCTATGGATGCAGAAAGACCTAATTGGATAGATGCTTATGATGATATGTATGATCAAATTGTGTAACTAGTCACCATAAAAAATGCTTTAACATTAGAAGTTGAATATGAGGATCTTTATTTATCTAACTTTATTCAAAATTTTTATCCTAACCATAATATGCTTGAAGAAATTTTTGCAGTAGGACAACAACATGAAGTGTTCTAAAAACCTAGAGACAATGTAGCAGTGGGGTATTCTATGTGGAACAACAACCTACAATAGTAAAAATAGTATAAATTCTACTTGGAAAGACTGTCAACATCATTACAAATCTGAAACCAGATCAAGAATAACTCTTAATAAAAGTCCTCACAGATCATAGCAGGGTTGTTTTCTTGGACCTATATCGACATGAAGGGCATACATCCTGATATTTGCAAGCATCATATTTATATCAAGGAAGGTACTATCCTAATAAGGAAACCCCAAAGGAGAATGAACCCAACATTAAAAGATATAGTCAAACAAGAATTGTAAAAACTACTTGATGTAGGCTTCATCTACCCTATCTCAGACAGTGAATGGGTCTCACCTCTAGTTATAGTTCCAAAGAAAGGAGGAAAATGGAGGACATGTGTGGATTACAGAGAGCTTAATAAGGAAACCAAAAGAGATCACTTTCCTCTACCATTAATTGATCGGGTATTGGATACTCTTGTTGGAAACAAGTTCTTTTCATTCCTGGACAGTTTCAGTGGGTACAATCAAATACAAATCCACCTAGTTGATCAAGATAAAACCACATTTACTTGAACACGGGGCACATTTGCATACAAAGTACTACCATTTGGAATCTGCAATGCCCCAACAACCTTTCAAAGGGATATCTTAAGTATATTTGCATATTTCATCAATGATCAGATGGAGGTATACATGGATGACTTCACTCCATATGGACAAAATTTTCAGAAAGCACTAGATCATTTGGAAGTGGTCTTGAACAAATGCATCGAAATGAGTCTTTGTCTAAGCAATGATAAGTGTCGAATGCTAATGGAAGAAGGAATAGTTCTAGGGCACCACATATCCCAAAGGGGTATTGAAGTTGATCAAGCCAAGGTAGCTATCATTAAAACTCTGCCCCCACCAATCAAACAAAGAGATGTGCACAGATTTTTAGGACAAACATGCTACTACAGAAGGTTTATAGAAGGATTCAATAGAGTGGCAGCTTCCATGTTTTCTCTCTTAACCAAAGACATAGATTTCAATTAGACTGAGCAATGTATGACCGCATTTGACCACCTCAAAGAAGACAACTACTGCTCCTGTCCTCCAAGGCCCAAACTGGGATCTACCTTTTCACATCCAATCTAATGCCTCAAACAAATCTATTGGAGCATGTTGAAATTTGGTTGAGCTTTGATCTTTAATTATTTAAGATGTAGAGACTTGAAGCAATAAGACAATTCAATCCATGAAATTCATACAACCATAACACAAGATATTCCCTAGGGAAAATCCTCAAAATTGTGAGAACAAAAACCCCAGCAATTCTTCTCAGTATAATATAATGGATAGCAGAGAATGCTTTCTTTTACAACATAGCAGATTGCTTTCGGAAGATAAGAGATCACCAAACTTCTTGGTGAATATATAGAAGCAATAGAGAAGAGAGATCAATCGGATGTGTGCCCAACACAACAATAACAAGCACGAACAATACTCTGCACAAAGAGAAGCACCTTGCCTTGAATGGAGAAGAGAATTCGCTTCACACTGGATTCAACAATCCTGTATAACATATTTATACGTTCTTCTCTTCTATTTTTAACTTCTAACTTCAGGATGAACTTGCAATCAAACTGTATGTATTAATCTTGCATGGAGTGGTGCGCCCCACTTCTCATGCAGTGCTTCATCTCACTGAGCTGTCACTTAGGATGAAATCGCCTCTTAACTTAAAGCTTTCCCACTTAGTTAGGTGGCTAACTTAAGTGTCACAAATCATGTGTCATCTTTTAGTTTAACATAAGTGTCGTCATGCAATAACACTTAGTTACCTAGATATTATTTGTTGTCACTTAGTTAACTCTCTTTAACTAAAGTGTCGTCTTTTAGTTTAACTAAAGTAAAAATACTTTAGTTAACTAGTCCCTTTTATTTAACACTTAGTTAATTGAAATCATGTTGATTGATTTACTTGAAGTGACCACTATGAGTTCTTTAATTAACTTAGACATATATTTAACTAATTCTTTAACTGAAGCATTGATACTTAATTGAAGCTTTAATAATTCGAGTTCTCTTTAATTAGTTGGAGTGTCTACATGGGAAATTTCAAATTCTCTTGATCTCTATGCTTTATCTTTTATTTCTTTATCTCTTACTACATGGTCAATATGTGATAACTTTAATTATCCCTCACATTACATTATACTAAGAATAATTATCGGATGTTGTGATCATATTATATTATTCCAGACCAAATGATCATATGCTAAAGTAATTCACTTTAGAGGTGATCAATCTCTAAAGGAGACTTAATAGAAATCTGGTGATCATGGTTAATAATATATCACACAACATTAAATGCTTTTAACAAGTAAATCATGACCTTTATACAAAAGGTCCAACTCTATAAGGGAGGTCCATCTCATGGATACCTTTATATGAAAGGTTCACATTATAATCATGACTTGATACACACAAGTCCAGAGTCTTGTCCAACATGACTTTACAAAATCATTACTTTGATCAAGTACCTCTATATGGGAGGAATAACCTTTACACGAAAGGCAATCAAAGTGCCCACCTCTATACAAGAGGATCAATCTTGAATACACAAGATTGGTTTGGAGAATGTCTCCCGATGTTGTATATTTAACAGAGGAGTCCTAGGATAGGAATTTTTAGTTGTTGTGCATGCTATCAACAAATTTCGGCACTACATAACAAGGTATCCAATTTTTGTGCACACCGACCACTCAACAATAAGATACCTAATGAACAAACCTCACACCAGTGCTATAGTTATAAGGTGGTTACTTTTGTTACAAGAATTTGATTTGACAATCCTAGACAAACCAGGAAAGCATAATGTAGTGGCGGATTTTCTATCAAGACTAACCCATGTGCAGGACAATGAACTAGTAGAAGATACTTTCTCTAATGAACACCTGTTTGCAATATCGGTTGAAATTCCATGGTTTGCTGACATTGCCAACTACCTAGTATCTATAAAGTTTCCACAACATTATGAATACAAGGAAAGATGCAAAATAATAAGGCAGAGTGTGACTTATAGATGGATCCAAGGCCTACTTTTTAAGAAAGGACTAGGTCAAATATTAAGAAGGTGCATCAGAGAAGATCAAGTACATGATATACTTCATGCTACTCACAATGAACCACGTGGAGGCCATTATGTAGCAAAAAGAACGAATTACAAAATACTCCAAACATGATACTACTAGCCTACTCTCCATAAAGACGCTCAGGAATATGTATCACATTACGATGACTGCCAGAGAATGGGAAAACCTACACAAAAAGATGAAATGCCTCTCCATCCTCAAGTATCATTGGAACCATTTGAAAAATGGGGATTTGAATTCGTTGGCCCATTCAAACTACCATATAATCAAAAGAACTACATCCTAGTGTGTATAGATTACTTTACCAAATGGATAGAAGTTAGAGCACTTACTACTGTCGATGAAAATAGTGTGGCTAAGTTCTTCACGGGACAAATATTCAGTAGATTTGGAGTCCCCATGGAACTAGTTTCCAATCAATGAACACAATTTACCTCCAACCTCATTGAATAACTCCTCAGAAGAAACAAAATAAAGCATATGCAATCTTCTTCCTACCATCCACAGGCCAATGGACAGGTGGAAGTCACAAACAAAGAGCTTGAGAAAATTCTAACAAAGACAATACAATTACATAAAAGAGATTGGGAAAATAGGTTGAATGAAGCAGTTTGGGCATAATACAACATGGAAAACAACCATTGGGTTTACTCCCCATGAATTAGTATATGGGAAAAACGTTATGTTACCCATTGAGTTTGAGATCAAGACACTCAGAATAGAAGCTGATCTAAACATAAAACTATCAAAGATTCAACAAGAACGCATTCTCCAATTAAACCAGCTAGAGGAACACCGACATCAAGCTCTATCTCACACTGAGATCATACAACAACAAAGGAAACAATGGCATGACAAGAACATAAGGACATGGAAATTCAGGGAAGGAGAATGAGCTTTATTATATGACTCCAGATTCCAGAAATTCAAAGGAAAATTAACAACCCGATTGCTAGGACCATACAACATAGACACAATTTACGACAATGGAGCTGTCAAAATAAAAACAATAGATGATAGTCAATTTCCAATACTAGTCAAGGGACACAGACTCAATATGTACAAGAAACCACAGTCTAAAGAAGAATTCACTCAAACTTTATATAAGAAGCATCTCATGCTTATAGAGGACCTAGATGTCCTCCAATTCAACTAAGAGATTCTTCAAAATAAAAATAAAAAAATGATGAAAAGAAAAGAAAAAATTGAAAAAAGAAAAAAAAGGAACAAAATTGAAAGAACAAAAAATGATGAAAAAAAAGAGAAAAAAAAAACAGAACAAATGATCTTCCTATAACAAGGACCGACCAACAAAAATAAAATAAAGCGAGGCAACAAACAAAATATCAAGCGAGGAAGCAAAAAGAAAATCAAGTGAGGCAACAAACATGATATCAAGAGAGGCAACAAATAGAATATCATGCGGGGCAACAAAAACAAGATCAAGCGAGGCAACAAACATGATATCAAGAGAGGCAACAAATAGAATATCATGCGGGGCAACAAAAACAAGATCAAGCGAGGCAACATATTCGTCACCAACCAAAGAGACAACAAAAATATTCATCAAGCAAGCCGACAAAGTACATAATCACACATTACTTCAGTACTACAGAAACAAACAATAGAACTACAGACCAAGCTAAAAAAACTACAGAACCACACATGCGCAACTTTCCACATAAGCAAGCTCCACATCACAACTCCGGGTACGCTAAACACAAAAAGGTAACTACTGATCTCATTATTTCAATATTCTATAAAATATACCCTACCTACATAAACCATAATTACCCATTACTGAGATGAGGACAACTCATTTTTAGAAAGGAGGCGGTGCATGGCTCAAAGAGAATGCCCTTGATCCATGTGAAGTAATGATTGCACATTCACAATTGGAAAATAAAAAACTAAGGTGGCGAAGAAGGTGCATGAAAAAGCATAATTAAGGACGAGATGCATATATCCCCATGATCTCCATGTCAATCAACAATATAGCACGGGGGAATCATGGAGTAATAAGGCAGAGGAAGAATGGAAACATTTGAACAAGTTGACGTGCATTCATTTAAACACATAGACTACATCAGAGAGAAGAAGCGGTGGAAAGGAAGCAGGGGTGGAATTAGACGAAAAGCCATTTATTGAATCAATAACGATGCAAGTAATTTCATATAGTCTTTCATCCTGTTACATCTATTTTAGTAGATTTTAAGACAATGACTGCGGGGTTTAAGATAAGCGATCCTGATGATCATTCCCCCATTTATGATAACCCGGAGGTATTGACCATCCTCCGCACTATAGGTTGGATGTCGTTCATCACTAGTTTAAAAGGATAGGACTTAAATGTGGCCCTGGAATTTGCTAAAAACCTCAAAAATTTAAAGAAGAGGAATATGTGATGAGGGTGAAGAGGCTGCGTATACACCTGAATGAAGAACGAATAGCGGCATACACAGGTATGCCTAAAGGTTTAGATTGGGGTAAAGATGACAGAGAAAGCAACATAAAGGAAAATCATAACTTCTTTGCAGAAGGATAACAATATGATGAAGATAAAAATGGGGTAAAAAGAGAAACTATGTTGAAGCCTTGGGACAAAATCACAACTGTCATCCTGGAGTACATCACATGTACTGGGAGACTTAGTTACATACCCACATTTCATTTCTGAATACTAGATCTCTTAAGGAACATAGGGCATATTAAACCAAACAATAATATCAGCATTCCTTTTTACTTATTACAGTCTATATGGGAGATGAGTCAGAAGGTGGCACAAGGGAAGGATGATGCCCTAGCACATCATGGGCTAATTAAGTAATCATCTGCGAGGAATTGTCAGCCCAGGTCCCTGAACTTTTCTGGGAAGAATTCATACATATATCCATAAATGATGTGCAGAGAATGAGGGGAACCCTAGTTACGACCTCAACTCCCATTACAGGGTGGAAAGAGAAGAAGGAGACTACTCAGTTAGGGGCTAAAAGGAAAATTGGCTTGGAAATAGACGACAACGAAATCGTGGATGACACCTTGATGAAAATAAATCATTCTAGAGATGTCTTTGCTCAAACGCCACCAGCATCGTCCTCCAAAGCATATGAATTTAGATGGCAGAGCAGGAGGATTAAAAAGGAATAAA
Organism: Larix kaempferi; assembly: GCA_027924585.1. Lineage (NCBI taxonomy): Eukaryota > Viridiplantae > Streptophyta > Pinopsida > Pinales > Pinaceae > Larix > Larix kaempferi. The sequence continues at coordinate 3,111,607 of BSBM01000490.1, read as the reverse complement.
AAATAAGAGAAGAGAAAAAGACAGAAGAGGAGGATGAAGATAAAGAGGAGTCAAGGCAATCAACCCTAGATCAACAAGGCTACGAGGACTTTGAAATGGAACAAGCAGACCCCTTTTTGCTAATAGAATAGGAGACACCACTCAAAGGAAACTCATTACTGAAGAAGAGACGCAGATCAAAGAGGACTCCCATCTATCAGAGGCATTATCTGAATTATCGAGGGTTAGGGGAGAATTGGAAGCACTAAAGCTCGCAGCACAGTCCCCTGTAACCCAAGTGTGAGTAGAAAGGCCACGTCATCGATAGAATCCCCAATCATACATGAGAAAATTCAAATTTAAAAAATGCAACATGTTTGCCAATGGAAGCACTTGGAACAACAAAACCAGGTAATATAGGCAAAATTGGGCAAAGCTCAAGAAATGTTGGCGGAGAAAGACTAGCAAATCCTAAAACTGGAAACTACCCTGGATACCACTACTAAACTTTATGAAGAAATTGTGGGTTATAGAATCCCATCCAAGATTTATACTGTGTATCTTAGAGAAAAGTGGTACCGATTTAAGCTAAAGAGGTTGAAGAATAATTTACCATTGGAAGTAGCCACCCCAAAATATTTTGTGGACACTTCGCTAGATAGCATAGAAATTGAAAAGGTATAGCTATGTGAATTTTTCCTCCATAACTTGGTCCTACCCCATTCATCTAACTGGTCACCAAACCTCTATGTTGTTGATTTCCAGCTAAGAGCACTCTGTTCCTAGATGAACCATGAAATTGAAAGAGCACATGATGTTCATCTATACTAGTCAAAGGAATGGGTGAATGCATTATGGGTTAGATTAGAAGCCACTCATACTGAGAAAGTGATCCAAAATAATGATACTATAACAACCGATGAGGACTTAATTCATATCCTCGAGGAGACTGCGCTATCGAGTACTTCGAAAAAACCATGCCAAGTACCCTTGAGGATGTAGAAGAATCCATAAGGGATAGATGGAAAAGAATTTCGGGATATTTGAAAAAGAGAGAGCCACATTCCCCCCATAGGTTGGATGTTTTTTTTTTCAAAGCAACGATATACAGAGAAGCTCTACTAAAGAATAAACTCAAATGGATTGGAATGAAGTTGAATCCACCATTTTTCCTTCCCCTATTAATCAAGGAAAGCATTGATGAGTGTTGGCACGGGATAAGTCCGCAGGAGGTGCGGAAGCCAACAGGCGCGAAAGGGTCAATCCACGAAAGGAGGATCATTCGCGGAGTTTGCAGAAGCACAAGAATAATTAAATTAGTTAGAATTGGTCATGTGGACCGTTTTTGTAACCGAATAGAACCATATAAATAGAGTAGGATTGTAAGCCTAAGGGCATCCAGTAGTTGAAAAATCAATCCATTTTGGATCTGTTTTGTATCCGCATGATGTATTGACTGTTTCTACAAAGTTCATTCCGCAGGGTTTGATGAATGCATGAGGATGTACGATTATGGTGCAATTTATGTCTCTCTATTTCTGTGATGATGAATGTAATGTTTGAAACTAGTCTGATATGCTATAGGTCTAATAAATGTTGTTGATGCGAATATATTATGGGTTTAAGAATTATTATTGATGCGAATAAGTATTGAATATGATGTGATTACTGGTTATATGTTGAAATCTGCGAATGAATTGATGTGCAAATGGTGAATTGATAATATGTTGTGAAAGTCATGATCTCTGGTGTCTATAAGGGTAAGGCGTGTTGAAATCATATCCTCAACTCCATTGTGGAAACTTGGTTCCTGCAGCCCCCTTATTCATCTCAGGTGAGACTACACTTGCTTCGCAAGTGTTGCTGGAAAGGGTTACACATTTATGGGCCAGTGTATAAGGGAGTTTGGGTTGGTAGTTTGTTGGCGGCAGTGCGAAGTGAACCCATGTCGATAGCCGCTGCGTCAACAAATGGTTCCATTACTAGGACCTTGAGGAAGAAAAGAGGATATGCTATGGAATCCGACGAAACCAGAGATCCAAGAGTGGTTTGATAAAAAGGAAGAGGAATTTGCAGAAGGAGAAAAGCGAAACCTAAAACAGACAACAATAAGTTGGCTGCAGAAATATATTTATTCGGATATCCATGAGATATTCTTCTGTGAATTCCTGGTATTACTGCATGAGTGGCTAGCACAGTTGACATTCCGAAAGAACCATTTCCAGAAGACTGAACCTGATTGTTGGAATCCTAAATTGATCCGATAGTTGAAGCAAGTCAACAACAAAGTATCGCGGGCTGTTGACTTTTGGGTGGATAGCATCCTCGAAGGATACGTGACTAAGTTCGCAGTAGATGCCATCAAGTTGAATAACGACGCAGAAAGAAATTTTTTCCAAGGGCCGAGGGGGTGGTTCTTGTCGCTGTTAAATTTGTGGATAAAGATGCTTGTCTGCGAAAAAGGAATATTAAGGATGTCGTCTGACGAGTAGAAGAATCAGTGTGCGGAGGTTGAAGGTATCGTGTGAATGCGGATCTGATAGGAGGATGTGGGGTAGATGGACATAAGCGACGACGAGTATCTAAGGGAGGCTTACGAAGAGTGTGGTACCTTGAGGAGTGGGGTGATATTCCGGTGTCCTGAGAAGAAGAGGAGGACTGAGAGAGAGTCTCCTGAGAGGACTGGAACGGAAGACTGGGAAACAGGACCACACGGGAGGAAGTGACCTTATTGTGAAGGAGACGTTGACTAGGCTACCCCAGAAGCGATAGAAGGACAGATCGTAAGTTACAATGTACTTTCAACCCCGTGCACTACTCCAAATTTTATAGGAAGAAACATAAACTACTCGCAGAGTTTCCCTATGTACAGCGGTAAGAGTAGCACTTCAGTAAAAAATAATATTAGGAGTGTCAGGATGGAAGACGAGGAAAAGATGCCAACCTTTCAGGGGAATGGGAATGAAGACCCTGAACAGTATTGGTTCATATTCGAAGCAGTTTGGACTGTAAAGCAGGTCCAGGACGAAGCTATAAAGATGGGACAAATAGCAATGACCTTGAGGGGTCGGGCGTTAGACTGGTTCATGAAGTTTATAAAGGTTCCGAAGGGAGCAGTGACCAAGACGTTGGCACAGGTAAGAACATCAATGATTAATGAATTTAAAAATCCAAAATCAGAATCGCAGTATGTTACTGAGCTTAAGGAGATTAAGCAATTCTCGAACCAACAAGTGTGGGAATTCGATCAACGTTACAAGACGTTGATCGCCAAAGTGAGCTTTGCGATAAATGAGATGCAACACAAAGAATGGTTCATCGCGGGATTGGTACCGCATATCCGCGGACCTTTGATGTAGCAAAAAGTAACGACACATGCAAAAGCACTAGAAATTGCGATGAAGTTGGAAGCTTCACCGATTGGCGAGGCAGGAATGGGGATGGATAGAATCAAGGCGAAATTGACTATGTTAACACTTCAACTGGAGGATATCAAGAGAGGGAAGGAAACCCGTAGCAACGTATGGTGCATAAGGTGCAAAACTGAGGGGCACCATAAAGATAACTGCCCAGGATTCTGTGAATATTTGCAGTCAGGAGCACCAAACCCTCTTCAACAAGAGGGGATGTCGTGGTGTCCAATATGCCAGACTAGAAGGCATCGACCGGAGGAGTGTGTATATATGCAAAAGATGGTGTTGAATCCAGCAAATTTGTATTGTAAATTTTGTCGGTCGGTTGGCCATGATGAAAAGGATTGTAGGTCCTACGACCTACTGCAGGATCGGACGACTGACACATATTTTATGAAGGGAGAAGAGCAATCGGCGATGCAATCGCAAATGCAGTACACTTAGCCACAACAGCAGTTCAATCAATCATAGCAATATGACCAAGGACAATATGGGAAACCGCAGTATGGGCACCCGCAGTATCTGCCACCACCGTATGGCCAGCCGCAATATGGGAACCCATAGTACAGGAAGCCGCAATATCAACCATATGTGCCACCGCGCGAAGGGTTCAAAGGAGGATTCCGTGGATGTCGAGGCGCTGGGATGGGACGTGGAGAAGCTGTTGGATGGGGAAGAGGGCCGATCATCTGTTACAATTGCGGACAACAGGGGCACTACCAGAGGTATTTCCCAAAACCAATGCCGTAGTGTAGCTATTGCAGTGTTGTAGAACACAGCGTGGAGGACTTCCCTCAGCTTATTGCGAAATGGCATACCAAGAATCCTCCCCAAAACCAGAACCAGAACAATCAGAATGCACCGTCGACTGTGCAGATGATATCGATGGAGGCTATAAGTCGCATTGCGACGGTTGGGATAGTGACACAAGGAGGAGCAGTGATAGGAGGCGACATATCACACGCCAACGTTTGACCAACACAAACGCAGTGAAATCAGGTCACCTTTGATGCGGAAGTAGAAAGGGGACTCTTCTTGGAGGCACAGAAGGCGACAAGGAATAGGAGGTAGCTACCTCTTCAGGAAGAAATATACGACATGCCACCGATGTTCGAATCGACAAAGTCACGGAGGAAGGAAAACACTCTAAAATCCTTCTTGGAGAGTTTCCTGGAATTGGAAAAGGACCCATAAGCATTGGAACAAATAGCTGGTCTACTGCATCGATGGGAAGGTTCACATCAGGAACAGAAAGTCAACCGCATACATAAGAAAAAGACGGGAAGGGAGATGCGGATGTCGGCACAAATTGGAGCATTTGATGTCGAATCCATCATTCTAGACCTGGGGTGAAACGTGAATATTCTGAACAAGCAGACGTGGGAGACGATGGGAAAACCGCAGATGACCTGGTCACCAATATAGCTAATACTGGCAAATAAAGGTAAGGTCACGCCGCTTGGTCAAGTATGCCAACTCCCAGTCAAAGTTGAGGGGCTCAGGACATATGCTGATTTCGACGTCATTGAGATCGTAGATTACACCAATCCCTATCCGGTACTGTTGGGGATAGGCTGGGCCATGGAAAACCAAGCGATTATCAATTTTAAGAAGAGGACAATGTCATTTGAGAATCGCGAGATGAGAGTCATCGCACCATTGGATCCTATGAAAGGGCCGTGCTATGTGGAACTGGCCAGAGATGAGTTCGCGGAAGGGTGGGATGGCTTGTATAACATATTTGAGGATTATGTTAATCCCACCGCAGATGGAGAACTAGGATGGCACGGGGCTAGTTCCGCATCATTGGATTCAGACGAGGCACTTGAGAATTGGCAAAATAGGTTACATGAAGTATCCTTTAGGAGATGTGCACAACTAACGTAGTCACTGTGACGGGTAGCCATGGAGGAATATGTGTTACCTACATATGAAGGATTTCCCAACTTGAGCAAGTTTCTCACGGATTTTGAGGAGAAGGTGGCAGAAACGCAGCGTCTATTGTCCCTGGAGGAAGCCTTGAAGGCTACTCCTGCGCGGTGTTGGGCGGTGCACAAATAAAACATCCCAACTTGGCCACTATGTCGACGCCTCATGGAGGTTCGGTTCGGTGAAGCTGCGGTGTATGAAAGAACGAGATATGATGGACGAGGCGACCCGAAGGAGAATTTGAATGCATTTCAACACCAATGGGGATCAAGAGAAAAGCAAGAGTGGGTACATGCATTTGTACACATGTTGGATGAAGTACCACAGAGACGGCATGTTGTAGAAAAATTGCGACACGGGATGACTTCTTGGGAACAACTTACCATTGGCTTCAGCCAATCGTTTTCTTTCTCAGACAAAAACCCCTCCATCCACACTGTGCTGCAAGTGATCCGCAGAAGGATATTTGAGGCCGTACCGACAGAACAACCGATGGCACTCCAATGGACTGCGACACCAGAGATGTTGATGGAGTGTTACAACATCACCGGAGAGCCCGACGATGGGGATGATCCAAGGGCTATATATGTGCCAGAATCAGAAGGTAGTCGCAATATTGAGGCACCAAACATACCATCGGACAAATTCCAGCAACCACTGAAGATCAAGAAGGTGAACATTGGATAAGAGGAAAACCTAAAGTTTGCAAGCATCGGCGACTACTGGGATGAGTCGACCATTGTGAAGATGACTGACTTGCTGCATGAGTTTTAGGATTTGTTTCCAACAAAATTCTCAAAGATGAAGGGAATTTATGGAGACTTAGGGGAAATGAAGATCCCCCTGAAACCTGATGCGAAGCCAGTCAAGCAACGACCGTATTGACTGAATCCAAGATACAAGGAACGTGTGCAGGCTGAAATTGAAAGAATTTTAGAGGCTGGCATTATAGAACCGATGGAAGAATCAGAATGGATCATCCCAATGGTCGTCCAGGACAAGAAAACCGGTGAAGTACGAATATGTGTTGACTTGTGGAAGTTGAATGATGCTTGTCTACATGATCCATTCCCGACCCTATTCATGGATGAGGTGCTCGAAGAAGTTGGAGGTTAGGAGATATATTCATTTACAAATGGGTTTTCTAGCTACAACCAGATCAAGATTGCGAAAGAAGATAGACACAAGACTACTTTCCACTGAGTGGGGATGTTTTCAGTACACAATGATGTCATTTGGGTTAAAGAATTCTCCAGCGAGTTTTTCCAGATTAGTGGTTGCGGCATTCAAAGACTATATTCATAAGTTCCTTGCCATCTACATGGATGACTGGACACTATATGGATTAGTCAAGTATCACGTGGCAAACTTAAGACTAATGCTGGAACGATGCTGACAGCACCAAATCTCCCTAAACCTCAAGAAATGCATCTTCTATGCTCCATTCGGAATCTTGTTAGGACACGTTGTCTATAGAGAAGGAATGTTGGTAGATCCTGCGAAGATTGCCATCATTGTCGACCTCCCACCACCGACGACAGTCAAACAACTGCGAGCAACATTGGTACATACGGGCTATTACAGGAAATTCATCAGAGGGTATGCAGCTATTACGACACCTATGGAGAAGTTATTAAAGAAGGATGCTAAGTTTGAGTGGAATGAGGAATGTCAAAAAATCCCTGACATATTGAAAGCGAAGATGGTTGCAGCACCCATACTCGCATTTCCAGATTGGACAAAGGAATTTCATGTACATGTCGATGCGTCATCGGTCGCACTAGGTGTCATTTTGGCCCAACTAGGAACAGGTGATATCGACCACTCGATAGCCTTCACAAGTAGGAAGCTGTCTACTACGGAGAAGAACTATACAACCACCAAGCGGGAATGGTTGGTGATGGTCTATGCTTTGCATAAATTCCGGCATTACCTCTTAGGGGGCCACTTCAAGATGTTCACAGATCATTCCGCGTTGAAATATTTGGTGAACAAACCTATGTTAGGAGGAAATATTTGTCGTTGGTTGTTGTTGTTTCAGGAGTTTGATTTCGAAATCATCGTCAAGCCTGGGCGATTGAATGTGGGACCCAACCATCTATCACAAATAGAGTCAAGGGAAGAACCAAGAAACATCGACGAAGGACTCCCAGATTCTCAGTTATTCAGAGTTGGTATGGTTGAAAACCACTATGAGAAAATCATTCAATTTTTAGCAACAGGAGAGGCACCGGCTGATTTTACCACCAATCAAAATAAGCAGCTAGTCGTTAGAGCTGCAAAATTCCAACTAATTGCAGGGGAATTATACAAAATGGGCCCTGGTGAGATTCTGCAACGATGTCCTTCCGCATGAGCAGGAGAGGATTGTCTAAAGCTCATGATGGAATAGCCGGGGGACATTACGACGGGAGAGCAACTGCTAGAAAAGTCCTTCGAGTAGGGTTGTGGTGGCCGACATTACATGGAGATGCTACGGACTATGCCAAGAGCTGCAATGTCTGTCAACGAACCGGGAAGCCATCACGATGAGACGAAATGCCACTCGTGCCACAGGTGACGCTACAAGAATTCAACAAATGGGAAGTTGATTTTGTGGGACCCATCAACCCACCTAGGAAGAGAATAGGGTCACGCTACATCATCACTGCGATAGACTACCTGACACGTTGGGCAGAAGCCGCACCAGTGAGAGATTGCTCTGCTGCGACTGCAACACGATTTCTATTCGACAATGTGGTAACCAGATTTGGGTGCCCAAAGGTGTTGTTAATCGACCAGGAGACACATTTTTTCAACCAAACGATTGCAACAATGACGGAAGAGTTTCAGATCCAGCACAAGAAAAGTACTCCTTACCACCCTCAGGCGAACGGGGCAGTTGAGGCATTTAACAAGGTATTGGAGCATGCACTTACCAAGGTGTGCAATACGAACCACGACGACTGGGATTTAAATATTCCAGCGGTCCTCTGGGATTATCACACCACATGCAAGCGACTGACTGGCCAGACCCCATTTAAGCTTGTTTATGGGAAGGAAGCAGTTATGTTGATGGAATACATCGTACCGAGCTTACGCATTGCAGAAACATTAGGGATGAGCGATGATGGATAAATGGAGGAACAATTGGCACAATTGATACAGCTTAACGAAGATCGCCTCACACAGGGTTCCACCAGAAAGTAGAAAAAGACCGACAGAAGGCATGGCACGAATGCCATGTCAAACCAAAGAATTTCCAGAATGGCGACACTGTCCTGCTGTATGACAACAAGTTTGCGAAACACCCAGGCAACTTGAAAATGAACTGGTTAGGACCATACATTATCAACTTCCTCATGGATGGAGACGTGGTTCAATTACATAGGTTAGATGGAGCATTGTTACCCAAATTGGTAAATGGGAATAGGTTGAAGCCCTATCACCATGACCTAAAATAGAGAGATTGATTAATAATAATAATAATGATGGAAGAGGGAAGCATGGTCCATGCTTGCACGTTTAACAATTGGTTGGCAGCATGGCTGATGTTTTGCACAATTGGCACACAAGGGTTGGCAGCATGGCCAACATGACTGCTACCGGTGCCTTGCATGCATGACACGTGAGGTGTCTAGTCCGAGCATGAGAGTTGTGGGTTGGCCTCAATAGCAGATTATGGGAAGACATGATGACAAGATCGACAGATTACATGGAGGGATTTTTCCAATGATTTTAGAAACAGGCATCCAGGACACAACGGAAAAGCATAAATACAGACCCGGGAGGATGGCTGAGCAAGGGAGTATCTATCAGTTGAGAGAAATCCATGCTGTGAGTGGATCAGGTAAAGAGTTTAGTTAGTAATTCCAAGGAAGTTACAGAAATTAGCCATTTCATTTCACGCGGTAGCACACCAGGCGCGCTGGGGGCCAGAACGACAAGCATGCATGAATGACTAGAGAAGGAAGCAGTGCAGACACTCGGGATAAACAAAGACGAGGTCTTAACTGAGATGTCTAAGTATGTGGTGGTAGTTCAAATATTCGTGGTCCTAATAACCACCAGAACGCTAGGAGCAGCGGCTCCCTCGTACTGGTAGAAGGTAGCCCAGGGCATGAAACAGATGTGCCGGAGCAGTTGGCTTGTTTCTCACCTTGGAAACGTCAATAAAATTTCCCTCAGGATGGAACAAGCATAAAGTGGGGCAGCAGATGCCCGAGAGGTAGATGATCAAGGTTCCAAGAGACTATAGGATGAGTTCCAGAAGCCGGAAATCGACATGTAGGCTTGAGAAGTAGACATTAGCGAGCTCCAGACGACAAGAACAGTTTCAGAAGGATAATACAACGACAGATAAGTGCAGACCAGCAGTGTTCATCTGAGGTGGCTCGAGGACGAGCCACAAGTTTGTGTTGGGGGCCTATTGGCACGGGATAAGTTTGTAGGAAGTGCGGAAGCCGACAAGCACGAAAGGGTCAATCCGCGAAAGGAGGACCATTCGCGGAGTTTGTAGAAGCACAAGAATAATTAAATTAGTTAGAATTGGTCATGTGGACCATTTTTGTAACCGAATAGAATCATATAAATAGAGTAGGATTGTAATCCTAAGGGCATCCATTAGTTGAAGAATCAATCCATTTTGGATCTGTTTTGTATCTGCATGATGTATTGACTGTTTCTACGAAGTTCATTCCACAGGGTTTGATGAATGCATGAGGATGTACGATTATGGTGCAATTTCTGTCTCTCTATTTCTGTGATGATGAATGTGAATGTTTGAAACTAGTCTGATATGTTGTAGGTCTAATAAATGTTGTTGATGCAAATATATTATGGGTTTAAGAATTACTGTTAATGCGAAAAAGTATTGAATATGTTGCGAGTACTGGTTATATGTTGAAATCTGCGAATGGTGAATTGATAATATGTTGCAAAAGTCATGATCTCTGGTGTCTATAAGGGTAAGGTGTGTTGAAAGCATATCCTCAACTCCACTGCGGAAACTTGGTTCCTGCATCCCCCTTATTCATCTCGGGTGAGACGACACTTGGTTTGCAAGTGTTGTTGTAAAGGGGTACACCTTTCTGGGCCAGTGCATATGGGAGTTTGGTTTGGTAGTTTGTTAGAGACAGTGCGAAGTGAACCCCCGTCGATAGCTGTTGCGTCAACAATGAGGAATAAGAAAGGAGGGCTTGGGCCAAAGAAGAGTAGAGTTGTGGATACTACCAGCATCCAGGGGCATCGAGGATTGTTGCATGGGATATCAGAGAGGTCGTTGAACAACACAGAATCCCACCAGGCCAAGGGGATAGGTTACACTAGGATGTGTAACATCTTCAAGCTTGGGGGATATGATGGAGCCACAATATAGGTATCAAGTGCAGTCATGAGCTTCCTTTTTACTATTAGGAACTGAGAAATTAATCCAAGATCACCCATTCTGTAGAATAGGATATGATTTATTTGACTATGAAATAATGATGGTTAAGTAGTAATATTTTATGTGCTTAGCATGTTTTATGTTTTAATAAGCTAACCAAGTGGATAAGCGCCATGTGCAAACAAGTGCAGGTTTAAAGACAACTACGAAGATAGCAGGTAGCGTCTTTTTCCAGTCACACAAGCTTGACAAAGTCAGTTCCAGTTAATTTCACAAAGTAATGACAGAAGAACTAAAGATCACTCTATCCGTCTCTCTTAATTTCCAGGGACAAATCTAGAATAGATTGATCTCGTGATTTCCAATGAAGACACCTTATTGAAGCTATGTAATAAATAGAGGCTCACGCATAGGGTGAAGATCTCTCATGAATTTTGTTATTTTTGTTTTCAGACATTTTTAGTTTACAACACTCAAGTTTTGTTTTACGGATCGACATGGATTCTATATCAACTTAATGAAGAAACCGCTTTTTACATCACCTACGAATTTATAAGTTTAATTTAGCTCCTGTAACACACTCTGAGGTGGCCCCCCTCACTTTGTTGAGTAGGAGCTCTGTGTTTTCCTTATATTCTGATTTCATGCATTTCATTATTTTTGGTCAAGTAAGCAGTCGTGAATCATTCGAGTATCATTTATTGAATAGGGTATATTTCTTGAAATGCTTGTTTTTTTTATTTGTAGCTTCATATAACAGTGTCTGTAGTTTCATTACATGGTGTTTGTAGTCCTATAGGTGCATTCCGTAAAGGCATTTTTACATATTTACATATTTATGCATTAAACAGTTCCATGGTATCTTCACCTTAGGTTTTATTTAGATTAATTTCTCTTGGGAATTCATAGATTAACATATCTCCAGTTTTCATAAATATTTATTTTCCTTAGGTCAAGTTTCCAAAGCATTTCATTAAATAGGATATTTACACTTTCATAGATTAGATGCTTGCTTTCGTTAAATAGATGTATGCTTTCACAAATTAGATGTATGCTTCCACATATTAGATGTATGATTTTATTAGAATAAATTTATGCTTTCATAGATTAGATGTTTGCTTTCATTAAAATAAATTTATGATTTCATAGAATAGATGTATGCTTTCATATACTTCCATAGATCATTCAAGTAATTCTTTCAACAAGAAAATAAGATTGCCAAACAATTCTTCTTTATACACTTTCGTAATTTTTTTTTTTTTTACATACTTTCACTCCCAAATGACATCACTCTAAGTTAGGATTCTCTCAGCGTGCACATTTGTACGATCCCTGGTCGATAATTAAAGTAAGGTTCCTGAACCATAATCCTGTAAAAAGGTCAGCATATCGGTATCCCACCATTCCCATTGAACATTAGAAAATTGTAGTGTACTTTATATCTATCTTTGAATAATGAATTAGTTGGGAGACTTTCTCCAAATCCACTTGCCACATGTCTACATGATTCAAAACAATTTTGGTCGATCCAACTCACAAACATGATTGTTCTATGAATCTATATAGGTTGAAGTGATATGGTTGGAGAACAAAAAGCTACTATAGATATTGTCGATTGTTATAGATTGTGAAAACTTACACATAATCATGCCGTTAATTATTTCTTGCAAATTGGTTACATGGTTGAAGTGGCATTATTTAAAGATGCAACATCCAAATAGGATCTCCTTATACTCTTAACTATATTACAATACTTATTTTTTTTTTTCAAGTTAAAGTTTAGGATTTTATTTTATAAATTTCTTCAGAATATTTGATTCTCAAACATGTACGTATTGATTACTCTTTAATTGGTTTTTCAAAGACATACATGTATAAAACAAGACATACACCTTTGAAAGGGGGATGGACAATAGAAGACATTTTGATATTATTGAGGAGGAATATGATGAAACTTATGTTTACTATATAAGTTCCAATTCAAAAATGTATACATGTTTATGTGGATATTATAAGTTTATTGTTGTTGTAGCTAGATCTAGTACCATGTTCTATAAATACGGGCTTGATCTAACATAATAGGTGTTTTGTATGTATATATTATCATTTTTTTAATTTGGTTTGAGTAGTTTCTATAGCTTAGTAGTGTTTCACTTGTAGTCCTTAAAACAATTCTTCTGAAATTATCTAAATCAATTAACTTATAATTCTTGTAGGTTTGTTCTTATTTTTGAAATTATTTATTGTGGAGTGTGAATTCAATTATACACGAGATTTTAATTATGTTGTGTTGATGCCTCGGAGATCGCAGCATCAATCAGAAAGGGATTCTCCCCGATAGATTATCCCAATTAGATTATCTACCGTTTGGTACGGGGAATCTGTCCGGTTAGCGGTTCCGACAACCGTGGGTTTGGAGTTTTATTCCAATTATACCGGTTATGGCCCGATCCACCGTTCTTTTTAATTTTATGTTTAGAATGATATGCAAGTGCCTAGTCTAAATTTAATCTAAGTGCAAAACTTGAAAAATAGATCTATGTTTAAAACTGAAATAAATCTAACTATCCCTTCAAGGAGCAAATTTAAAGCATGAGCAATGAGCTGTAGGAGTTATCTAAAGAATAAACAGACAACCATCAAATATTAAAGATAAAGCTACAACAAAGATAAGAGATATCAGAAGATAGCTTCTAATTAAATATAACACATTACATTACTCATGAAAGAGAGAATTCATTTGCACAGAGAGCAGCAAGATCATTTAATACAATGAAATAATTCAAGACAGTAATAAAGATCTCACAGCAAAGTATAGCAGACACAGGAACAATCCAAAATGCATCCAATCTCCATTCTCATGCAAAGACGTCCTCTCCAGGCTCTTATTAGGAAGATTTTATTTTCTTGAAACATGTGCAAGATAGCTCCTACATGCCTAGAAAATAATTCCCTGCCAAAAGTCCTTTACATTCCTTCCTAACTTCTATTTATAATGTTACAAAATGCCCTTTGGGCTGCCACCTGGCCTTTTACACTTGTCACTTACAGACTTTTCCCCTTACAATAGACAAAAATGTGACCTCCCTTTTAACAGAAAAATATTTTGAAAAAGGAAATGGACAACTGTCCCATAGCTCCACGTTTTTTATACATATGACAGCCCAAGATACAAAATATAGGAATTAATGCTCTAATATCAGCACTTTCACTCTTGGGCATGCGCTCCAGTTGGAAGAGAGGCACTCAAACTAGCTGTTGTTGTTGCTGCTGGTTCTGGGATGGAAGAATTCGGGCTTGCTGCTACAGCTGCTGTTGCTGGGAGAGAAGAATCTGGGTTTGCTATTGCTTCTGATGCTGCTGCTGCTTTCTTCTCCTCTTCTGCAATGTAACTATACCATACACCAGTGTCCCTTATAGTTACGTTTGCTGAGGCAGGGAATAAGATTTTCTGGGAAGTCACATGTTTGCGAAGCTCCGTTCCAATACCTTGAATTTCTGTTACTGCAGCTTGATGCATTTCTTTAAGCAGATGATTGTGTATTGATGACATTCCAATATAATGTTGGAGGTCATCAATGGATAGGACATCAATCTTCTTCACATATTCAGTTTGGATTCCCAGCTCTTTCTTCAGCTCAGACAAACGTTGTTCTCTGCCCGGGAAATCATCAAGGGACTGAGGGAAACTCAACTTGCATTTGTCATGCACTTCATGGATTCTTTGATACAGACCGTTGCTTTTATCCATTGTCCCTCGGACCTTGGCTATCAGCTTAGTGCTACAGTTTCTGCAAAATTCCAAAAGGGATATGTCTTCATTGAAGCCATCTACAGATTTGAATGGGAGATGCTTGGGGAAATCCACCTTTCCTTCTCTCCATTCTATTTGGCTCAGGACGTTTTCCTTAACCCGAGTATATTTAGATTTAAACCTATTAGCCTCCATATTAACTTCTTTTAATCTGACCACCATGGCCTTGAGCTTGCATACTTCATCAATAATTAGTTCCTGCGTGCCATGGACTTGCTTTAGAATGCTACAGGACAACTCATGGAAAGGAGACATGTCTATTGCTCTGCTTTCCGCCTGCTCTAATTGCTCAACCAGTGCCAGATTGTCTGCTTCCAGATGGGAGACTCTAGCTCCTGCATCGTTCTTTTTTGCTTCTACAATCATCATCTGGACTGTTAACTGTTCCTTTTCTTCTTCTAGCTGGTTATACTTGTCTGACAGTTCTTTATTCTCAACAGTCAGGCAATTGTACCTATTCACCACGAGATCCCTGTAGGATTGCTCATTAGCCACAGTATGTTGTAGCATGCGAGCTCTCCTCTTTGCCGACTCAACTTCTTTAACTATATCAGCTACATTATCTAGCGTTGCTTTTGCTGTCTCTACAGCAGTGGATGCCATAGCTAGGGGAGCCTTATTCATATTTTGCATGACTGTGGTCTCCCGGTGGGTAACAATGTCTTCCTGGAAGAGTCTCTTTATCCTCTCTTCCGATTTAAGGACCATTGCCTTCCTCTTCTTATCATAGACAAACTCATCCCATATGGACACGGTATGTTCTTTTGATGGAGTGTACGGGACGATTGGGAGATCTATAATGTCTATTTCTACTTCCGCGGGTGGGGTCTGGACTACCTGAGCTGGATCTGTTCCCACATTTTGGGTACCAGAGACACCTGCTTGTGCTGGGTACGCCTCCACATTTTGAGTGCCGGGGACACCTGCTTGAGGTACGTTTATTTCCATGTCCTGTGTGGCGGAGCCCCCTGCTTGGGCATCTTCAACTGTCTTGAGTTCTTCTTCCATTTTCTGCCTCACTTCAGCTTGTTGTCTTCTCTCTTCTCCTTCAGCTTGCGACTGATCTTCATTTTCTTTTTGCTGTCTTTCATTATCAGCCTCTTTCTGCTGCCTTTCATTTTCTGCTTCTTGCTGCACTCTCGCCACCTCAGCTTCCTGCTGTAATCTTGCAACTTCAGCCTCTTGCAGTAACCTTGCTTCCTCTCTTAGCCTTTGTTCTTCTTGGGCTCGGGCATCAGCTGCTTCCTTGTCTTTCTGTTGGCTGGCCTTTTGGGCTTTGGTAGAGCTAGAGCTTGCTCCACTTCTTTGGCGAAAAATCCACAGCTCAACCATGTTGCTGATGCCTCTAAATGCCTCTTCCTCGGCATCATAATAATGAGCGTACTCAAAATGAGCATAAATTTCTTTACAATGCTCGGCAACTTTTCCCCGCCTGTCATTTCTATGGAAAATTACTTCGCCGAAGTGGAAGGATTTTAGCTCTTGAACAAAATCCTCGGCTGAGGCAACCCCTGAAAATTTGTATGCTCCTATGCAGAAGGGCAAAGGCGGGAAAGAAGCCTTATGCTGTTTGTTAAGCACTGCTCCAATTCCATCCAGGAAAATTTGTCTCACTGCCTCCTTGAGGACCACATAGTCTGTAGCATACCTCGGAAAAATATATGGAGCTTTAGTCCCTCCAAAAATTCTGAGGTAGGTGCCTTGCTCTAAAAAATAAAAATCTCCATAGTTCTCAAGGACCTCCATAGCATTCTCCGACAGATAGTTGGGCTCCTCCTTGAATATTTGCTCGTATAGGGGCATGATGAACCCCTCACAGATGAGCTTATAGATGGGTTTGTAATTTTGAGCCCACATCATCCTGAAAGCGGTATAAACCGGGGTGTTGGCCTTATCCCATGTGCAACCTAAGCTGGGAAAAGATAGCTTGGACAAAACACAATCAATAAGATATGAAGACATGTAAAATTTTGCCTTCTTTAAAGCCAGACCTTCTCTTGCAGCAACTACCATTGATGCCAAACTGTCTGACAGGAGAGTAGCCCAGTCAAACACAGTTCCTTTGAATGCCACGAAGTGGATGATGGGGACCCACTGTATCTTATATACGGTGCCATCGGGCATGCCGAAGATTCTACATAGCATCAGGGCTATTAACCTGAAAGGAGGTCTTAGATTCTGAACATCATACTTGTCATTACCTCTCTTTCTTAAGTGTTTGCTTGCGACCAATAATTTTTTGGCCATTTCAATATTGTTCATCTGGCCCAACCATTCATCACTCAGGGATTGCTGGGGACGTGGGAATTTATATGCTGCGGCAAGATATGCTGGGTGGAATGAGGCGATGGATATTTTCCCGCTGTCATGTAATACCCTTGTCTCTGCATTAGTATGCTCAAGTATCCACCCGATCACTTCAGAACATGGGAACAACTCAGGGCGGGTAGCAGCTTTAGTTATGCCTGAAGTTCTAATGTTGAGATAGATCTGCCCTTCTTCAAGTAACATATCCGGGATATCTTGGTCCTGGATCATCCTGTAAATATCGCCCCACCGGATTTCGGGAGGAATACCGGTGGTGCACTTAGTATCTTGAAACATAGTCTCAGTCCTAAGTGGTGCTGGCTGTGGTTCCATCATTTTAGCCTTCTTCCTACCACCTTTTGGCATCTTGACTTATCCCTGCTAGCAACCAAATATAAGTCATTATAAACATGTGCAACTTGTTATGAGATTTTAACAAAAGAAGGACCATTTCAACATGCTAATGAGGTATATAAATAAATTATGAAGCCGCATGTTGCTTGTTAAGCACAATAAACCATTCCAAACAAGGAAAAATAGACTTAATCATCCTAAGGAACAAAGTTTGGAATGTCCCCGAAAGGGCACGCATACGACGTGAAACAACCTACTTCCCATCTAGTCCTAGGAGAGAGGGTGTCCTTCATTGTTGCGGTTCAAAAGGTTAATGGAGGGTTAGCTTGGGTTGAGATAAACTTAAGACGAAGCCAGGGATCGCTTTCCACATTGATGAATCAGGCGAGGGATTCAGCCGATCGCCATGGTTATTTATAGCACTTTGACGAGAAGCTCTATGGCCGGCTTAGAATTTGAACTAGGGTGATGATGCCTGGAATATGGTTGGTGAAAAAGAACTCGGGCGGTCATAGTTTTGGCTTTTAGCTGGTGGGACGAGGAACCCATGGGGCCTCGACGATTTTTTAAAGACAAAATAACGGTAGATGCAACTAGTGCCTATCGGCCACATCTTAGATGAAAAAGAAAAACTCAAAGGTAATTTGACGTGTAGATGAGACAAAATTAACGGTTAGAAACCTACGTGGCAACACGAAGATTGCTGAATGAGGTGGACGCGAATGTGGACGAGCGAGCTGAGCTGGAGTAGTCTGACGCGGCGTCCCAACGGTGTTTGTTAATCGAAAAAATAACAATGTGGTCGGTCCAAACCCCAACTGCCCATTTAAACGAGTTGGGCACGTGCGGTGCTTAATACGGTGGGTGGCGCCATTAAAACGTTTTAAATTATCGTACGTCGTGGTCTTTTCAATCTGCCTCAGCAATTATGCACGACCGCCATTTGTGGGGCGGGTTCACGAATTCCACCTGCGATTGCGGGATGATATAGCGAAGGCTTCCGCCATGTCGGAAGAGATTGACGAATGGCTCCCGCAAGAATGAACATCAATAGTCCTTTTGGCAGGTTTTCGGAATGATAACGTGAAAGATTCGGAATGATAACGCGAAAGCTTCCATAGTTGCGGAAGGGAAACCCAAATAGCTTCCACAGTGTCGGAACGAATTGGCGAATGGTTCCACAAAGGTCTAAGTCTTTCGGCGGGCTTCGAAAAGATAACGTGAAGGCTTCCGTAACTCGAAAAAAAAAATCTAAATCTCCGCGGGGTTTCGCAAAGATAACGTGAAGGCTTCCGCAATTTCGGAAGGGAAACCTAAAAGGTTCCGCCGTTTCGGAAGGCTCTCATGAATGACTTCCGCAACTTAATATTTTTTTGAAAAAAGACTAAGTCGTTTGGTAGCCCCAGGGAAGATTGGCGAATGACTCCCGAAGTTTCGGGAGAATAAGCTGAAAGGTTCTGCAACTACGTGAGGACAACCCGAAAGGTCCTGTAACTACAGGAAGATAACTCAAATGATCCCGCCGCTTCGGGAGGCTTTCCCAAACAATTTCCACAACTTTGAGAGGAAATCTCTAAGTCCTTTTCGAGAGGCTTTATGCAAATGGCTCCCGCCGTTTTGAGAGAGAAACGTGAACGATTCCCGCGGTTTCGGGACGGATTGGTGAATGACTCCGCAACTGCGGGGGGTTTTCTCGAATGATTCCGCGACTTCAGGAAGACTTCACGAATTTTATCCTTAGAAAAAGGAAAACTTGGAATTCTCAAAGTAGGATTTTTAGTTGAAAGCAAATTAAAAGAAGAATTGACCTCTTACGACAGTCTTTCTAGAAAAAATAAAGGAGGGGCCCCAATATGTGCAAAAAATTTTGGGGGGATGTTGCTGCAACAACAATTGGCGAGTCGCTGGCGAACACAGATCTCTGAAAAATTCCTCTCCATGATCCGAAACTTTATTAAAGACATCTATCTTATGTGCAATATTCAGCTGAGCATTTGAATTTCTGTGAAGGAAAAAGGCACTTTACCTGCTAGCCATTGGGGAAAGGGGAGCTTTGACAGAGACATCTTTAAAACTCTCAAAGGGCCAACATATGGTATTCATTTTAGAAGGATCATCTTTCAGATGGCTACTACTGTCGGACTCCACAAGATTTGCAACACTTTCTCATGGACATTATTGCTCTTCTTCCTCATTCCCATGCCGCTTGCATCCTTTTGGATGTTTGTACTTTGGACAGCTTAGCTGTTTGATCCTTCTAGAGATATTTTCTGTAGACATGATCTTTGATTTAGGCTCCTCAATCCATAATGTCCTTTTGTGTGAGTTAGAGATTTTGTTGTTTTGATCAAGCCTCACAGACGGAGAGGAGCCTATTTTGAGCTGAGGCTTTTGGCCAACCTTCTTGATTTTACATGCTTTGCTTTTGTCTCAGCCATGCTTTAATTGAGGCGAGAATCTCTGGAAAACAGACCCTTGAAAATAAGCCATTTTGGCTGTTAAATTTTGCAGCATGGAGTCATTTCAATACCCTATGTCCTCGAGATGTGCTAATTTCCATGGGTCCAACTTTAATAACCTTCTTCATATGTCTTTAAGTGTGAGAGTGGGTGGAGCCCAAAGATAGTAATGAAGATGGTCATAGGTCTCTGCTATTTAAACAGGATTAGTGTGACTAGCAGAGTAGGCTTCCTTCCTTCTAAAAAATTCCAGCGAGAGCACAATACATCGATAGATTTATTCGAGCATAGTTCCAGACTCATGGGTCATGAGATTTCTTTAAGAGACCTATCTTTGATGAGAAATTCAACCACAAGGGCTTTCAGAAAACAAACTTGTTGCAAAGGTTCAAATGAGAAGAAAAGAAACAAAATGGCCGAAAATAAAGCAAACAAAAGGCTAAAGCAACAATAAAAGAAAATTTTATTTATGTACAGAAGGTCTCAGGGAGACTATGCAAAGTATTGCTTCAGGGCGAGGCCATTGAGAGGAAGGGTTACTTCTTCTCCCTCGAGATTTGTCAATTTATAAGTGGATGGGCCTATCTTTGACGAAATTTGATATGGGCCTACCCATAAATGTTGGAATTTCGTCTGCATTCCTTTGCCTTCATGATTATGGTCCCATTTCAGGACTAAGTCCCCAACTTCGAAACTTCTTTTACCGGACTTCCTCTTATCGAACCATCGCTTAACTATGTCTTGGTGTTGATGGAATCGGTCTTTAGCTTTCTGTCGGGCTTCTTCAAGTTGAAGCAGGGTATTTATCTTGGATTGTGGCTACCAGAACCCCGAGAGGCTTGGGATAACTGTAAGGATGGGAGCAAGATGTTTGGGGGAAGGATGGCTTCCTTGCCATAGACAAGAGTGAAAGGGGAAACCCCTAATGCATTCTTTGGAGTCACCCTATCTGCCCATAAGGCGTTTGGGAGAGCTATATGCCAACTTCGCTGATTTTCTATCACAGTTTTCTTGAGAATTCGAATGAGTTTTTTGTTTGAAGATTCAGCTAATCCATTTCCTTGAGGGTAATAATTGGATGAATAGTGCAACTCGATCCCCCATTCATAAACAAATTCATTTATCTTGACAGACGAAAAATAGGTAGCATTATCAAAAACAAGGGAAATTGGAACCCCAAACCTGGTTATGATGTTTTCTTTCAAGAAGCTGATGACTGCGTCTTCATTGATCTTGTGCAACGGGATGGATTCCGTCCATCTAGTGAAATAGTCGGTAGCCGTCAGGATGTATCGATGTTGTAAAGAAGAATTTGGATTTATCTCTCCGATAACATCTATACCCCACTGCTCAAAAGGCTCAGAGATAATAACTGGCTGCAAGGGTCCTGCTGCCTTAGGTAACTTCCCGGCACTTCTTTGGCATACATCACAGTTTCGTGCATACGTGTGGGCATCTCGGAACATAGTGGGCCAATAATATCCAGCTCTCAGTATCTTGTGTGCTGTCGTCTCTCCTGAATAATGTCCACCTACGGGACCATCGTGTAATTCTTTAACAACTTTACTTGCATCTTCCTTTTCTAGACATCTAAGGAAAACTCCATCATAATTCTTTCTGAAAGTATCCCATCAATGATTTGATAAGGTGCTGATTTCAAGGGGAGTGCCCTTCTTTGTTTAGAGTTCCAGTGCTCAAGTAAGTACCCTTGCTGTAAATAATGCACCAAGTCTCTATACCATGACTGAGGAGTTGAGAAGATAGGACATACTTCAACCGAGTTTAGCTCAGCTTCATTCTTCCAATGTTGCTCTTCATCAATTGAGTTTCCTGCAAGTAATTTTCACAGGCCTTGCCCTTTGATGATCGTGGCTGGTTTAAACTCTAAATCATATTCTTGAAGAGCTGTGACCCAGTTCCCCCTCCTTTCTCCTAGTTCTTTTTGAACGAAAAGGGATCTAACAGCTGGGTGGGGAACTATAAATTTAGTCCTGTTCTTAAGAATATATGGCCTAAACTGCTTGACTTCTTTGAAGACAGCGTATGCATGCTTGTCAACCACGGGATAGTTTAGCTCAGACCCTTGCAGACCAGTGCTCATAAATGAAATTGGGTATTCGTCTCCCAGCTCCACCTTTTGCGTGAGTACAGCTGCGAGGGAGTCATCCGAAGCAAAGGTATACAGGATAAAATCCTTATCAAAATCTGGGCTTCTTAAGGAAGGAGCCGTAGCTATAGCTGCCTTAATATCTCTAAAAGCATCCTTTTCTAAATCCGTCCACTTAAACTGTATGCTTTGTTTAACCATTTGTTGCAATGGTTTAACAATTTGCGCGAAATATGGAACAAATCTTCGGACAAAATTGATAGTGCCCATAAAGGACTGCATAGATTTATTGTTGTAAGGCATTGGAATCTTATTGATAGCTTGGACTCTTTCCTGATCTATTGACACACCCCCTTTGGAGATGATATGACCCAAGAGTTTACCTTCGGGAACAGCAAACACGCTCTTCTTGGGATTCAAAGAAATACCATATTTCTGACAGCGATAAAAAATATGCCTCAGATGGACAACATGATCTTCCCTTTTCTTTGAAAAGACTGTCACATCGTCTAAGTACACAACGACACTTTTCCCACCCAATCCTCGGAAGGTGATATCCATTGCTCGTTGGAACGTAGCTCCTGCGTTTATCAGACCAAATGGCATCCTTCTGTATGTGAAAGTTCCCCACTTAGTTCGAAAAGTAGTCTTAAGACGGTCTTCTTCGGCTACTAATACTTGATTGTAGCCAGAGAAACCATCAAGAAGAGAAAACAGCTCAGATCCTGACACCATTTGAAGGATTTGTTCCATTGAATGGACGGGGTAGTTGTCTTTATCCGAAGCTCTGTTTAAATTTCTGAAATCTACACATAGCCTTATCTCTCCTGACTTCTTTCTTACAGGAACCAAGTTAGCAACCCACTTAGAATGTTGGACCTTAAATATTATCTTAGCGTCTAGGAGTTTCTTTAATTCCTTTTGAATCAGCGGTTCTAGAGTAGGATGCATCCTTCTTAACTGTTGCTGAAATGGCTTGACACCCGCTTTCATTGGTATAACATGCTGAATAATGCGGACATCCCACATTTTCAGATCTTCATAGGTCCATGCAAAAACATCCTTATATTTCTTAAACAGTTTGATGAACCTTTCTCTTTCTCCTGGTGAACAACATTTGCCAAGGTTGACAAATTTTGGTTCTGCCTCGGTACCCAAATTAACTAACTCGTTTGTTAGAAAACTGATAATCTGTTTGTCATCATCAAAGACTCTGAAGTTTGTGATGTTATCGGGAACGGAGGGCCTGAAAATCAATTCAATTGAGCATTTATTATTTGATGGCACCAATCTAGAAGCAGATGTTGCTAACAAATCAGCTGCGAAATTTTGCAATCTAGGAATCGATTTTATATTGAAAGCGTCAAAATGCATAATTAAATCCCATACCTCAACCTGATAACCCTTCAAATGAGGTGAGAGACAATGAATGGTGTCCCTTACCTGTCTTACAACTATCTCTGAGTCACCAAAAACCTTCAGGTACTTAACATTTAAACCAATGGCCTTCTTTAAGCCATGTACCAATGCTTCATATTCAGCGATGTTGTTAGTACAATCAAATTCTAATCTACGGGACAAAAAATACGTGTTTCTTTTTGGATCCATCAGAACACAACCGGCTCCGGACCCTTCCAGAGTTTTAGAACCATCAAAGTATAATGTCCAAAAAATATCTTTAGATTCCAGTAAGTTAGTATCTCTATGATGTAAATCAGTAACTAAACTAACTATGTTACAATCAACATCATCAGTCCGAGAGAAATGAAGGAGATCGGACTGTTTATCTGATTCATGGCTGATGGTTTCAGACTGATAATTATCCGGATCAATTTCTAAGAAATAATTCCCCAGAACCGAGGATGAGAATGTTACAGCCTCATTTTTTTCTTCTAATTGAGTTACGTTTTGCTTCATGTGTGGTTCTCTCAGGACTTTAATCTGATTCTGCCTGTTCTAATAAGGCAACCACAGATGAGACCAATCAGTGGTGAAGTAGCCATTCATCTTGGTAGACCAGTCCCTACTTAAAATCATCCCATAGGCTTCAGGAATATCAACCACCATTATGTCAATGAATTGACAGACTCTAGAGTCAGCTGATAATCTAATGAGAACATCTTTCATCTCCCCAATCACTTTGACAACAGTCCTATCTAATTGGATAATTTGGGCTGGAGATGGCACATGCTGCCTGTTAATTTTTTTACAAATGGACAGTGGCATGACGTTGGAAGATGCCCCAGAATCTACCAAACAGTTGTGAACATTGTGATTAAAAATTTCAAAGGTCAATAGGAATGGCAATGTTTGAGAATTAGATTTCCCGCCGATACTAGCTTCATTAATTTCGGGATCTTCTCGAGAGTCCGTTAATGGAGTGTTGGTCTGGGGTTGTAGAACATGCAGCAGCTTGTCTCGTTGATGGGGCAAGATGCACATGTCAAATATTGACACATTTGCTTTGAACTTCTTTATATCTTCAATAATGTCATATCCTATGTCAGACTCATTCCCAAATCGGGCTGGATGATCTGTTTTGCTCATTGTGACCTTAGGTGGCTGAACTATGGTGTCAGCGTTTGGCTGCTTGGTTGCTGTTTGGTTAACTTTGGGCTGTGGTGGAATAATTGTTATATTCCTTCTAGGAAGTTCTTTTGAAGCCTTAGGCTTAGGAGGGGCCGAGCCTGGCACAGGATCCGCAATAGGGCCTTTGCTGCGAGTAGCAACGTTCACGGTAGAGGGAGAGCTTTCTATGGGATCCTCTTCTGCTAATTCAGTCATAGGTACCCAATCCCATAGCACCATAGTAGTGTCCGGGGTTGGTTCCTCTAATTCAGGGCTCGATTCCTCTAGAGAATCATCTTGGTCTAGGATCTGTGAATCCAACATTTGGTTCATGACTAAACTCATGGAGTTAATCCATTGTGGGCAGCTCTTTTCCGAATGCGGTTCTTGATGAAAAGTACAGAAGTTTTCCATCTCGATTTCATTGAGGTTTAAAACAGGGTAAGTATTCATGGGTGGATGAGTTTGATCACCGTCTTCCCTATTTTTATAAAATGGCTTGAAAGGTTTCCTAGATGTGCTAGCAGCCTTATCTTTCTCGAGATCTACAATCTTATTGGATAACTTCTGCATCATCTTGACTACATTTTCCATGTCTGTAGATGATTCTTCTTTACCTCTAGTGAGCAGCAAGGTCTTTTTGCTGGCTGCTGGTTTTGGTTCTGCATCTAAGGCATGTTTAGCAATGCTATCAGCTTCTGTTTCTACCTTTCTAGCTTCTTCGAAGTTCTCTATCAGGGTAGTTTTCTTAGGCCTTTTTACGAACATTGCTATGGGTCCTTCAAGAGTTGTTGTATAATATTCAATCAAAGATTCCTTCGCTGGTTTATTAGCTTCACTAAAATTGTTTAAAAGCGTTGTGAATCTTTGATTAAAGTCTTGAACCTTTTCTTTCTTTTCCATTCTCATGGATAAGAGTTCTTTAATAAGTGTTGCCACAGTCCTTTGGTTTCCATATTTCTTTAAGAAACAGTTTTCAAATTCATCCCAACTAGAGATCGAGCTGGGTTGTAGGCTAAAGTACCAGGATGATACTTTTGGCTCGAATGTGTATGGAAAAAGCCTGCAGACTACATCTTCATGCTGCACATTCAAAATATTCAGAGCTAGATAAAAGCTCTTGAGATGATCTTCGGCTGAAATGGCTTTACCTGGGTCAAATTTAGGTAAGACCTTCTCTGGATTTTTCGGAAGATTGTGGAATGGCCGAGCTAGATTCAACGCTCCCCTTGCTCTCCAAGCAGGTACAGCCATGTTTCTATGCAGAGAACCTGGTGGAGAATTGTAAGGTGAGTTCTGTGGAGTATTCTGTGGTTAATCAGCTCTTCAAGGCTTTCTTGATCTGAAATGTTTTCTGAGTTTTCAAGATCTACCTTGTTCAGAGGGTCTGAAATTTCTTCTAAAGTTAAATTCACAAGTTCTTCAAAACTTTGAACAAGAATCGAATCACGGGTGTATTGTCGCTCTCTTCTAGGGGTACTTTTCCTAGGGAGAAAATTCACCGCATGTAAACCACCTAGCTGTCTAACGTAGGATCGTGTATGCATCCTCAAGTCTTCTATTTCTGTAAAAGGTACAGCGTACAATGCTTCTCGAGGTTCAGGATTAGAAATGAGGCTTTCTTGATTTAATATTTCAAGATCTGGGCTGTTTGAAATTCCTTCTTTAAGCGGGTTTTCAGTGACATTTATGACAGTGGGAGATTTTCCTCTATCAGCCATGCACTTTCAATCCCTCTTTCTAGCGCCAAAAACTGTTGATGCCTCGGAGATCGCAACATCAATCAGAAAGCGATTCTCCCCGATAGATTATCCCAATTAGATTATCTACCGTTTGGTACGGGGAATCCGTCCGGTTAGCGGTTCCGGCAACCGTGGGTTTGGAGTTTTATTCCAATTATACCGGTTATGTCCCGATCCACCGCTCTTTTGAATTTTATGTTTAGAATGATATGCAAGTGCCTAGTCTAAATTTAATCTAAGTGCAAAACTTGAAAAACAGATCTATGTTTAAAACTGAAATAAATCTAACTATCCCTGGAAGGAGCAAATTTAAAGCATGAGCAATGAGCTGTAGGAGTTATCTAAAGAATAAACAGACAACCATCAAATCTTAAAGATAAAGCTACAACAAAGATAAGAGATATCAGAAGATAGCTTCTAATTAAATATAACACATTACATTACTCATGAAAGAGAGAATTCATTTGCATAGAGAGCAGCAAGATCATTTAATACAATGAAATAATTCAAGACAGTAATAAAGATCTCACAGCAAAGTATAGCAGACACAGGAATAATCCAAAATGCATCCAATCTCCATTCTCATGCAAATACGTCCTCTCCAGGATCTTATTAGGAAGATTTTATTTTCTTGAAACATGTGCAAGATAGCTCATACAGGCCTAGAAAATAATTCCCTGCCAAAAGTCCTTTACATTCCTTCCTAACTTCTATTTATAATGTTACAAAATGCCCTTTGGGTTGCCAGCTGGCCTTTTACACTTGTCACTTACAGACTTTTCCCCTTACAATAGACAAAAATGTGACCTCCCTTTTAACAGAAAATTATTTTAAAAAAGGAAATGGACAGCTGTCCCATAGCTCCACGTTTTTTATACATATGACAGCCCAAGATACAAAATATAGGAATTAATGCTCTAATATCAGCACTTTCACTCTTGGGCATGCGCTCCAGTTGGAAGAGAGGCACTCAAACTAGCTGCTGCTGCTGCTGTTGGTTCTAGGATGGAAGAATTCGGGCTTGCTGCTATAGCTGCTGCTGTTGGGAGAGAAGAATCCGGGTTTGCTATTGCTTCTGATGCTGCTGCTGCTTTCTTCTCCTCTTCTGCAATGTAACTATACCATACACCAGTGTCCCTTATAACTACGTTTGTTGAGGCAGGGAATAAGATTTTCTGGGAAGTCACATGTTTGCCAAGCTCCGTTCCAATACCTTGAATTTCTGTTACTGTAGCTTGATGCATTTCTTTAAGCCGATGATTGTGTATTGATGATATTCCAATATAATGTTGGAGGTCATCAATGGCTAGGACATCAATCTTCTTCACATATTCAGTTTGGATGCCCAGCTCTTCCTTCAGCTCAGACAAATGTTGTTCTTTGCCCGGGAAATCATCAAGGGACTGAGGGAAACTCAACTTGCATTTGTCATGCACTTCATGGATTCTTTGATACAGACCGTTGCTTTTAACCATTGTCCCTTGGACCTTGGCTATCAGCTTAGTGCTACAGTTTCTGCAAAATTCCAAAAGGGCTATGTCTTCATTGAATCCATCTACAGATTTGAATGGGAGATGCTTGGGGAAATCCACCTTTCCTTCTCTCCATTCTATTTGGCTCAGGATGTTTGCCTTAACCCGAGTATATTTAGCTTTAAACCTATTAGCCTCTATATTAACTTCTTTTAATCTGATCACCATGGCCTTGAGCTTGCATACTTCACCAGTAATTAGTTCCTGCGTGCCATGGACTTGCTTTAGAATGCTACAGGACAACTCATGGAAAGGAGACATGTCTATTGCTCTGCTTTCCGCCTACTCTAATTGCTCAACCAGTGCTAGCTTGTCTGCTTCCAGATGGGACACTCTAGCTCCTGCATCGTTCTTTTCTGCTTCTACAATCATCATCTAGACTGTTAACTTATCCTTTTCTTCTTCTAGCTAGTTATACTTGTCTGACAGTTCTTTATGCTCAACAGTCCGGCGATTGTACCTATTCACCACGAGATCCCTGTAGGCTTGCTCATTAGCCACAGTGTGTTGTAGCATGCGAGCTCTCCTCTTTGTCGACTCAACTTCTTTAACTATATCAGCTACATTGTCCAGCGTTGCTTTTGCTGTCTCTACAGCAGCGGATGCCATAGCTAGGGGAGCCTTATTCATATTTTGCATGACTGTGGTCTCCCGGTGGGTAACAATGTCTTCCTGGAAGAGTCTCTTTATCCTCTCTTCTGATTTAAGGACCATTTCCTTCCTCTTATTATCATAGACAAACTCATCCCATCTGGACACGGTATGTTCTTTTGATGGAGTGTACGGAACGATTGGGAGATCTATAATGTCTATTTCTACTTCTGCGGGTGGGGTCTGGACTACCTGAGTTGGATCTGTTCCCACATTTTGGGTACCAGAGACACCTACTTGTGCTGGGTCCGCCTCCACATTTTGAGTGCTGGGGACACCTGCTTGAGGTATGTCTATTTCCATGTCCTGTGTGCTGGAGCCCCCTGCTTGGGCATCTTCAATTGTCTTGAGTTCTTCTTCCATTTTCTGCCTCACTTCAGCTTGCTGTCTTCTCTCTTCTCCTTCAGCTTGCGGCTGATCTTCATTTTCTTTCTGCTGTCTTTCATTTTCATCCTCTTTCTGCTGCGGAGCTTCCTCAGCCTCTTTTTGCTGCCTTTCATTTTCTGCTTGTTGCTGCACTCTCGCCACCTCAGCTTCCTGCTGTAATCTTGCAACTTCAGCCTCTTGTAGTAACCTTGCTTCCTCTCTTAGCCTTTGTTCTTCTTGGGCTCGGGCATCAGTTGCTTCCTTGTCTTTCTGCTGGCTGGCCTTTTGGGATTTGGTAGAGCTAGATCTTGCTCCACTGCTTTGGCAACAAATCCGCAGCTTAGCCATGTTGCTGATGCCTCTGAATGCCTCTTCCTCGACATCATAATAATGAGCGTACTCAAAATGAGCATAAATTCCTTTACAATGCTCAACAACTTTTCCCCGCCTGTCATTTCTATGGAAAATTACTTCACCGAAGTGGAAGGCTTTCAGCTCTTGAACAAACTCCTCGGCTGAGGCAACCCCTAAAAATTTGTATGCTCCTATGCAGAAGGGAAAAGGCGGGAAAGAAGCCTTATGCTGTTTGTTAAGCACTGCTCCAATTCCATCAAGGAAAATTTGTCTCACTGCCTCCTTGAGGACCACATAGTTTGTAGCATACCTCGGAAAAATATATGGAGCTTTAGTCCCTCCAAACATTCTGAGGTAGGTGCCTTGCTCTGAAAAATAAAAATCTCCATAGTTCTCAAGGACCTCCATAGCATTCTCCGACAGACAGTTGGGCTCCTCCTTGAATATTTGCTCGTATAGGGGCATGATGAACCCCTCACAGATGAGCTTATAGATGGGTTTGTAATTTTGATCCCACATCATCCTGAAAGCGGTATAAACCGGGGTGTTGGCGTTATCCCACGTGCAACCTGAGCTGGGAAAAGATAGCTTGGCCAAAACACAATCAATAAGATATGAAGACATGTAAAATTCTGCCTTCTTGTTGTTGCAGCAACACCCCTCCCCAAAATTTTGTACATATTGGGGCCCCTGCTTTCATTTTTGTAGAAAGTTTTCCTAAGGAGCCATCCCAGCCGTCAGCTGTGTTTTCAACATAAAATCTTGTTTCCCACTTGAACATCTTGCCATCAATCCCCCCATTTTTTTCCCCAAAGGGCCAAAAGGGAACTTAGGATTTTTCCCAACGTTTTGGGATCTCTTGGTTTTCCTCCCGAAACTGCGGGAGGCAAACTCCAGCCTTTCCAGAAACAAGAACTTAGTTTTTCTTTGTCAAAATCGTAGACCGTTAGAAAGAAGTACGGAAACCTTTGGTTTTTCTTCCCGAGACGGCGGGAGAACGTGGGAAAGACGCCCGAAAGACTTAGAATTTTTCGAAAGCTGCGGAATCCATTGGGCAATGACTCCCGAAACGACGGAGCCCTTCACTCAAGCCTTCCGCAACCGCGGAAAGGTTCTAGTTTTCCTCCCGAGAACGGCGGAGGCCATTCCCAAAAGCTCCCCGAAATAGCGCGGAGAGATTCACGAGCTTCTTAAGAAAATGAAACACTATGAAAATGACTTAGATTCCTTTTTGAAAAGGTTGCGGAACGCCCCAGGGAAACCATGCGGAATCATTCAGCCTATGTCCCCGACGCCGCGGAAGCTTTCAGGCTACCCTTCCGAAACGGCGGAGGCCAATCTCATAAACCGCCCGTCTAAGCCTTCCGAAGTAAAAGGAATTGGAAAACTTTCGATCATTTGTTTCTGCGGAACAGTTCAAGTTCTCTTCCCGAAACGACACTGCTCCCGAAACGGCGGAGCCCTTCACTCAAGCCTTCCGCAACCGCGGAAAGGTTCCGGTTTTCCTCCCGAAATGGCGGGACTCATTCGCCTTACTCTCCCGAAAGAAGACTTAGAACATTTTTGACCGTTCGCAGAGAGATTGGAGTTTTCATTCCGAAACGGCGGGAACCGTTCGTGAACCCCTTCCGAAACTCGGAAAAGAACTTAGAAGATTTCATTGAAAATTTGCGGAAAACCTTCCGAAACAGCGGAAGAACTTGGGAAAGACGCCCGAAAAAGTCGGATTGGTTTGTTAAAATCGCGGAAGGTTTTGATGAAGTCCTTCTGAAACGGCAGAAACATTCAGCGAAGCGGCCCGAAGCGCCGGAAGTCGTTCACATAAGCTTTCCGAAAAGAGACTTAGGAAACTTTGAAAACTGTGGAAGCCTTCGGATTTTCCTCCCGAAACGGCGGAAGCCATTCACAAAAGCTTTCCGAAAATACCGGGAGTATTCGCCATATCGTCCCGAAACCCCGCGAGACTTAGAAACTTTTGGATGGAAGCAAGCCCTTCGCAAATAGTTCCCGAAACATCGGAAGCCTCGGCGTTATACGTCCGCAACGCGGGTCTCTTTTGCGGAAGGTTTCGAGTTTCCCTTCACAAATAGCTTCCGAAACGGCGGAAGGCTTGGAGTTTCCCTTCCGCAACACGTCCCGAAATAGCGAAGCTTCCCCTCCATCCTTCCGCAACGGCGGGTGTGACTCGCAAGGCGGTCCCGCAAATGACGGTCGCACGCAAACCGAGACGACCCGATAATCGACGGCGTACGACGCATTTACAACCGGTTTAAAACCCCACCAACCGAATTAACACCCCACACATGCCTGGCCCATATAAATAATCAACGGGGTACGAGCCAACCCATTGCCGTTTTGTTTTATAAACAAAGCCATTGAACGCTGCGCAACCGTTCCAGCTCGTCTTGTGCAACCACATTGCGGCTACCTCAGTTAGCGTCTTCCATCGGTGCCAGGTAGGATCTTAGCCTTACATGTCATAGTGCTTTTAGGATTATCTTTTGTTCGAAAATGATGGTCATTGGTGGGTTTTGACGGACAAAACGCCCGTCATGAGCGATTTTGTCCGTCGAATACAATTTGAATTGAGTTCTGCTCATTAAGACAGGATAAAATGTTTTGTGGGTGAAGACAGCCAGTTAGGACGGTTAAGTTTCTTCCATTTTCCTCCCCGGGCTGCATGCCTTGACTACTTTTAAACCACCGAAGCCCACAGACCTTTTGTACCCCCGATCGAATGCTTGAGACGCGAAACCCCGGGCCTGTTCATAAAGTGTATCCCTCTACCTAAGTCAAAACCAAGGAACCGACGCCATTGCCCCTATTCAAACCCCGTGAACATTCAAGTTGCGCGAGCCGAAACCCGAGACTATGGCCACCCGAGCCGTGTCGTCAGTAGGTCTCCGGCACCATTGCCCCGCTCGAGCTAATACGTCCCATGGAACACTCCGACAAGTGCCGCAAATGACATTAGCATTCGAATGCCCTCGCCGAGTTGTAAGTGCGACAGGGTTTTCCCTTTCGTCACAAAGTCTGTTCCCCGAGCTTACCCGCCATTGGCCTTTCAAACCGCAGCATAGACGAAAGACATCCTGTCCCCAGAGCTAAACCGAAATCACGTTGCCTCCGCAACACACCTATTCTCTCAGGAATACCCCAAAGCTTCCCCTTTAAAAGATTCAAATGTTTAAATTTGTATTTGCATAATTGAAATGATGAATTGTGCCTCCTAAGTACACAACTTCACATTACTCTTTATCTCATTCATGAATCAAAACAATGATGCTCTCTGTTAAAATCTCACAGTATGTTGCTCAAAATCATGATGACGTGTATATGGGTGCTATCAGGGATAAGTCAAGATGCCGAAAACCGGTAAGAAGAAGGCGAAGATGACAGAAAAGAAACCTGCCCCTCTTAAAATTGAAACTTCACTCCAAGACACTAGGTGCACCACTGGTGTCCCTCCAGAAATCAGATGGGGTGACATCTACAGAATGATCCGGGACCAAGAAATCCCAGATATGTTGCTAGAAGAAGCACCAATCTATCTCAATATCAGAGCCTCAGGCATAACTAGAGCCACTACCCGTCCTGAGCTGTTCCCCTGTGCTGAAGTGATCGGGTGGATACTCCAACATGCAGATGCTGAAGGAAGGGTGATAAATGATAGCGGGAAAGTGGCTATCGCCTCATTTCAACCCGCATATCTTGTGGCAGCCTACAGATTTCCCCGTGTCCAACAAGCTCTGACTGATGAATGGTTAAGCCAGATGAACAACATCGAGATGGCCAAGAAGCTACTGATGGCAGGGAAGCATTTGAGAAAGAAAGGAAGTGATGAATATGACGTACAGAACCTGAGATCCCCTTTCAGATTGATCGCTTTGATGCTGTGCAGAATCTTCGGCATGCCCGATGGCACGGTGTATAAAATCCAGTGGATCCCTATCATCCATTACGTGGCATTCAATGGAACTGTCTTTGACTGGGCCACTATCCTGTCGGATAGTCTGGCCTCGATGATAGCTGCTGCTAAGCCAGGAGTAGCCTTGAAGAAGGCTGAATTCTTCATGTCTTCATATCTGATAGATTGTATTTTGGCCAAGATAGAGTTCCCCAAATTGGGGTGTACATGGGATAGGGCCACCGCCCCGGTTTATATCGCATTCAAGATGTTGTGGGCTCAGAATTACAAGCCCAGCTACAAACTAATCTGTGAGGGGTTCATCATGCCCCTATACGAGAAAATGTTCAAAGAAGAACCTAACTGCCTATCAGAGAATGCGTTGGAAGTCCTTGAGGATTATGGGGACTTTTACTTTTCGTAGCAAGGTACCTACCTGAGAATGTTTGGAGGGACTAAGCCCCCATACATCTTGCCGCAGTATGCCACAGACTATGTGGTTCTCAAAGAGGCAGTAAGACAACTCTTCTTGGATGGGATTGGAGCAATGCTCCACAAGCAACATAAGGCTTCCTTTCCCCCCCTACCTTTCTGCATAGGTGCTTACAAGTTTTCAGGGGTTGCCTCGGCCGACGAATTTGTTCAAGAGTTGAAAGCCTTCCACTTCGGGGAGGTAATCTTCCACAGGAACGACAGAAAGGGTAAAGTGGCCGAGCATTGCAAGGATATCTATGCCCACTTCGAGTACTCCCACTACCCTGATGCCGAGGAAGAAGCATTCAGAGGCATCAGCAACATGACTGATCTACGGATCTGTCGCCAAGGTACTGGAGCAAGCTCTAGCTCAACCAAGGCCGAGAAGACCAGCCAGCAAAAGGAGAAAGAAGCTGAGGACGCCCGAGCTCAGGAAGAGCTCAGATTAAGAGAAGAGCCGAGGTTACAGCGGGAATCCGAGGAAGCCGAGGAAGCAAGAAAGCAGCAAGAAGCTGAAAATGAAAGACTACGGAAAGAGGCTGAGGAATCCCAAAAACAGAAAGAGGCTGAAGCTGAGCAGGCTGAGGCAGAAAAGAGGGCGGAAGAAGAATTGAAGACAAGGGAAGATGCCAAGGCAGGTGGATCCGGTATGCAGGACATGGAAATAGACACCTCTCAAGTAGGTGGCTCTGGTGCCCAAAATGAAGGAGGAAACCCTGCTCAGGAAGTCCGGACCCCACCGGCAGAAGAAGACATA
This sequence comes from Larix kaempferi, assembly GCA_027924585.1. Taxonomy (NCBI): domain Eukaryota; kingdom Viridiplantae; phylum Streptophyta; class Pinopsida; order Pinales; family Pinaceae; genus Larix; species Larix kaempferi. The sequence goes on along the minus strand of BSBM01000490.1, from coordinate 3,077,529 downwards.
GACATCATAAACCGACCAATTGTCCCGTACACTCCATCGGGAAAGCGTACGGTGTCCAAATGGAATGAGTTTGTCTATGACAAGAAAAGAAAAGCAATGGTCCTCAAATCAGAGGAGAGGATCAAAAGTCCCTTTCATGAGGACATCGTTACCCACCGGGAGGTCACTATAATGCAGAATACGGACCAAGATCCCTTCGCCATGGCGACTGCAGCTGTAGAAACGGAAAAAGCATCCCTGGCCAATGTAGGCGTGATGGTAAGAGACAATGAACTGACAAGGAAGAAAGCTCGTACAATACAACAAACTGTGGCTAATGAGCAATCCCAAAGAGATCTGGCAGTGAATAATTATAATTGCTTGTACGCTGAACATAAGGAGCTGTCAAACAAGTACAGCCAGCTGGAAGAGGAGAAGGACCAGCTGGCACTCCAAATAATGATTGCAGAAGCGGAGAAGAATGGAGCAGAAGAAAAGGCTTCTCAGCTAGAAGCATACAAGCAGACATTAGCTGAGCGGTTAGAGCAGGCTGAGAGCAAAACGATAGACATGTCTCCCTTCCATGAGCTGGCCTGCAGCATCCTGAAGCAAATAAATGACACGCAGGAGCTGATCACTGACGAGGTTTGCAAGCTCAAGGCCATGATAGTCAGATTAAAAGAAATTAATGCGGAGTCCCACAGGCTCAAAGCTAAGAATACCCGTGTCAAGGCAAATGTCATAAGTCAGATGGCCTGGAGAGAAGGGAAAGGGGGTTCCCCCCCGCATCTTCCTTTTAAGGCTGTGGACGATTTTAATGAAGATATAGCCTTGCTAGAGTTTGGCAGGAACTGTGCCAATAAGCTGATAACCAGTGTGCAGAGAACAACAGATAGAATTAACAGCCTATATCAAAATCTCAAAGGAGTCCACGACAACTGCACATTGAGTTTCCCTCAGACCCTAGAAGACTTCCCGGAAAAGGAGCAACGGTTGTCTCAGCTAAGAGAAGAGCTAGGCGTCCAGATGGAGTATGTGAAAAGGATTGATGTCCTGGCCATGGATGATCTCCAGCATTATATTGGTTCATCATCACTTCACAACCATCTGCTGAAGGAAGTGCATCAAGCTGCTGAAGCAGAAGTCCAAAGCATTAAAACAGAGCTCGGGAAGAATGTGACTTCTCAGAAAATCTTGTTTCCTGCTGCAGCAAACATAATCATAAGGGACACAGGTGTGTGGTACAGCTACATAGCAGAGGAGGACAAGAAAGCTGCAGCAGCAGCAGGAGCATCAGTAGATCCGGCAGCCTCTCTCCCAGCAGCCTCTTCCCCAGCAATGGCAGAAAGTCTGGCCAGTTCAATTCCCCCTTCCCAATTAGGAGCAGCATCAGCAGGGGATTCGAGGGCCTCTTCCCAGGCAGCATCAGTGACAATTAACTTGGGCGACCCTCTGCCAGCAGAAGCTCACGCACAGGAATGAAGCAAACTGAATTCAGTTGAACCACTCTCTTCAGCCAAACGCGTGCCCAGCAGGGAAAGCTTTAGTATTAGCCAATTTTCTGCTATGTATATTTTTAATATGTAAGGCGTAAGCCATGGGACAGCTGTCCCTTTTTTCTGTCAGAACAATTTTGTAAAAGAATAATCATTTTGGTAGTCGATTATAGAGGAAGTTATTGTAAATGACAGGTGGAGGATGCTAGGTGTCAGCCCAAAGGGAAAATGTGTAGATATAAATAGAAGCTAGGAAAGATTAGAGAGGACTTTTGGCAGGGAATGAAATTTTGGCAAATGATATGAGCTATCTTGTATCGGGTCTGTAAAATTGATTTTTCTAATAGAAGCCACGGGAGATGGACGTTTTGCCTGGGATGTTAGGCGGCTATATGTTGGACTATTCTAATGGCTGCTGTTCTATAATGTGAGATCGTTCTTATCACCTGAATTATTTCTTTGTATTAATGATTTTGCTCCTCCCTGGGCATGCGTTTTCTCTATTTTGTGAACAATGAAATGCATTGCTGTAGATTTCTTTGTCTAGATTGAATGGCTAACTATTCTTTCTTCAGGATAACGCATGTGGCTCATTGTTCATGCCTTTAAATTGCTCCTAGAGGGATCTTTAAGTTTAATTCCAGTTTTGTTACATTTAGATTTGTTTCTTTATCCTTTCTACGTAGATTAAATAAACTTTTTTACCTTTTCTGTTTTATGAGCAATTGATGCGTTCCATGTTGAATGAGAAGCTATCTTCTCAAGATCTTTATCTTGCTGTAGCTTTAATTGTGAAAAATAATAGCTATCTGTTCTTTATTTACGATATTTGTTACAACTGATTGCTCATTCCTTAAGCGTGTTCCCTGCAAGGATAGATAGATTTACTCAGGTTCCTAGACTTAGATCTGTTTTAGCTGCATCTAGATCGTATAATTTAGGCACTTGCATCTCATATAAAAGACATAAAACCCAAAAGAAAGGTGGATCGGGCCATAACCGGTAGAATCGGATTTAAACTCCAAACCCACGGTTGCCGGAACCGCAAACCGGACGGATTCCCTACACCAAACGGGAGATAGTCTAATTGGGACCATCTCTCGGGGATAATCCCTTTCTGATTGATGCTACGATATCCGAGGCTTCAACAGTTTTTGGCGCTAGAAGGAGGGCCTGAAGTGCATGGCTGATAGAGGAAAATCTTCCGCGGTCATAGATAATACTTAAAACCCACTCAAAGTAAGCATTTCCAACAGCCCAGATCTTGGATTAACAGACCAAGAACGCCTCATTTCTGACCCTGAGCCTCAAGAAGCTTTGTACGCTGTTCCTTTTGCAGAAATAGAGGATTTGAGAAGACATACCAGGTCCTACGTTAGACAGCTAGGTGGTTTAAACGCTGTCAACTTCCTCCCTAAGAAAATTACACCTAGAAAGGAGCCACAATACACCCGCGATTCAATTCTTGTTCAGAGTTTTGAAGAACTGGTGAATCTGACCTTGGAAGAAATTTCCGACACTCTTAACAAGACAGACCAAGAAAATCTTGAAGAAATTACCACTCCCAAAAGTACTCCACAGGATTCACCCTACAATTCTCCACCAGGGTCTCCACATCCAAACCCAAACATGGCTGTACCTGCTTGGAGAGCAAGGGGAGCGCTGAACCTAGCTGGACCATTCCATAATCTTCCTAAAAATCCAGAAAAGGTCTTGCCTAAGTACGATCCAGGGAAAGCCATTTCGGCAGAAGATCACCTCAAGAGTTTTTACTTGGCTCTGAACCTTTTGAACGTACAACATGAAGACGTGGTCTGCAGGTTGTTTCCATATACATTCGAGCCAAAAGTATCATCATGGTACTTTAGCTTACAACCCAGCTCAATCTCTAGTTGGGATGAATTCGAAAAAAAATTTCTAAAGAAATACGGAAACCAAAAGACTGTGGCCACACTTATGAAAGAACTCTTATCCATGAGGATGGAAAAGAAAGAAAAGGTTCAAGATTTCAATCAAAGATTCACTACGCTGTTGAATAACTTCAGTCAAGCTAATAAACCAGCCGAGGAATCTCTAATTGAATACTATACAACCGCTCTTGATGGACCCATAGCAATGTTCGTAAAGAGGTCCAAGAAAGCTACCCTGATAGAGAACTTTGAGGAAGCTAGAAAGGTAGAAGAAGAGGCTGATAGCATTGCTAAACATGCCTTAGATGTAGAAACAAAACCAACGGCTAACAAAAAACCTTTGCTGCTCACTAGAAGTAAAGACGAGCCATCTACGAACATGGAAAATGTAGTCAAGATGATGCAAAAATTATTTAACAAAATCGTAGATCTCGAGAAAGACAAGACTGCTAGCACATCTAGGAAACCTTTCAAGCCATTTTATAAAAGAAGGGAAGACGGGGAACAGACTCATCCACCAGTGAACGCTGCCCCTGTGTTAAACTTGAATGAGATAGGGATGGAAAATTTCTGCACTTTTCACCAAGAACCACATTCGGAAAAGAGCTGCCCACAATGGATCAATTCCATGAGCTTAGTCATGAACCAAATGTTAGATTCTCAGATCCCAGATCAGGATGATCCTCCAGAAGAGTCAAGCCCTGAGTTAGAGGAACCAACCCCGGACACTACTATGGTGTTGTGGGATTGGGTACCTATGACTGAATTAGTAGAAGAAGATCACATAGATAGCTCTCCCTCTACCATAAATGTTGCCACTCGCAGCAAGGGCCCAATTGCGGATCCTATGCCAGTCATCGTTCCCCATAAGCATAAAATTTCGAAAGACCCGCCTAGGAGGCATATACCAATCATCCCACCACAGCCCAAAGTAAACCAAACAGCGGCCAAACAGCCAAGTGCTGACAACACAGTCCAGCCACCTAAGGTCACCATGAACAAAACAGATCAGCCAACTCGAATTGGGAACAAGCCCGACATAGGGTATGATATTATCAAAGACATCAAGAAAGTCAAAGCGAACGTATCAATATTTGACATGTGTAGCTTGCCCCATCAACGAGACAAACTGCTGCATGTTTTACAACCAAAACCCAGCACTACATTAACAGATTCTCAAGACAATCCTGAAATTAACGAGGCTAGCATCGGTGGGAAATCCAAATCCCAAACATTGCCATTCTTGTTGACATTTGAAATTTTTAATCACAATGTTCACAACTGTTTGGTAGACTCTGGAGCTTCTTCAAACGTTATGCCACTGTCAATTTGTAGGAAAATTAATGGGCAGCCCGTGCCATCTCCAGCTCAAATTATCCAATTAGACAGGACTGCTGTCAAGGTTATTGGGGAGATGAAAGACGTTCTAATTAGATTGTCAGCTGATCCTAGAGTCTATCAATTTATTGACATAATGGTGGTCGATATTCCTGAAGCTTATGGGCTGATTTTGAGTAGGGATTGGTCCACCAAGATGACTGGCTACTTTGCTACCGATTGGTCTCATCTATGGATGCCTTATCAGAACAGACAGAATAAGATTAAAGTTCTTAGGGAACCTCATATGAAACAAAACGTAACCCAGTTAGAAGAAAAAAATGAGGATGTAACTTTCTCATCTTCGGTTCTGGGGAATTATTTCTTGGAAATGGATCCGGGTAATTATCAATCTGAAACCATCAGCCATGAATCAGATAAACAGTCCGATCTCCTTCATTTCTCTCGGACTGATGATGTTGATTGTAACATAGTCAATTTAGTTGCTAACATAGACCACAAAGAAACTAACTTAGCTGAATCCAAAGATACCTTTTGGACATTATACTTTGATGGTTCTAAAACTCTTGAAGGATCCGGAGCCGGTTGTGTTCTAATGGATCCAAAAAAGAACAAGTATTTTTTGTCTTGTAGATTAGAATTCGATTGTACTAATAACACCGCTGAATATGAAGCTCTGGTACATGGTTTAAAGAAGGCCATTGGCTTAAATGTTAAGTACCTGAAGGTTTTTGGTGACTCCGAGATAGTCGTAAGACAGGTAAGGGACACCATTCATTGTCTCTCACCTCACTTGAAAGGTTATCAGGCTGAGGTATGGGATTTAATCATGCATTTTGACGCTTTCAATATAAAATCAATTCCTAGATTGCAAAATTCCGCTGCTGATTTGTTAGCAACATCTGCTTCTCGATTGGTGCCGTCAAATAATAAATGCTCAATTGAATTGATTTTCAGGCCTTCCATTCCTGATAACATCACAAATTTCAGAATCTTCGATGATGATGAACAAATTATCAGCTTCCTGACAAACGAAGATAGCTTTCAAGGAGCTGCAATAGATGAGGAAGAACACGATGCTGATTTGATGAAGAGAGATGACGAGAAAGGAAATTTTATGCCTAAGGGGGTAAGGTCCCTCGAAATGCTGTTCGATCTTCAAAATAAGTTCAAAAGGCCAGCTAATACCAAAACTAACAGCTCATCAATGCAACATGAGTTGGTTAATTTGGGTACCGAGGCAGAACCAAAATTTGTCAACCTTGGCAAATGTTGTTCACCAGGAGAAAGAGACAGGTTCATTAAATTGTTTAAACAGTACAAAGATGTTTTTGCATGGACCTATGAAGATCTGAAAACATATGACGTCCGCATCATTCAACATGTTATACCAATGAAAGCGGGTGTCAAGCCATTTCAGCAGCAACTAAGAAGGATGCATCCCACCCTTGAACCGCTGATCCAAAAGGAATTAAAGAAGCTCCTGGACGCTAAGATAATCTTCAAGGTTCGGCATTCTGAATGGGTTGCAAACTTGGTTCCCGTAAGGAAGAAGTCGGGAGAGATTAGGCTATGTGTAGATTTCAGAAATTTAAACAAAGCCTCAGATAAAGACAACTACCCCGTACCTTCCATGGAGCAAATCCTACAAATGGTGTCAGGATCTGAATTGTTTTCTCTCCTCGACGGTTTCTCGGGCTATAATCAAGTGTTAGTAGTCGAAGAAGATCGTCTTAAGACCACTTTCAGAACTAAGTGGGGAACTTTCGCCTACAGAAGAATGCCATTTGGTCTGATAAATGCAGGAGCTACATTCCAAAGGGCGATGGATATTGCCTTCCGAGGATTAGGTGGGCAATGTGTTGTTGTTTACTTAGATGATGTGATGGTCTTTTCGAAGAAGAGGGAAGATCATGTTGTTCATCTGAGGCATATCTTTGATCGTTGCCGGAAGTATGGTATTTCCTTAAATCCCAAGAAGAGCGTGTTTGCTGTGCCCGAAGGTAAGCTCTTGGGTCATATCATCTCCAAAGGGGGAGTGTCAATCGACCAGGAAAGAGTCCAAGCTATTAATAAGATTCCAATGCCTCACAACAAAAAATCTATGCAGTCTTTTATGGGCACCATCAATTTTGTCCGCAGATTTGTCCCGGATTTTGCACAAATTGTTAATCCATTACAGCAGATGGTTAAACAAAGCATACAATTCAAGTGGATAGATTTGGAGAAAGACGCATTTAGAGATATCAAGGCAGCTGTAGCTAAAGCTCCTTCCTTAAGAAGCCCAGATTTCGATAAAGATTTCATCTTGTATACCTTCGCTTCGGATGATTCTCTCGCAGCTGTACTCACGCAAAAGGTGGAGTTGGGGGATGAATACCCAATTTCGTTTATGAGCACTGGTCTGCAAGGGGCTGAGCTGAATTACCCCGTAGTTGACAAACATGCGTATGCAGTCTTCAAAGCAGTCAAGCAGTTTAGGCCCTACATTTTGAAGAACCGAACTAAAGTCATAGTTCCCCATCCAGCTGTTAGATCCCTTTTCGTTCAAAAGGAATTGGGAGAGAGGAGAGGGAACTGGGTCACAGCTCTGCAGGAGTATGATTTGGAATTTAAACCAGCCACGATCATTAAAGGACAAGGTCTGTGCAAGTTACTGGCGGGAAACTCGACTGAAAAAGAGCACCATTGGAGAAATGAAGCTAAGTTAAATTTGGTTGAAGTATGTCATATCTTCACAACTCCCCAGTCATGGTATAGGGATCTGGTGCACTATTTATAGCAGGGATATCTACCCGAGCACTGGAACTCTAAAAAAAGAAGGGTGCTCCGTTTGAAATCCGCACCCTATCAAATCATTGATGGGATTCTTTTCAGAAAGAATTATGATGGAGTCCTTCTTAGATGTTTGGAAAAGGAATATGCAAACAAAGTTGTCAAAGAATTGCATGATGGCCCCGCAGGTGGTCATTATTCAGGAGAGACGACAACACACAAGATACTGAGAGCTGGGTATTACTGGCCCACTCTATTTTGAGATGCCTACACATATGCACGGAATTGCGATGTATGTCAAAGAAGTGCAGGGAAGTTACCTAAGGCAGCAAGCCCATTGCAGCCGGTCATCATCTCCGAGCCTTTTGAGAAATGGGGTATAGATGTTATCGGAGAAATAAATCCAAATTCTTCATTGCAACATCGATACATCCTGACGGCTACCGACTACTTCACTAGGTGGACGGAGGCCACCCCATTGCGCAAGATCAATGAAGACGCAGTCATCAGCTTCTTGAAAGAAAACATCATAACCAGGTTTGGGGTTCCAATTTCCCTTGTTTTTGATAATGCTACTTATTTTTCATCTTGCAAGATAAATGAATTTGTTTATGAATGGGGAATTAAGTTGCGTTATTCAGCCAATTACTACCCTCAGGGAAACGGATTAGCTGAATCCTCAAACAAGAATTTGATTCGAATCCTTAAGAAAACTGTGATAGAAAACCAGAGAAGTTGGCATGTGGCTCTCCCAAGCGCCTTATGGGCAGATAGGGTAACCCCGAAGAATGATTTAGGTGTCTCCCCTTTCACTCTTGTCTATGGCAAGGAAGCCATACTTCCCCCAAACATCTTACTGCCATCCTTGCAACTGTCCCAAGCCTCTCGGGGTTCTGGTAGCCAAGCCTTACAATCCAAGATCAACACCCTGCTTCAACTGGAAGAAGCCCGACACAAAGCTAAAGATCGATTCCATCAACACCAGGACATAGTTAAGAGATGGTTCGATAAGGGGAAATCCGGCAAGAGGGACTTTGAAGTCGGGGATTTAGTCCTGAAATGGGACCATAATCATGAAGGCAAAGGAATGCATACGAAATTTCAACATCTATGGGTAGGCCCGTACCAAATTTCTGCAAAATTAGGCCCATCCACTTATAAATTGACAAATCTCGAGGGAGAAGAAGTATCCCTTCCTCTCAATGGCCTCGCTCTGAAACAATACTTCGCATAGTCTCCTCGAGACTTCCTGTACATAAATAAAGTTTGCTTTTTGCTTTCGCCTTTAGCTGCTTTATTTTTCGGCCATGTTGTTTCTCTTTTTTTTATTTGAACTTTTACGACAAGTTTTGTTTTATGATTGCCCTTTTGGTTGAGTTTCCCGTTGAAGATAGCTCTCTCAAAGAAAACTTGCAACCCATGAGTCTGGAACTCTGCTCAGTAAATCCGATCTGTTGTGCTCTCGCTGAAATGTTCAGAAGGGAGGAAGCCTATCCTGCTAGTCACACTAATCCTGTTTAATAGCAGAGACCTATGACCATCTTCACTACTCTCGTTGTGCTCCACCCACTCTCACACTTTAAAGGCATCTCAAGAAGGTTACCTAAGTTGGACCCATGGACAGTGGCACCTCTCGAGGACATAGGGTATTGAGATGACTCCATGCTGCAGATTTAGCAGCCAAAATGGCCTACATTCAAGAGTCTTTTTTCCAGGGATTCTCGCCTCCATTAAATCATGGCTGAGACAAAAGCAAAAGACATGTAAAATCTAGAAGGCTGTCCAAAGGACCCAGCTCAAAATGGGCTCCTCTCCGTCCGTGAAGTTTGATCAAATCAAATCAATAAAATTTCTAACTCACACAAAAGGACATTATGGATTGAGGAGCCTAAATCAAAGATCATGTCCAAAAGAAAATATCCCTGGAAGGCTCAAACAGCTAAGCTGTCCAAAGTACAAGCATCCCAAAGGATGCCAGCAGCATGGGAATGAGGAACAAGAGCAATAATGTCCATGAGAAAGTGTTGCAAATCCTGTGGAGTCCGGCAGTAGTGGCCATTTGAGAGATGACCCTCCTAAAAATGAATCTCATATGCTGGCCCTCTGAGAGTGGTGAAGATGTCTCGGTCAAAGCTCCCCTTTCCCCAATGGCTAGCATGGAAAGTGCCTCCTAGCCCCCGCATGAGTCTAAAATGCTCAGCTGAGTAGTACACCCGAGGTGGATGTTGTTAATGAGGTTTCGGACCATGAAGAGGAATTTTTCAGAGATCTGTGTTCGCCAGCGACTCGCCATTGTTCTTGCAGCAACACCCCTCCCCAAAATTTTGTACATATTGGGGCCCCTCCTTTCATTTTTGTAGAAAGTTTGCCTAAGGAGCCATCCCAGCCGTCAGCTGTGTTTTCAACATAAAATCTTGTTTCCCACTTGAACATCTTGCCATCAATCCCCCCATTTTTTTCCCCAAAGGGCCAAAAGGGAACTTAGGATTTTTCCCAACGTTTTGGGATCTCTCGGTTTTCCTCCCGAAACTGCGGGAGGCAAACTCCAGCCTTTCCAGAAACAAGAACTTAGTTTTTCTTTGTCAAAATCGTAGACCGTTAGAAAGAAGTACGGAAACCTTTGGTTTTTCTTCCCGAGACGGCGGGAGAACGTGGGAAAGACGCCCGAAAGACTTAGAATTTTTCGAAAGCTGCGGAAGCCATTGGGCAATGAATCCCGAAACGACGGAGCCCTTCACTCAAGCCTTCCGCAACCGCGGAAAGGTTCTGGTTTTCCTCCCGAGAATGGCGGAGGCCATTCACAAAATCTCCCCGAAATAGCGCGGAGAGATTCACGAGCTTCTTAAGAAAATGAAACACTGTGAAAATGACTTAGATTCCTTTTTGAAAAGGTTGCGGAACGCCCCAGGGAAACCACGCGGAATCATTCAGCCTATGTCCCCGACGCCGCGGAAGCTTTCGGGCTACCCTTCCGAAACGGCGGAGGCCAATCTCATAAACCGCCCGTCTAAGCCTTCTGAAGTAAAAGGACTTGGAAAACTTTCGATCGTTTGTTTCTGTGGAACAGTTCAAGTTCTCTTCCCGAAACGACTCTGCTCCCGAAACGGCGGAGCCCTTCACTCAAGCCTTCTGCAACCGCGGAAAGGTTCCGGTTTTCCTCCCGAAATGGCGGGACTCATTCGCCTTACTCTCCCGAAAGAAGACTTAGAACATTTTTGACCGTTCGCGGAGAGATTGGAGTTTTCATACCGAAACGGCGGGAACAGTTCGTGAACCCCTTCCGAAACTCGGAAAAGAACTTAGAAGCTTTCATTGAAAATTTGCGGAAAACCTTCCGAAACAGCGGAAGAACTTGGGAAAGACGCCCGAAAAAGTCGGATTGGTTTGTTAAAATCGCGGAAGGTTTTGATGAAGTCCTTCCGAAACGGCGGAAACATTCAGCGAAGCGGCCCGAAGCGCCGGAAGTCGTTCACATAAGCTTTTCGAAAAGAGACTTAGGAAACTTCGAAAACTGCGGAAGCCTTCGAATTTTCCTCCCGAAACGGCGGAAGCCATTCACAAAAGCTTTCCGAAAATACCGGGAGTATTCGCCATATCGTCCCGAAACCCCGCGAGACTTAGAAACTTTTGGATGGAAGCAAGCCCTTCGCAAATAGTTCCCGAAACATCGGAAGCCTCGGCGTTATACGTCCGCAACGCGGGTCTCTTTTGCGGAAGGTTTCGAGTTTCCCTTCGCAAATAGCTTCCGAAACGGCGGAAGGCTTGGAGTTTCCCTTCCGCAACACGTCCCGAAATAGAGAAGCTTCCCCTCCATCCTTCCGCAACGGCGGGTGTGACTCGCAAGGTGGTCCCGCAAATGACGGTCGCATGCAAACCGAGACGACCCGATAATCGACGGCGTACGACGCATTTACAACCAGTTTAAAAGCCCACCAACCGAATTAACACCCCACACGTGCCTGGCCCATATAAATAATCAACTGGGTACGAGCCAACCCATTGCCGTTTTGTTTTATAAACAAAGCCATTGAACGCCGCGCGACCGTTCCAGCTCATCTTGTGCAACCACGTTGCGGCCACCTCAGTTAGCATCTTCCGTCGGTGCCAGGTAGGATCTTAGCCTTACATGTCATAGTGCTTTTAGGATTGTCTTTTGTTCGAAAATTATGGTCATTGGTGGGTTTTGACGGACAAAACTCCCATCATGAGCGATTTTGTCCGTCGAATACAATTTGAATTGAGTTCTGCTCATTAAGACAGGATAAAATGTTTTGTGGGTGAAGACAGCCAGTTAGGACGGTTAAGTTTCTTCCATTTTCCTCCCCGGGCCGCATGCCTTGACTACTTTTAAACCGCCGAAGCCCACAGACCTTTTGTACCCCCGGCCGAACGCTTGAGACGCGAAACCCTAGGCCTGTTCATAAAGCGTAGCCCTCTACCTAAGTCAAAACCAAGGAACCAGCGCCATTGCCCCTATTCAAACCCCGTGAACATTCAAGTTGCGCGAGCCGAAACCCGAGACTATGGCCACCCGAGCCGTGTCGTTAGTAGGTCTCCGACACCATTTCCCCGCTCGAGCTAATACGTCCCATGGAACACTCCGGAAAGTGCCGCAAATGACATTAGCATTCGAATTCCCTCGCCGAGTTGTAAGTGCGACAGGGTTTTCCCTTTCGTCACAAAGTCTGTTCCCCGAGCTTACCCGCCATTGGCCTTTCAAACCGTAGCATAGACGAAAGACATCCTGTCCCCAGAGCTAAACCGAAAGCACGTTGCCTCCGCAACACACCTATTCTCTCAGGAATACCCCAAAGCTACCCCTTTAAAAGATTCAAATGTTTAAATTTGTATTTGCATAATTGAAATGATGAATTGCGCCTCCTAAGTACACAACTTCACATTACTCTTTATCTCATTCATGAATCAAAACAATGATGCTCTCTGTTAAAATCTCACAGTATGTTGCTCAAAATCATGATGACGTGTATATGGGTGCTATCAGGGATAAGTCAAGATGCCGAAAACCGGTAAGAAGAAGGCGAAGATGACAGAAAAGAAACCTGCCCCTCTTAAAATTGAAACTTCACTCCAAGACATTAGGTGCACCACTGGTGTCCCTCCAGAAATCAGATGGGGTGACATATACAGAATGATCCGGGACCAAGAAATCCCAGATATATTGCTAGAAGAAGCACCAATCTATCTCAATATCAGAGCCTCAGGCATAACTAGAGCCGCTACCCGTCCTGAGCTGTTCCCCTGTGCTGAAGTGATCGGGTGGATACTCCAACATGCAGATGCTGAAGGAAGGGTGATAAATGATAGCGGGAAAGTGGCTATCGCCTCATTTCAACCCGCATATCTTGTGGCAGCCTACAGATTTCCCCGTGTCCAACAAGCTCTGACTGATGAATGGTTAAGCCAGATGAACAACATCGAGATGGCCAAGAAGCCACTGATGGCAGGGAAGAATTTGAGAAAGAAAGGAAGTGATGAATATGACGTACAGAACCTGAGAGCCCCTTTCAGATTGATCGCTTTGATGCTGTGCAGAATCTTCGGCATGCCCGATGGAATGGTGTATAAAATCCAGTGGATCCCTATCATCCATTACGTGGAATTCAATGGAACTGTCTTTGATTGGGCCACTATCCTGTCGGATAGTCTGGCCTCGATGATAGCTGCTGCTAAGCCAGGACTAGCCTTGAAGAAGGTTGAATTCTTCATGTCTTCATATCTGATAGATTGTATTTTGGCCAAGATAGAGTTCCCCAAATTGGGGTGTACATGGGATAGGGACACCGCCCCGGTTTATATCGCATTCAAGATGTTGTGGGCTCAGAATTACAAGCCCAGCTACAAACTAATCTGTGAGGGGTTCATCATGCCCCTATACGAGAAAATGTTCAAAGAAGAACCTAACTGCTTATCAGAGAATGCGTTGGAAGTCCTTGAGGATTATGGGGACTTTTACTTTTCGGAGCAAGGTACCTACCTGAGAATGTTTGGAGGGACTAAGCCCCCATACATCTTGCCGCAGTATGCCACAGACTATGTGGTTCTCAAAGAGGCAGTAAGACAACTCTTCTTGGATGGGATTGGAGCAATGCTCCACAAGCAACATAAGGCTTCCTTTCCCCCCCTACCTTTCTGCATAGGTGCTTACAAGTTTTCAGGGGTTGCCTCGGCCGACGAATTTGTTCAAGAGTTGAAAGCCTTCCACTTCGGGGAGGTAATCTTCCACAGGAACGACAGAAAGGGTAAAGTGGCCGAGCATTGCAAGGATATCTATGCCCACTTCGAGTACTCCCACTACCCTGATGCCGAGGAAGAGGCATTCAGAGGCATCAGCAACATGGCTGAGCTACGGATCTGTCGCCAAGGTACTGGAGCAAGCTCTAGCTCAACCAAGGCCCAGAAGACCAGCCAACAAAAGGAGAAAGAAGCTGAGGATGCCCGAGCTCAGGAAGAGCTCAGATTAAGAGAAGAGGCGAGGTTACAGCGGGAAGCCGAGGAAGCAAGAAAGCAGCAAGAAGCTGAAAATGAAAGACTGCGGAAAGAGGCTGAGGAATCCCAAAAGCAGAAAGAGGCTGAAGCTGAGCAGGCTGAGGCAGAAAAGAGGGCGGAAGAAGAATTGAAGACAAGGGAAGATGCCAAGGCAGGTGGATCCGGTATGCAGGACATGGAAATAGACACCTCTCAAGTAGGTGGCTCTGGTGCCCAAAATGAAGGAGGAAACCCTGCTCAGGAAGTCCGGACCCCACCGGCAGAAGAAGACATAGACATCATAAACCGACCAATTGTCCCGTACACTCCATCGGGAAAGCGTACGGTGTCCAAATGGAATGAGTTTGTCTATGACAAGAAAAGAAAAGCAATGGTCCTCAAATCAGAGGAGAGGATCAAAAGTCCCTTTCATGAGGACATCGTTACCCGCCGGGAGGTCACTATAATGCAGAATACGGACCAAGATCCCTTCGCCATGGCGACTGCAGCTGTAGCAATGGCAAAAGCATCCCTGGCCAATGTAGGCGTGATGGTAAGAGACAATGAACTGACAAGGAAGAAAGCTCGTACAATACAACAAACTGTGGCTAATGAGCAAGCCCAAAGAGATCTGCCAGTGAATAATTATAATTGCTTGTACGCTGAACATAAGGAGCTGTCAAACAAGTACAGCCAGCTGGAAGAGGAGAAGGACCAGCTGGCACTCCAAATAATGATTGCAGAAGCGGAGAAGAATGGAGCAGAAGAAAAGGCTTCTCAGCTAGAAGCAGACAAGCAGACATTAGTTGAGCGGTTAGAGCAGGCTGAGAGCAAAACGATAGACATGTCTCCCTTCCATGAGCTGGCCTGCAGCATCCTGAAGCAAATAAATGAAACGCAGGAGCTGATCACTGACGAGGTTTGCAAGCTCAAGGCCATGATAGTCAAATTAAAAGAAATTAATGCGGAGGCCCACAGGCTCAAAGCTAAGAATACCCGTGTCAAGGCAAATGTCATAAGTCAGATGGCATGGAGAGAAGGGAAAGGGGGTTTCCCCCCGCATCTTCCTTTTAAGGCTGTGGACGATTTTAATGAAGATATAGCCTTGCTGGAGTTTGGCAGGAACTGTGCCAATAAGCTGATAACCAGTGTGCAGAGAACAACAGATAGAATTAACAGCCTATATCAAAAGCTCAAAGGAGTCCATGACAACTGCACATTGAGTTTCCCTCAGACCCTAGAATACTTCCCGGAAAAGGAGCAACGGTTGTCTCAGCTAAGAGAAGAGCTAGGCGTCCAGATGGAGTATGTGAAAAGGATTGATGTACTGGCCATGGATTATCTCCAGCATTATATTGGTTCATCATCACTTCACAACCATCTGCTGAAGGAAGTGCATCAAGCTGCTGAAGCAGAAGTCCAAAGCATTAAAACAGAGCTCGGGAAGAATGTGACTTCTCAGAAAATCTTGTTTCCTGCTGCAGCAAACATAATCATAAGGGACACAGGTGTGTGGTACAGCTACATAGCAGAGGAGGACAGGAAAGCTGCAGCAGCAGCAGGAGCATCAGTAGATCCGGCAGCCTCTCTCCCAGCAGCCTCTTCCCCAGCAATGGCAGAAAGTCTGGCCAGTTCAATTCCCCCTTCCCAATTAGGAGCAGCATCAGCAAGGGATTCGAGGGCCTCTTCCCAGGCAGCATCAGTGACAATTAACTTGGGCGACCCTCTGCCAGCAGAAGCTCACGCACAGGAATGAAGCAAACTGAATTAAGTTGAACCACTCTCTTCAGCCAAACGCGTGCCCAGCAGGGAAAGCTTTAGTATTAGCCAATTTTCTGCTATGTATATTTTTAATATGTAAGGCGTAAGCCATGGGACAGCTGTCCCTTTTTTCTGTCAGAACAATTTTGTAAAAGAATAATCATTTTGGTAGTCGATTATAGAGGAAGTTACTGTAAATGACAGGTGGAGGATGCTAGGTGTCATCCCAAAGGGCAAATGTGTAGATATACATAGAAGCTAGGAAAGATTAGAGAGGACTTTTGGCAGGGAATGAACTTTTGGCAAACGATATGAGCTATCTTGTATCGGGTCTGTAAAATTGATTTTTCTAATAGAAGCCACGGGAGATGGACGTTTTTCCTGGGATGTTAGGCGGCTATATGTTGGACTATTCTAATGGCTGTTGTTCTATAATGTGAGATCGTTCTTATCACCTGAATTATTTCTTTGTATTAATGATTTTGCTCCTCCCCGGGCATGCGTTTTCTCTATTTTGTGAACAATGAAATGCATTGCTGTAGATTTCTTTGTCTAGATCGAATGGCTAACTGTTCTTTCTTCAGGATAACTCATGTGGCTCATTGTTCATGCCTTTAAATTGCTCCTTGCAGGGATCTTTAAGTTTAATTCCAGTTTTGTTACATTTAGATTTGTTTCTTTATCCTTTCTACGTAGATTAAATAAACTTTTTTACCTTTTCTGTTTTATGAGCAATTGATGCATTCCATGTTGAATGAGAAGCTATCTTCTCAAGATCTTTATCTTGCTGTAGCTTTAATTGTGAAAAATAATAGCTATCTGTTCTTTATTTACGATATTTGTTACAGCTGATTGCTCATTCCTTAAGCGTGTTCCCTGCAAGGATGGATAGATTTACTCAGGTTCCTAGACTTAGATCTGTTTTAGCTGCATCTAGATCGTATAATTTAGGCACTTGCATCTCATATAAAAGACATAAAAACCAAAAGAAACGTGGATCGGGCCATAACCGGTAGAATCGGATTTAAACTCCAAACCCACGGTTGCCGGAACCGCAAACCGGACGGATTCCCTACACCAAACGGGAGATAGTCTAATTGGGACCATCTCTCGGGGAGAATCCCTTTCTGATTGATGCTACGATATCTGAGGCTTCAACACTTCTTTAAGGACATACCTTCTCTTGCAGCAACTACAATTGATGCCAAACTGTCTGATAGGAGAGTAGCCCAGTCAAACACAGTTCCTTTGAATTCCACGAAGTGGATGATGGGGACCCACTATATCTTGTATACGGTGCCATCGGGCATGCCGAAGATTCTACATAGCATCAGGGCTATTAACCTGAAAGGAGCTCTTAGATTATGAACATCATACTCGTCATTACCTCTCTTTCTTAAGTGTTTGCCTGTGACCAATAATTTTTTGTCCATTTCAATATTGTTCATCTGGCCCAACCATTCATCACTCAGGGATTGCTGGGGATGTGGGAATTTATATGCTGCGGCAAGATATGCTGGGTGGAATGAGGCGATGGCTATTTTCCCGCTGTCATGTAATACCCTTGTCTCCGCAATAGTATGCTCGAGTATCCACCCGATCACTTCAGAACATGGGAACAACTCAGGGCGGGTAGCAGCTTTAGCTATGCCTGAAGTTCTAATGTTGAGATAGATCTGCCCTTCTTCAAGTAACATATCCGGGATATCTTGGTCTCGGATCATCCTGTAAATATTGCCCCACCGTATTTCGGGAGGAATACTAGTGGTGCACTTAGTATCTTGAAACATAGTCTCAGTCCTAAGTGGTGCTGGCTATGGTTCCATCATTTTAGCCTTCTTCCTACCACCTTTTGGCATCTTGACTTATCCCTGCTAGCAACCAAATATAAGTCATTATAAACATGTGCAACCTGTTATGAGATTTTAACAAAAGAAGGACCATTTCAACATTCTAATGAGGTATATAAATAAATTATGAAGCCGCATGTTGCTTGTTAAGCACAATAAACCATTCCAAACAAGGAAAAATAGACTTAATCATCCTAAGGAACAAAGTTTGGAATGTCCCCGAAAGGGCACGCATATGACATGAAACAACCTGCTTCCCATCTAGTCCTACGAGAGAGGGTGTCCTTCATTGTTGCGGTTCAAAAGGTTAATGGCGGGTTAGCTTGGGTTTGATAAACTTAAGACGAAGCCAGGGATCGCTTTCCACATTGATGAATCAGGCGAGGGATTCAGCCGACCGCCATGGTTATTTATAGCACTTTGACGAGAAGCTCTATGGCCGGCTTAGAATTTGAACTAGGGTGACGACGCCTGGAATATGGTTGGTGAAAAAGAACTCGGGCGGTCATAGTTTTGGCTTTTAGCTGGTGGGACGAGGAACCCATGGGGCCTCGACGATTTTTTAAAGACAAAATAACGGTAGATGCAACTAGTGCCTATCGGCCACGTCTTAGATGAAAAAGAAAAACTCAAAGGTAATTTGACGTGTAGATGAGACAAAATTAATGGTTAGAAACCTACCTGGAAACGCGAAGATGGCTGAATGAGGTGGACGTAGAAGTGGACGAGCAAGCTGAGCTGGAGCAGTCTGACGCGGCGTCCCAATAGTGTTTGTTAATCGAAAAAATAACAATGTGGTCGGTCCAAACCCCAACCGCCCATTTAAACGAGTTGGGCACGTGCGGTGCTTAATACGGTGGGTGGCGCCATTAAAACGTTTTAAATTATCGTACGTCGCAGTCTTTTCAATCCACCTCGGCAATTGTGTGCGAATGCCATTTGCGGGGCGGGTTCACGAATTCCACCCGCGATTGTGGGATGATATAGCGAAGGCTTCCACTGTGTCGGAAGAGATTGACGAACGGCTCCCGCAAGAATGAACATCAACAGTCCTTTTGGCGGGTTTTTGGAATGATAACGTGAAAGCTTCGGAATGATAACGCGAAAGCTTCCGTAGTTGCGGAAGGGAAACCCAAATAGCTTCCGCAGTGTCGGAACGAATTGGTGAATGGTTCCGCAAAGGTCTAAGTCTTTCGGCGGGCTTCGGAAAGATAACGTGAAGGCTTCCGTAACTAAAAAAAAAAAATCTAAATCTCCGCGGGGTTTCGGAAAGATAACGTGAAGGCTTCCGCAATTTCGGAAGGGAAACCTAAAAGGTTCCGCCGTTTCGGAAGGCTCTCGTGAATGACTTCCGCAACTTAATATTTTTTTGAAAAAAGACTAAGTCGTTTGGTATCCCCAGGGAAGATTGGCGAATGACTCCCGAAGTTTCGGGAGAATAAGCTGAAAGGTTCCGCAACTGCGGGAGGACAACCCGAAAGGTCCCGTAACTGCGGGAAGATAACTCAAATGATCCCGCCGCTTCGGGAGGCTTTCCCAAACAATTTCTGCAACTTTGAGAGGAAATCTCTAAGTCCTTTTCGAGAGGATTTATGCAAATGGCTCCTGCCATTTCGAGAGAGAAACCTGAACGGTTCCCGTGGTTTCGGGATGGATTGGTGAATGACTCCGCAACTGCGGGGGGCTTTCTCGAATGATTCCGCGACTTCAGGAAGACTTCACGAATTTTATCCTTAGAAAAAGAAAAACTTGGAATTCTCAAAGCAAGATTTTCAGTTGAAAGCAAAATAAAAGAAGAATTGACCTCTTACAACAGTCTTTCTAGAAAAAATAGAGGGGCCCCAATATGTGCAAAAAATTTGGGGGGGATGTTGCTGCAACAACATGTTGATGTCTATGTTTTTTTTAGATTGTTTTCATCAATGTATTAATAATAGAACTTGTAACTTGAGTTAAAAGTAATTGCTTAAGTAGGAACATGAATTTCCTTTCCTTTTCTTTATAGAAGCATAATACAAATTAGTTATACAATAATCTCTAAATCCTTCATTATAGTGCAAGGCATCTCACAAGATTTCTAGACCTTGGGTTGGCAATATAATGTACAATTTAACTACTCTTGCTGGAAATAAGTAAGGTAATTAAAAGTATTATCAAAGAGCCTATGTAATATCTTCTTATCTGACAATCCGTTGTTAGATTGTTTTTTAGGTCCCTTATTCCAAAATATAAAAAGATGTTGGTATGCAATGACTTAAGATAGAGGAATACACTATCCTTAGAGCATAAGAGATTATTTTATGTATTCTTGATGTGGTTACCTAGCCATTTTCCTTGTACATGACCTTTGGGTAGGTAGGGAAACCCCACCCACTATAGGTCAATTGCAAGTGGCTTATGATATTATTGGGTTTACCAATCATGGATCTAACTAGTTTGGTCGTGTTCATTTCATGGAGATTGTGGTCTTGATGGAGGGACAATTTTTTTCCTATGGAGTATGCCAAGGTTAAAATCTAATTTTACTCATGCCTTAGGTGATCCAACTATATTTAGTCGTTACTAAGAAGCATCTCCCAATACAATTCCTTCTTCCAACATTAACTTGGTTCAATTTTCTCCTTCCCAACCCAGTTGTATTTTGGCCTAACAAATTATGCACGAGCATTCGACTATAGAGCCAGGCGCATGCGTTCGAGGCCATTACAGACTTGAATAAGGGGGTGTGGGCATGGTCAAAACCACCCATAGTATCTTTGTGCATCATTGTAGACTCGACATATAGAATTTGGATGCATTAGAGCTATCTACGAGAGTGTTAGTGAGAAGAAATCTTAGTCGTCCACAGAGATATCAGATACAATCACAATCATCTGATGAGATGATCGGAAATGTGGCATCAAAGTCCCCATATTGGAGGTGACCTATTGGGACTTGTGATCAAGAAGAGTGATGCGAGGAAGACTGATGGACTAAACCCCGATATTTTATAAGAGTGTTATGTCAGAAGTCAAAGCATTGTATATCTTGTATCAGAGAATCATCGCGAGAGTGTATGCAAGAGAGTCCCAAAAGAGAAAAGTTTAACAATATATCCTACCCGATAATTATCGAAAGCACGACATTAGAGAATTATTGTGGGAGGAAACATGGGGAGAACTAATAGGTGAATTCTATTGGAAGATAATTCCAACAACAAGCAACCTATACCTACTGTATTGAATGCATATTGAATGTGGTAGCAGCCTTATTAATTGAAGTAGTTGTAAACCACGTGATTTTCACATGATGGGTAGTCTCGGTAAGCCCAACGAAACTCCTATAAATATCTATGCCTGTAATGTATTCGGTGTATCCGGTTTTGGGCTGAAGCCTGTTTAATATGATATTTTTTTTTTTTCTGTTATTCCTGTTCCTGCTCCATTTTCATCATGGTATCAGAGCCTGGTGTCTGGGCTTGACTCCCTCACGGGAGGCCCAGGATCATGAGAGAGAAGTAATCTCCTGTAGGTTAATGTAGGAGGGTAGGAGTAGATCCGTAGGAAAGTAGAATGTTTTGTGAAAGTTTGAAACTGTCTATGTGTGTTTTGTGCTTATGAGCGGAGAGTTCTAATCCCTGCCAGAGAAGAAAACTGAGCGGCCTAAGTTGAAGGGCCACAGACCCTCATTGGTCAAGAATCTGCTAGCTTGAGGAGAATACGCTAGCCCAGATCAGTAGCTAATCGAGCTGTGTGGAGGACTAGAGTGATCCAGGTGGATATCGGAGGTGGCCCACCTCTTCCTAGTGGATCAAAATAGTCTTCTGGCAATTTTGGCAAATTACTATTTTTAGTAGTTTTTCGGGTCCTAAACTTCCGAAGCTGTTTTGAGGCCCTAAATGAACTTTTTTGGCAATTTGGGGGGCCAAAGGGTTTTCCTTGACATACATTTTCCTCTAGTCAAAATTTGTAAATCTCAGATAGACCTTTCCAATGGGCTACCGAGCGCCCCAAACGGAGATCGTATGCAAAAGTTATGACCTCGGGAAGTTGACTGTTCAACTAACCACCTTGGGGCCACAAACTTTATGACAGTTCATCTTCTAGGGTTAGGTTTTTGGATTTTTGGGATTCTCTCCCTAATTCTTATGATAAATAGGCCCTTTCAACGTCTCTTTGTATTCATCTTGGCATGAATGAGCATAACGGCCACATCTCTTCTCAGAGATGGCTACCACCATTCCAGCTATTGTATTTTACAGTCTGTTCTATTTCCGCTATTGAATAGAATATGTGTTTACTGTATCACTGTGTTCTTGCAATATATCTCTTTATATGCTATCTTTTGTTTCATTCCCACATAAATCCGGATCAATGGTATCAGAGCGGTCTTCTCTTTGATTGTTTCTCGGTGCATGTCCCCGACGAGGTCAGGATATAGAGAGTTGGGTCTCGAACTAGTTTCACTTGGGGAAGACCACTCTCGCCGCCCCAAACGACCTCCCATGGTGAAAGAAAAGAGAGATGACGGAGCAGTAGATCCTATCAAGTTGTTGCTCGAGGAATCCCTCGCGCGATAGAGGGACGAGATGATGGATAATTTCACCCAGATCCTTCGACGCATGCCAACAGTGGTAAATGCACCCTCAATGAGCAGCCACTTCGGAGATACGACTCCCTTCAAGGTACAAGTTAATTTTGATATCCATTTATTTAAAGGCCAAATCGATGTCGATGCCCTAGATAAATGGTTGAATCTACTAGAAGGGTATTTCTTTGTCCACAATTTTTTCGACAGGGAAAAGATCATCTCTGCACTCCTCAAGGCCGTCCCCCATGTCAAAAATTGGTGGGAAACTTATTGTGAGCAAAACTCATCGGACGAGTCTGGATTGTTTGAATATTCCAATCCCACTTGGGCCTCTTTTATAGATGCCGTCAAGGAAGAATATTACCTTGTTGGAAACTATGATGACCAATACACAAAATGGACCATTCTGCACCAACAGAGGGACTAAAGGATGTCAGAGTACACCAACAAATTTCATACCTTACGCACAAAGTTAGGTATCAAGGACTCCAAGCGGAACCTAGTACTGAAATATCGCAGTGGCCTACACCGGTATATACGAACAGAGATGGATTTCCTGGAAATCTCTTCACTTGGATCCACCTATCGATATTTTGTCAAAATCGAGCAGAAATTTCAGCAAAAGAACAAGCGTGACTTTGGACCTACGCAGAAGAAGGGCAAAGGAAACTCTAGATCGTAGAACACGGGGTAGGGAAAGGACAACCAGTCCCAACCACAAGCGAAGAAGGGTAACGAAAAGACAAAGAAGGACACCGGGAATTGGTGCGAGCTCCACAAAAGCCCCTGGCACAACACTGATGAATGTCGCTCAAAAGAGTCATTGATGGCTGAGATCAAAGCTTCAGAATCAAATCCTAGTGTTGATTTTGACTCAGAACCTAATATCACAGCCGCGCAGAAAGGGAAGCAGATCATTGATGTAGAACCTAGTGCCGTTGTTGCCACCACATAGATTCAACTAGAGGAACCTGAAGAGTCGGAGGAAGAGGAGTGCCTTTTCCACTCACAGATGTGGGTGAAGGGAATTCCCCTACACTTTGTTGTGGATAGCGGCAACCAGAAGAACCTGATCTCAGCAGAAGTCATCAAGAGACTGGAGCTACCAATAACACCACACCCACAACCATACACCATTGGATGGCTAAGCCAAGGACAAGGGATCCGCGTCACTCACCAATGTCGCCTACCATACGACATCAAGCCCTTCAAAGATGAGGTATTATGTGATGTGGCCCCACTTGAAGTATGTGATGTTCTTTTAGGACAGCCATACATGTGGAAGTGTCATGCTGTATATGAATCATGACCTCGCAGTGTCATTGTCACTTTGGGAGGACAACTCTACTGGTTACCAGAGATAGTTGCACCTAGCCCAACCAAGCAGGGAAGGAAGATTATTTCCCACACTAGGAAAATTTCCCTACTCGCAAGTGCCACTAAAGGTGGACATCAGATCGCAGAGACATCCATAACCTCTGCACATTATCCCTCTACTCAGCAGAAACAAGAAGAACACAAATTCAGTGCAGCATCGCCTATTCAAGTGCCTCTGCTGTGCAAGGCCACGCATTCAAGGTGCTCCTCCAAAAAGAATCCATCCACACGAGTGTAAACCAAGGATACCACAACAACCAAAACTGTTGAACAACTCCACCTCAGCCAGCAACAACAATTACAACCCTTTGAAGATTTCAAAGAAAGGCAACCTTTTCGCTTCAACAAACGCCGCACTAGGAGTTCAACTCAACACACAGTTCGACATATGATAAGGGATTTAATGCAATGGATACCATTGCTTCCTAAGGAGGGAGGATTGATCCAGGTGGATATCGGTGGCGGCCCACCTCTTCCTACTGGCTCAAAACAGTCTTCTGGCAATTTTGGCAAATTACTATTTTTAGCAGTTTTTCGGGTCCTAAACTTTCAGAGCCGTTTTGAGGCACTAAACGACTTCTTTTGGCGATTTGGGGTGCCAAATTGTTGCCCCTGGCATGCATTTGACCCCATTAAAAAGTTGTAGATCTCAGATAGACCTTTCCAATGGGCTACCGAGCGCCCCAAATGGAGATCGAATGCAAAAGTTATGACCCCGGGAAGTTGACTGTTCAACTAACCACCTTGGGGCCGCAAACTTTATGACGGTTCATCTTCTAGGGTTAGGTTTTTGGATGTTTGGGATTCTCTCCCTCATGCTTATGATAAATAGGCCCTTTTGGCCTCTCTTTGTATTCATCTTGGCATGAATGAGCATAGCGGCCACATCTCCTAAGAGATAGCTACCACCATTTCAGCTATTGTATTTTACAGTCTGTTCTATTTCCGCTATTTAATAGATTTAATAGAATATGTGTTTACTGTATCACTGTGTTCTTGCAATATATCTCTGTATATGATTTTGTATATGCTATCTTTTGTTTCATTCCCACATAAATCCGGATCAGTGGTATCAGAGTGGTATGCTCTTTGATTGTTTTTCGGTGCATGTCCCCGATGAGGTCAGGATACATAGAGTTGGGTCTCGTACTAGTTTCACTAGGGGAAGACCACTCTCGCCGCCCCAAATGGCCTCCCATGGAGGAAGAAAAGAGAGACGACGGAGCAGTAGATCCTATCAAGTTGTTGCTCGAGGAAGCCCTTGCGCGATAGAGGAACGAGATGATGGATAATTTCGCCTAGATCCTTCGATGCATGCCAACAGTGGCAAATGCACCCTCAAAGAGCAGCCATTTCGGAGATACGACTCCCTTCAAGGTACAAGTTAATTTTGATATCCCTTTATTTGAAGGCCAAATCGATGTCGATTCCCTAGATAAATAGTTGAATCTCCTAGAAGGGTATTTCTCTGTCCACAATTTTTCCAATGGGGAAAAGATTGTCTTTGCACTCTGTCAAGGCCATCCCCCATGTCAAAAATTGGTGGGAAACTTATTGTGAGCAAAACTCATCAGACAAGTCTGGATTGTTTGAATATTCCAATCCCACTTGGGCCTCTTTTATAGATGCCGTCAAGGAACAATATTATCCTATTGGAAACTATGATGACCAGTACACAAAATGGACCATTCTGCACCAAGAGAGGGACCAAACGGTGTCGAAGTACACCAACAAATTTCATACCTTGCGCACAAAGTTAGGTATCTAGGACTCCAAGTGGTACCTAGTACTTAAATATCGCAGTGCCGTACACCAATACATACGAACATAGATGGATTTCCTGGAAATCTCTTCACTTGGATCCGCCTATCGATATGCTATCAAAATCAAGCAGAAATTTCAGCAAAAGAACAAGCGTGACTTCGGACTTGCGCAGAAGCAAGGCAAGGGAAACTCTGGCTCGTAGAACACGGGGTAGGGAAAGGAAAACCAGTCCCAACCACAGGCGAAGAAGGGTAATGAAAAGACAAAGAAGGACACCGGGAAGTGGTGCGAGTTCCGCAAAAGCTCCTGGCACAACACTGATGAATGTCACTCAAAACAGTCATTAGTGGCTGAGATCAAAGCTTCGGAATCAGATCCTAGTTCCGATTTTGACTCAAAACATAATTTCACAGCTGCGCGGAAAGGAAAGTTAATCATTGATGCAGAACCCAGTGCCGTTGATGCCACCACACAGATTCAAACAGAGGAACCTGAAGAGTCGGAGGCAGAGGAGAACCTTTTCCACTCACAGATGTGGGTGAAGGGAATTCCCCTACACTTTGTTGTGGACAGCGGCAGCCAGAAGAACCCAATCTCAGCAGAAGTCACCAAGAGACTGGAGATACCAATAACACCACACCCACAACCATACACCATTGGATGGCTAAGCCAAGGACGAGGGATCTGCGTCAGTCACCAATGTCACCTACCATACAACATCAAGCCCTTCAAAGATGAGGTATTGTGTGATGTGGCCCCACTTGAAGTATATGATGTTCTTTTAGGACAACCATACATGTGGAAGCATCATGCTATATATGAATCACGACCTCGTAGTGTCATTGTCACTTTGGGAGGACAACTCTACCGGATTCCAGAGATAGTGGCACCTACCCCAACCAAGCAAAGAAGGAAGATTATTTCCCACACTGGGAAATTTTCCCTACTCGCAATTGCCACTAAAGGTGGACATCAGATCGCAGAGACATCCACAATCTCTGCACATTATCCCTCTACTCAGCAGAAACAAGAAGAACACAAATTCAGTGCAGCATCGCCTATTCGAGTGCCTCTGCAGTGCAAGGCCACGCATTCAAGGTGCTCCTCCAAAAAGAAGCCATCCACACGAGTGCAGACCAAGGATACCACAATGACCAAAACTGTTGAACAACTCTAGCGCAGCCAGCAACAACAATTACAACCGTCTGAAGATTTCAAAGAAAGGCAACCTTTTCAATTCAGCAAACGCCGCATCAGGAGCTCAACTCAACACATAGTTCGACATATGATAAGGGATTTAATGCAATGGAGACCATTGCTTCCTAAGTAGGGATCATTGATCCAAGTGGATATTGGTGGCAGCCCACCTCTTCCTACTAGCTCAAAACAGTCTTCTAGCAATTTTGGCAAATTACTATTTTTAGCAGTTTTTTGGGTCCTAAACTTCCGGAGCCATTTTGAGGCCCTAAAGGACCTTTTTTGGCGATTTGGGAGGCCAAATGGATGCCTTTGGCATGCATTTGGCCCCATTTGAAAGTTGTATATATTGGATAGACCTTTCCAACAGGCTACCGATTGCCCCAAACGGAGATCATATGCAAAAGTTATGACCCCGAGAAGTTGACTGTTCAACTAACCACCTTGGGGCTGCAAACTTTATGACGGTTCATTTTCTAGGGTTAGGTTTTTGGATGTTTGGGATTCTCTCCCTCATGCTTATGATAAATAGGCCCTTTCGGCCTCTCTTTGTATTCATCTCTGCATGAATGAACATAGCGGCCACATCTCTTCTCAGAGATAGCTACCACCATTCCAGCTATTGTATTTTACAACCTGTTCTATTTCCGCTATTTAATAGAATATGTGTTTACTGTATCACTGTGTTGCAATATATCTCTGTATATGATTCTGTATATGCTATCTTTTGCTTCGTTCCCACATAAATCCTGATCAGTGGTATCAGAGCGGTCTACTCTTTGATTGTTTCTCGGTGCATGTCCCCAACGAGGTCAGGATATAGAGAGTTGGGTCTCGAACTACTTTCACTTGGGGAAGACCACTCTCGCCGCCCCAAACGGCCTCCCAAGGCGGAAGAAAAGAGAGATGACGGAGCAGTAGATCCTATCAATTTGTTGCTCGAGGAAGCCCTCGCGCGATAGAGGAACGAGATGATGGATAATTTCGCCCAGATCCTTCGACAGATGCCAACATTGGCAAATGCACCCTCAACAAGCAGCCGTTTCGGAGATACGACTCCCTTCAAGGTACAAGTTAATTTTGATATCCCTTTATTTGAAGGCCAAATCAATGCCGATGCCCTAGATAAATGGTTGAATCTACTAGAAGGGTATTCTACGTCCACAATTTTTCAGACAGGGAAAAGATCGTCTTTGCACTCCTGAAGGCCGTCCCCCATGTCAAAAATTGGTGGGAAACTTATTGTGAGCAAAACTCATCAAACGTGTTTGGATTGTTTGAATATTCCAATCCCACTTAGGCCTCTTTTATAGATGTCGTCAAGGAACAATATTACCATGTTGGAAACTATGATGACCAGTACACAAAATGGACCATTCTGCACCAAGAGAGGGACCAAATGGTGTCGGAGTACACCAACAAATTTCATACCTTGTGCACAAAGTTAGGTATCAAGGACTCCGAGTGGCACCTAGTACTGAAATATCACAGTGGCCTACACTGGTACATACGAATAGAGATGGATTTCCTGGATATATCTTCACTCGGATCCTCCTATCAATATGCTATCAAAATCGAGCAGAAATTTCAGCAAAAGAACAAGCGTGACTTCGGACCTGCGCAGAAGCAGGGCATGGGAAACTCTGGCTCGCAGAACACGGGGCAGGGAAAGGACAACCAGTCCTAACCACAAGCGAAGAAGGGTAATGGAAAGACAAAGAAGGACACCAGGAAGTGGTGCGAGTTCCACAAAATCCCCTGGCACAACACTGATGAATGTCGCTCAAAACAGTCATTGGTGGATGAGATCAAAGCTTCGGAATCAGATCCTAGTTTCGATTCTGACTCAGAACCTAATTTCAAAGCCGCGCGAAAAGGGAAGTAGATCATTGATGCAGAATCCAGTGCCGTTGTTTCCACCACACAGATTCAACTAGAGGAACTTGAAGAGTCAGAGGCAGAGGAGGGCCTTTTCCACTCACAGATGTGGGTGAAGGGAATTCCCCTACACTTTGTTGTGGACAGCGGCAGCCAGAAGAACCGGATATCAACAAAAGTCATCAATATACTGGAGTTACCAATAACTCCACACCCACAACCATACACCATTGGATGTCTAAGCCAAGGACGAGGGATCCGCGTCAGTCACGAATGTCGCCTACCGTACGGCATCAAGCCCTTCAAAGATGAGGTATTGTGTGATGTGGCCCCACTTGAAGTATGTGATGTTCTTTTAGGACAACCATACATGTGGAAGCGTCATGTTGTATATGAATCACAACCTCGCAGTGTCATTGTCACTTTGGGAGGACATCTCTACCAGATACCAGAGATAGTTGCACCTACCCCAACCAAGCAGGGAAGGAATATTATTTCCCACACTGGGAAATTTTCCCTACTCGTAATTGCCACTAAAGGTGGACATCAGATCGTAGAGACATCCACAACCTCTGCACATTATCCCTCTACTCAGCAGAAACAAGAAGAACACAAATTCAGTGCAGTTTCGCCTATTCGAGTGCCTCTGCAGTGCATGGCCACGCATTCAAGGTGCTCCTACAAAAAGAATCCATCCACACAAGTGTAGACCAAGGATACCACAACAACCAAAACTGTTGAACAACTCCAGTGCAGCCAACAACAACAATTACAACCCTCTGAAGATTTCAAAGAAAGGAAACCTTTTCGCTTCAGCAAACGCCGCACCAGGAGCTCAACTCAACACACGGTTCAACATATGATAAGGTATTTAACGCAATGGAGACCATTGCTTCTTAAGGAGGGAGGATTGATCCAGGTGGATATCGGTGGTGACCCACCTCTTCCTACTGGCTCAAAACAATCTTCTGGCAATTTTGGCGAATTACTATTTTTAGCAGTTTTTCGGGTCTTAAACCTCTGGAGTCATTTTGAGTCCCTAAACGACCTTTTTTGGCAATTTGGGGGGCCAAATGGGTGCCTCTAGCATGCATATGGCTGCATTCGAAAGTTGTAAATATCGGATAGACCTTTCCAACGGGCTACCGAGCGCCCCAAACGAAGATCGTATGCAAAAGTTATGACCCCGGGAAGTTGACTGTTCAACTAACCACCTTGGGGCCGCAAACTTTATGACGGTTCATCTTCTAGGGTTAGGTTTTTGGATGTTTGGGATTCTCTCCCTCATGCTTATGATAAATAGGCCCTTTCGGCCTCTCTTTGTATTCATCTTGGCACAAATGAGCATAGCGGCTAGATCTCTTCTCAGAGATAACTATCACCATTCCAGCTATTGTATTTTACAGTCTATTCTATTTCCGCTATTTAATAGAATATGTGTTTACTGTATCACTGTGTTCTTGCAATATATCTCTGTATATGATTCTGTATATGCTATCTTTTGTTTCATTCCCACATAAATCCGAATCATAGAGGAGGATCTGCAAAAGAAATCGGTGTTCAGCTCTGGAAAAACGCTGAAGAAAAGTGTGATCAGCAGATCCGCTGAAGAAGACGTTGTTGACTGGAGGAGCCACCCTCACGTGAGCGGAGCAGCCTCCTGTCATTCCCAAAGCCGACCATGTGTCAAAGAGGGGGAGACCTACATCCAGTGTTATTAGTGTCTTTGGCTGGAGAGCCAATACTCTTTGCTGGAATCCGCCATTCAAAAAGGGGGCAGTATGCTACCTAATAGAAGAGCCTGCGTCCTACAAAGAAATGCAGTAGTGTGATAAAGCTCAGTTCGCTTTGTTCTGTTCTGTAGTACAACAGGAAATTTGTTTTTGAGTTTTTCATTAATGTTTTTTGTGAAATGAAGATGATTTGCTTTCTTTTATCTGCATATCTTTGAAATTAATGGGCATGCAATGTATTTGAGGTGCATTATCGGTTGTGCCCGACACCTTTGTGTTTTTGGTCCAAAATCCTTAGTCACAGGCTTGTTTTCCCAAGGTTGTTGTAAGCCCTCTTTTAGAGGCATAGTTGTAGTGCAGCAGCACTGTGTGAACTCTCATAGACAGAGATCAGTCCATAGATATGAAATCTTGGGCTAAGGGGGAGTAGTTAGTTGGACCAGTTGTAATAGGATCTAGAAGAAAGCCCAAGGTAGAAGATTGGAAGACCAAAGAATAAAGCAAAATAACAAAGTATTTTGAGATGTATTTTGAAGGTATGAGAATTGTTGGAATTATGGGGCAGTGTTGGAAGATAATTCCAACAACAAGCAACCTATACCTACTGTACTGAATGCATATTGAATGTGGTAGCATCCTTATTAATTGTAGTAGTTGTAAACCACGTGATGGGCAGTCTCAATAAGCCCAACGAAACTCCCATAAATATCTATGCTTGTAATGTATTCAATGTATCCGGTTCTAGGCTAAAGTCTGTTTAATATGATATTGTTTTTTTGTTATTCCTGTTCCTCCTCCATTTTCATCAAATTCCAATGGAATATTGGACTGACAGCATTGAGAGTGCCTCATTGAGGGTGTGTCGATAGGATAAGTTCGATAGAATATCAGATCCGAGATATCGTAAAGGACCTCATTGGAGGTCGGGTAATGGGAAATACCCATGGAATCACGTGAATCAAAACTATATGGAAAGGATTCAAAGGATTAGATTTGGTAGGATAAAGAAGGCATGAGGAAACAATGTCAGTAGAGTAAGAGACACAAATGAACTAGAAGGCGATGGATCAAATTCAATGGAGTGGCTTGTAGAGGAACCAAAGTTTCTGATAAATCCTAGAAGGACAATAAAAAGGAGGTCCAATGAACAAAAGGACCCCATAGATAAAGAATTTAATGGTGGATTTAATTCCGCTTCTACAAGGATTTAAATGAAGGTTTGGGAATAATGCCACCCGTACATTTGAGATCGATTCTAGGTGAAGATCAAGGATATCACCATGAATACACAGTAATTTAGTAAGGATATGAATTTATCGAACCATAAAGAAGAAGGTGTGCAAAGCATGAGGAAGATTCTATAGAATTAAAAAGTGAGAAGATTCTAGAGACAACTATAGAAAGGGAATAAACCTTCAAAGAGAAGAAAAGTAGGAGGACAGAGGAATAATAGAAAAGAAGAAAAATTCTTTGGAGAGAGAAGAGTAAGTAGTGGACCGAAAAAGAAGAAAGTAGTAGGATACTGCATAGAAGAGAGAAGGCCAAGGGAAAAAGAGAGACAGGAGAAGATGTCAAGCAGAGGCATTGAGAAGAGAAATAAGTTGAGTGTAGGATGAGCGATGTAGTAGCATACTTTGTATAGATTGTAAATACTATTTGAAACTTATACTGATAGGGTGAGAGGTTTATAGTAAGAGTATCTTTGAGAAATACCATTGTTGTAATTGTAAATTCTATAAATGAATAGAAAGGGTCAACTGAGCCAATGTTTATGTTTATGAATCTATGTTGAGTTTGTGGGTATTCGTTGTTTGTGTTGAGCTCAGGGTTAATAGAGTCCTTTCTCTCATGCATAGGTGCATTGCTATTGTGAATGTCTGAAACGCCTGAGTAAGGGAAGGTGTATGTCATTGGTAGGATCCATAGATGCATACTATGGAAAGCAGTCATATCAGTTGGTGGTTGCCACTGGTTTGGTATCATAGTAGGTTATTATACATGATAAGTGAAGACAACTCCCATTGTTGTGAGTATTTTGATCCACAGTAAGATCTAGGAGCTATGGAGAACCTCACAAAATCGAATTATTTGCAAAACCAGTGAAAAAGCTTGAAAAAGGAGACAATTTTACACACAATGTGAACTGAAACTTTGCATTATCAGACTGTCTAACATGTGAAAATGTTAAGAACAGTTTATTATTACATCCATGAGAAATTTGAGAGCATTAGATAGCTCAAGATGAGTGTACAAGTCAAAATTGCCAAATTGGCCTCAATCCCCCCTAGGTGGGTCCAACTCAATCCTAATCATCCCAAACAGTCACGAATTCTAGTGTG
Organism: Larix kaempferi; assembly: GCA_027924585.1. Lineage (NCBI taxonomy): Eukaryota > Viridiplantae > Streptophyta > Pinopsida > Pinales > Pinaceae > Larix > Larix kaempferi. Next base: position 3,045,077 of record BSBM01000490.1, on the reverse strand, counting down.
AAGGTGGTTGAAGCATGCTGGGTCATAAATGAGGCCAAGGAAAGTGTGGGTGAGCAAGTAGAGGTGAGTGGGAGGTCCAAGGAAGCAATAAATGCTCCAAATCTAGCCAAAATTGGGCAAAATCCACCCTAACACTCCAAGTCAACAGTAATTCCCCAATTAAAGGAGAGAGAGCGCTCCAAAATTTAATGAGGGTGCACTTGTGGAAAAAACAGGAGTTTGGGTGAACTGGTTTGCTTGGAAGTGGGTGTGAACACTCTCAAATGTGGGTATTTGACCAACTAAAGTCACCTAGTCCAAACTATGATGTAATAAAGCACATGAGCAATAAAATTTGACTATGGTTATGGACTATGGTACGAAGTATGGATTACTGTTCTAACACCCCCCCTTAACCAGAACTTAGTACAACTCATGAAAATAAAGTGGGAGGCGTTGGCAACAAAGGCTCAAGTCACCTCATTACAAACATAAATTTTATTTGTCCATATAAACCGAGGACAAGAAGTAAAACCACATGGGATAAAAAAATTCCCTCTAAAATGGACATGGGGCTGAACCTGCAATAAAATTGCAGCAATCACCATCCATCACTCACTCCAATCAAATCTCTCAAGTGAGTGAAGGTCTTCTCAGTAAAACACTTGGTGAAAATATCAGCAGTTTGCTCGGTGGATGGGCAATACTGCAAGGAAATCACTCTGTCATGCACCAAGCCCCGAATGTAGTGCATATGGATTTCAATGTGCTTTTTTCTTTGCCTTTGTACTAGATCAGTAGATATCTTGATGGCACTTTTATTATCCACCCAAATTTTGGTTGGAGAATCAATAGCAACACCAAACTCCTGAAGAATGCCTTGCAACCAAACACACTGTGTGGCTGCATTCACTGCTGCCTTGTACTCGGCCTCTGTTGATGAAAGTGAAATAGTGTGCTATTTCTTACTTGACCAGCAAATTGGACCTTCAGCAAACATGAAAACAAAACCCTTAAGTGGACTTTCTATCAATGGGATCTCCAGCCCAATCGGAATCAGAAAATCCAGCTAGTTGTAGTGAAGAACCAGCTGCATAGTGTACCCCAAAGCTCTTTGTTCCTTGGACATATTGAAGGATCCTCTTGGCTGCCTTCCAATGCAGCTCATGTGGCTACTGCATATATATTTCTACATCACTTACAGCACAAGACAAATCAGGTCTTGTATGTGTAAGGTACAACAAACTTCCAACTAGCTGCCTGTAGAGTGTGCAATCCACCAATGGAGAGTCTTCAAATTCACCTAGTTTTATGCCTGAAAGGAATGGACACTTGGATTCCTTACATTCATCCATTTTAAACTTCAATAACAGGTCTAAATCATACTTAGGTTGACTCAGCAATATACCTCTCTCAGATTGCTCAATTTCCAAACCCAAAAATTACCTTAGCAATCCTAGGTCGCTCATGGCAAATTCACTGTGCAAAGAAGCTTTGATTGAGTCAATTTGTTTGTTTCAGCTCCCTGTAATTAAAAGATCATCAACATAAAGTACAATGACCTGAAAATTATCATCACATTGCTTCAAATAAACATTTGGATCAGACTTGCATCGACAGAAACCAATTGAGAGCAAAAAAGCATCCATTTTGGCATACTAAGCCCTGGGGGGGTCAGCTGATAGGCAATATCCTATCACGTCCATTCATATTGGGGAATAAACTATGAGATGGAAATGAGAAAATATATTGCCCTGTATTAAGGGGCCAAGGGGGCTTAATTATGTTATATGACAATACAAATATTTAGGGTATATTTTATTACATTGCATGTAGAAGCAGTGGAGTGGAGGCAGAGGGAAAATCAGGGGACAAGGGCATGAGGTATTGAGTTTGACGGACAAGGGATACACAATGGGGATGTAGGATGGTTGATGTTAGTGCTCTATTAAAGGGTTTTCATGTTGCTCATGTGCTTGGTTGGTTAATGGATCTTCAAATTGTTAATGGAATTGAGGTAATGAAGGATTACGCTTTCTATCTTTTATGTGATTGTTATCAATTGGAAGTGTAGTTTAGGTGCATATTTCATGTCTAGAAATCATGGGTATTTCAATGTAGCTTTCTTCCTTGAGTCCATTTGAATTTTTTTTGCTCTAGAAATTTCCTTTTGTGTGATCTCTAAAATTATCCCATCCACTAGAGAGCATCTAGATTTGTGCATTGCGACCTTGTCCCTTTTTAATCTTCCTAAAGAAAGCCTCATGCGATCCTTGGTTGACCCCAATTTCCCATTGTATAAAACATTAGTCTCCAATTCCTTCATGACTCTTATATTACAAAAACCAAAATACTTTGTTTTTCTAAAGTTACTCTTCATTTTCACCATGTACTCCATTTTTAAACTCTAGTAGTCCTACTGTGATCCTATCCTAGGGTCTCTGCCTTTGATATAGAGAAGAGATAACCTAAATGGACAAAAATGTTATGTGTGGTGACAATGGACTCCCTCCTAGTGGTCCATAAGCTATCATTGATTTTAGGAGTTCAATATTAAGATGCTAGTTTGTGTGCTAACATGGAAGAACAAGCATCTCTAAGATGATGGATATATTCTTATTGTAGAAAAATTGGCAAGGGAGGTTGAAAGATACAACTATTAGGTAGGAAACAATGGTTTATATGAACATATACTTATTCTTATACAACTAGAAAATGAGGATAGAAAAACTCCATTTATTAAAATGAAATGTTACATTTTATATGAAATACCATATGTTACAACATATGCTTCATTATATGCATGGGACACATGTTGAAGGGATTGAAGTTGTTGCTTCCCTACCATAACCATGATCAAGGCCATGAGACCTATCTATAACGCATAAAAAAATAATGGCACCAATATCCAAATCCTATGTCAAAGACACCCTATTGGGGCTTGCAACGCTATAAATAATCATGTGCATTTTAGGTGTTATTCATGGTGTTTGAGATCAAGAATCCACCATTAGGGTTTAACCCCCTTATTTACCAGTCACCATATTTTTTCCTTAAGGTCCATTTCCATTGCTCAAAAGCTACACATGGAGTTCGTATCCCACTCAGATGAAGAAAGATGGTTGTGGCCTAGAGAATCATTCTTGGTCATCTCCTAAGACCTGCTCATTTTAGAGCTCCAGACCTATTCCAGATAGGCCCCTTAACCATTAAGTGTTTGCAAAATCCTCACATGTTTTCTTAATGTTTTTGATGATCATTTGAGTCACTTTGTGAACTGTTGTAACAATGATGTGGTGCACATTAATAATGAAAACAATTTTTTTTTGTGAACAATAACAAAAAATTCAATAAGAATAACCTTATTTGTTACATTTATATGAGAGATTAAATGGTGTGTTTTATGATTTTACTTTATTTTATTACTCTACCATGTTGATTTTTATTTTGTTTATTATATATTTGTACATATTATCATCATAAAAGTGAGTTGATGCCATTGTCGAAATAATAATTATTGGAGAGTGGAAAAGGTGGAATGATTCTCTAAAGTATTTGTTTGTTATCAAAAAAATGGTTCAAATGGTTGTCTTCATTTAAAAACCACTCGTTGGTAACATGTTGCATGTTTGCATAATGAGTTTATTCACTTTTAGGGAAACTAATGCCACCTAACTATTTGCAGGGTCTATGTAGTGATAAGAGTTTGAGTGAAAAACACATTATTTTATCAATGCAATGCCAACAATATTAGGACAAAAGCATGTGAAAGCTACAATGACTAAGAAAACAAACATATAAAGAACCAAACACAATCAATTGAAAGAAACATACAGTACAAGCTACATGAATATATAAGCCACGAGAAACCCAATGATGAAAAAATAGATACATTGATGACTCTCATATGGAACTGGGTCTTCAAACTATGTAATCTATAATCATATAATGCCTAACATTGGTGAATGATGAAAAATAAGACATATTGATGACTCTCATATAGAACTAGGCATTTAAACTATGCTATCTACAATTCCTATAATCCTTAACATTGGTGATCACATTGCACAGAATCGTGACCTTGGCTTCATGATGGGTGAGGCAAGTCTACTAAGTGAAAGAGAATTCCTAGTGAATGAGGTCCTTTCAAGATAAGATATAAGGAATGGCCCCATTGAATCACCCACCATAAAATATTCTTGATATTTTTTGAGGCATGATTAGTTCCAAAATTTGGTTAAAAACTATAAAGTTCCTCATTTACACACATCAATTTTTTTTAAGGACCGAATATATGAATTATTCCTTTGTAAACTTACTCCGCATAATCTACACACTAATACCTTATATGTATAAATGAAGGTAACATTTTAAAGAGGACTTTCTTTTCCTTATGAATTGAAGTTTTAGTTATATATATTCATATAGTTTTGTTTACTTCATTTTTATAGGATTTTATGAAGAAATCATTCTTTAATTTTCTCATGTTACTTCATTTTTCTTATGCAACATTTAATACAAATTACAATACTAGTTCATGATTCCAACTTAATTTATCTTTATAAGAGTATACCCATTCAGATTAATCATACTTTGTCCAACTTATAGATCCAAATATATCTAAAGCTTAATTTATGTACTTTTTACCTTTCACTGAGGATAAAAGGGCATTGGTTATTCTAGTTAATACCCTTAAGATCCTATATTATTTCTTCTAAAATGACAAAGGACATGTAACAAAGCATCATTTTATAAATATAACTATGTTATACAATATGTTATGACTAAAATTACAAAGCATTCTTCGAAATTTCATCTATCGCCTTAAATATTGGGTTGCCAGAGATCGACAAACGGATTGAGTGTAATTATGAAGGTTTGGCTATGTCCATCAACACTTGGGTAAGTAGGCACGAAGCTCAGGTTCCTAGTACACTATTATTAACTCTTCCTCTATCTTTGTGAGGGCGGGAACGGATTGAAGTTTTTCTTACTCATTTCATTTGGCATTTTGGTTTAATGGAGAAACTTCGAGCCGTCTCTGCCCTTGCACATGGGAAGAGAGATGGAGATCCCTTTGTCGCCGTTAGCTGTCCACAACTTCATTCTTGAGTTCGTTAACGCAGCTAAAAAATGTTGCAGTGTTTACATATATTCTCCAAGGATGTAACGGAACAAAATCATGAACTCAGTCGGGCTCCTCTCAGGTAACCCGCGAACCTATACATTTCATCCTCTTCCTCAAATATGTTTGAGTAAAGAATATTTACAGAACAATTTTTTGTGTCTCCCGTTTAGCTATTCACTATACAACTAGTCAATCTATTCATCTAGTAGAGAAAAAACCAGTTTTCCTTCAAGGTAATTTCTTCTTGAATTATTCTGAATCGGATTTGGATGTTGAAGATGGTTAAAAAATTTGAAAGGGTGAATTTTTAACATGATACTGTTTTAACATATTTAACGTGTTTAGCCCCAAATTTACATCAACAATTTTATATAGAAATCCAATCGCCCAAATGAAAATACGAAAACAAACCCACAAAATATGGTTTTGCCCTCCAAAATTCGCGGTCAAACTTTGATTCGCCACTATTTGCTGGGTTCTAGAGTTTTTGGGAGGTGTTTCGCCCAGATTTGCTAGACCTAGGGATTTTTTAATTTTATTTCACTGAGATTTCCTAAAAGAGTAATTTTGAGAGGCATTTCACTCAAATTTCATAAAACTAGGATTTTTTTTAATTATTTCGTTAAGATTTCCAAAAAAAAAAGGGGTATTTTTGGAATTACTTTCCCTCAATACCTTGAATCAAGAATTTTCACCCATAAATTTCTGATCTCTAATAGTATCTTTCACAATGGGGATTTAAGTGATTGACATTTGGGAGGCACACCTGATATGCTTGTTGTTAAAGATATCATTTGATTTCTTTGTTATGGGGTAGAAGGTTTCTTGTGTGACATGCTCATATATGAGGTACTTGTGTTAGCAGTTGAGTTCATGTCTTGAAGAATTATTGGGAGTCATGGGATTAATGTTTAAAAATTATTTGAAATGGGTTGTCTGCATTTTTGGCTATGGACTCTGCTCTCAATGGCTCACGTGGGCTGCAACACTATTCCTCTTATGATGGCAATACGAGCATTGTGGTGGACATGCATAATTGAGGTGATCACGTGGTGTGTTTCTCTCGAGTCCAGGGTTTACTTGGATCATATTATAGACAATGAGATTCACAAGATTAGTCATGGTTCCTTCCTCAATATTGCATCACAATGGGACTATTCTTGAAAAATCTTTTTTTTTTGTTGATATCTTCCTTGCTTTGTTTTATGATCCTTCAAATTTTCAATAATTGTTAAGCCTAAATCAATTCAATATTTATTATATATATGGTCGTCGTCCTTTCCAGGAATTGACCATAACAACTGGACTATTCACCTCTTTATAACTTATTATTTACCTTATAATTTTTGTTATTTACCTATATCATAAATGAGCAAAGACCACCCGTAACCGTCATCAAAAAAGATGTTTATCAAGAGCGAGGTATCACCGAATTATAGAATGCTTCAAACTTGTGGTATATTAATAATAAAGAATATAAACTTATTTGTTGACAAAGAGTAATATATGGCAGCCACGAGATTCACTTAGAGTCTTGAAATTTTATATTTATATAGATACTCAACCAATACTTAACCAAAAACCTATTGACTTAATATATCACCTAATTATAAAATGCTTCAAACTTTTGGTATAGTAATAATTAAGAATAAAAAATTGTGTTAATTAAGAGCAAGGTGTAGTAGCAACAAGGTTCAGGTGTTATAATAATAACAAAATAAAAACTATAATTTAATATATAAACCTATTATACAATACTTGGTATAATAATAAAGAATATGGTATAATAATAAAGAATAAAAAATTAATTGTTGATCTCAAAAGGTGTTATAATAACAAGGTGTTATAATAACAAGATTTAGATGAAGTAATATATATATATATATATATATATATATATATATATATATTTCATTTACAATTTTATAATATTAAATAAATAAAACTATTTTATCTAAATAAAAAACTAAAATATTAATATTTGAATTCAAATTTTTGGTATAATAATAATAAAGATACAAAATTAATTTAAAATATAATATAATAAAAAATAAAAAAATAATTTAATATATATTATATTATAATGAATAAAAAGCTTTATAATATATCAAACAATTATATAATGCTTCCACTTATAATAATAATATATATATATATATATATATATATATATATATATATATATATAATAATATTATAAACATTTTAATACAAAATATATTGTTTAAATAATTATTTTGATAAATTTTAAGTGAATATTTAATATAGAAATATGGATCATATTTTTTCATCATTAGGTTGAATTATATATTTTTAAATGTGTATATCAATCAGAATAATTTGCACAGGTTTGTATGTTTGTATGTTGAAGAAAGGTATTGCAATCTTTAAAGAAAACAAACTCTGCTCCTTTGAATCTTTTCCCCACTGACCACGTTGGCGTGGTAAAGGTGGACATCGAACACTCCTAACATTATGATCACTTCTTTTGTCATGATATATGTCCTCCCTTATGCCATCTCCGTGACTCATCATAGGTGGTCCATCTGCAGCTGCAAAACTATCATCCAATGTCTATATAAATATATTGTAAATTGTTATTAACCTTATCATGGAACCTCGTTTTGAATGAACAATGTTTATTATCCTTCAAGGGTTACCTATTAAGTTACTACTTGTTGGTGGATGTTTTGGCGTTTGTTATGTATTTAATGATAGTATATTTAGTTGTTTAATATTGACAACTAGTTCTGTTACTATTTAATGACTTGTATCATCCTCCCCTTGAACAGGAAAAAATGGGTCCACCCCATACCCATTTTGAAACTATGCATATGGGGATGTTAATGATATAGAATCCCAGATATTCTAGCTGTCAATATAGGGGTTTAACATTGTTGATATTTAACTGTATAAATCTATATTTCAAATTGATACTGGTTGAAACCCTCAACCACTTATACTAACGTGCTACTAGTTTTATACTTATTATATCGCTAAATAAATTTACTATTAACTCTGTTAATGTATGGAATATGATAGCATGTATTCAAATCTGCTATTGGTTGCTTCTCAATACATATTGTATTTCTATGCATTTTAATCATTTGAAAAAGTATGCAAAGTTTCTCTACAATCATTCCTGGACCTATTACCCCTTTACATTGGGATATATATATATATATATGACTCTGTTTGTCTCTTATAGTATCACATTTCACCAAAGTTAGATTTCATAAGAAAAACATACGCCCCCTCCCCCTTAGAGTATCTTAATGCACACATTACTAAAAATAAGGAAACTAAAACTTTCATTTGCCATCACATAGCTCGAGGACATGTATAGGTTATTCCAATTTCCTAGTCGTCTTTTCATGTGTATCTGGATTTTTAAACCTCTACGGCAACTTGAAGGTTGATCATTTTGACATTTATTTGTTAAGTGTGTTTTGAGTAGTGGATGATATGAGACTACTATGATGCCAAATGTGCTAAAGAAGGTCATCATGACTAAATTATATTGAATTTGTGAATTATTTTATTTAATTTTGATTATGTCTTACTTATATTTATTGTTGATTTTTGTTTCTATGATATCAGGTAGGGACTAAGTTGCTTGCAACTCTTGTTCCTTTTTATATAATTCTGTAGCTTTCTATAACAAGTACAAAAAAATCATAAATAGTAGACAAATAAACATAAACTAATATCACTATTTATGCATCAATAATAAACCGGTAATTTAAAAATAAGAATTATAGAAAAAACTCATAAATGGTAAAAAATAAACGGAAATTAATACACTATTCTTCATCAATAAGAAACAAGTAATTTAAAAGAACAAAACCAATTAAATGTTTGTTTACTGTAACCAAATATATAGAATTTGAAAACCAACTATACAAAATTTGCAAATGTACTTATCTATCCTTACATGACCAAACTTGTTAAGGAACTTCCCCTTTCCTCCCAACCATAAACTTGTTAAGGAAATTGCCTGTTCCTCCCAACCATGGATTCTTAGGAACTCAACAGTCTTTCAGTTGCCATGAATCACCCTCTAGACGGACCAATCTTGCTAGAAAATAATAACTTAGAGCATGTAGTCTTATTTGTGATAGTTGGTTACTACAGATTGATCACAAGGATTTTTACCAACCCTGTGAGTTCTATATTAAATATCAACCATACACCATGCAACATTTCTATGCAGATTACTCTTCATGGCTACCCAGCGCTTAATAGAATTCAACTGGACCTTTTCGTAACCTAAGGCCATTCTATCCTCTTAATGCCTTCAAATTTGCTCTATTCTTTATTACCCTTGTGATTAAGGGAGGGATCCATTCAGATTTGGGTTAAGGTTTAGGGGCCAAGGTTTGAGTTTTTATCCATTTATGGTTAAATCATGATGAAGAAATGTGTTAAACCTTGGCACATTCATAATTGTAATTTCAAGTCTTATATGGAAGGCATCTGCCTTAATATTGTATTGGAACTGGCATAGGTGGAAATCTAAATCCTTATTTACATACCCTATGCGTTATCGTTATCGGGAAATAGTATCATATAAGTTTCACCATCTGTGTATCTTTATAACTATTGCATGCTTGAAACATAACAATGGAGTTTTTCCCTTTTTTGTAAAGATAAAAAAGCTAAATATAAGCTAAGAAAAAGTAACTAAATGTTGCTAATTCTCTTGATTTAAAGAATAAATGTAGAGGAAGTGGATGCAATTCATTGCATCTTGTGAATGACCCAAATCCAAGTTATGCACATGTCATATGGTGTTATTGGAAAGATGATTTTTTCTATGTTCATTTGGGTTCAAACATCAATGATGAATGATGTTTGTTTTGATCGGAAGGTAGGGAAGTCCATCCATGAAAGGGTTTCATTTTTGCATTTTTATGGATTTTAATTTATTAAGCTTATAGAAAACATGAGCTCTCTATTGCTATACTTGTATTTACATGATATAAAATTGGTATATTAGCGGGTTGTGGTGTGAAACATTTGCAATTCTCATCTTTTCAAAGCATTGCACTGATTATTGGACTATCATTCTTTTACATTGATCTCTTGACTTGGTTTCCTTTTATGCATTTTGCCTTCCCCATTACTATTTCATTGGGTCTACCACTATCCAATGTTACAAATTGATTAGTCACCCCTGCAATCATGGTGGGATCATTATTAGCATTATACTATTATTTTATTTAGCATCCAATTTGCTTATACTAAGATGCATTAAGGATCATGTTTGGTACAACTTGATAATATGATATAAAGGGGGTATTAAAATGGGTTGATAAAAATGGATACCTACAATATCTAGTGAAACTAGGGGTTTTATAAATTTGAAAGGTATATTGGGAGGGGGGTTCAACAATACAAGTTTAGGAGGCATTTTCCAATATTTAGTGAAATTAGGGATATTCTTTAATATCCTGCGAACGATCGTGCTATGTAACAAGTTTATTGAGTGACCCCCCCGTGGGGCTTGCTTGAGTCCATAGAGTGACTTCTTCAACCTGCAAACAAGTGTGGGATCCTCTTGGAAACCTTTAGGTTGCTGCATATATATCTCTTCCTGTAGCTCACCATGTAAGAATGCACTTTTAACATCCATGTGGTGAACTTTCCAACCCTTACTAGTTGCCATGGCTAGAGCTAGTCTAATTGAGTCCATCTTTGAAACCGGTGCAAAGGTATCTGTATAATCCACACCATGGATTTGTGAGTAGCCCTTAGCCACTAACCTAGCATTATACTTCATATCAGAACCATCAGCAACAGGTTTGGTTCGAAAAATCCACTTACATTGAACAAGTTTCCTCTTGGGAGGAAGAGGCACCAAATCCCATGTTTTGTTCTCTTGGAGAGATAGGAATTCTTCTTGCATTGATGTTCTCCACCTTCGATCATGATGAGCTTCCTGATATGATGTTGGATCAGATCCAATCAACATATAATAGTGATCATCAAGTTCACTTTCATTTGCAACGGAAGCATTGATTGTTTGAGATCTAGTCTTCCTAGGCTCTTGGGGATTGCCTACCAATTCACCTACAGCTTGTATGATTTTTTCAGCCCACTTTGGCCTTGATGGTGACTCATGTACAAAAATGTCATCTTCAACAATTTCAGAAAAATCAGAACTTGAATCATCACTTATTTCATTAAGGTGTGGAGGAGAAGAGCATTCCCCCAGTGCAAGCTCAAAATCAGGAATTGGTTCTTCTTCGAATTGCACACTTCTCTCAATGAAAGTTTTGAGTGTGGATGTGTCAAAGAGATTGTAGCCCTTTGTGTCTTCACCATATCCAACCATGATACATTCTCTGCTCTGTGGCTCCAAAGCCTTCCTCTTTTCGGATGGAATTCGAGCCCATGCTCTAGATCCAAAAATTCTGAAATTTGACACATTTGGTTTTTGGCCAAACCATGCCTCATAGGGGGTTTTACCTTTGATTGATTTGTGAAAGGATATGTTCTGAATATGAGCAGCACAATTGATGGCTTCAGCCCATAGCTTAGGGCTTATATCCCTAGCTTCAATCATGCAAGTGGCCATCTCTTTGAGAGATCTATTTTTCCTCTTTGCCACACCATTTTGCTGAGGTGTGTAGGGGATTGAATGTTGCATTTGGATGCCACATTCCTCACAAATATGCTGAATGTTATTATTCACATACTCCTTTCCATTATCAGTCCTAAGGATTTTTATCTTATGACCACTATGATTCTCCACTAAGGCCTTCCAAATCTTCAATTTCTCAAACACTTCTGATTTCAATTTAAGGAAGTATACCCAGCAGAATCGAGAGTAGTCATCTGTGAATGTGAGTACATACCTTGATCCACCATATGATGGAGTGGGAAGAGGACCAATGAGGTCTGAATGTACCAATACAAGTGGTTGAGTGGCTCTCCTTGTCATTCCCTTCTCATAGATGTGCTCTGGATGCTTTCCAACTACACAACCAATGCATGCGCCATTTGAAGATTTGATTTCTGGAAGCCCTTCCACCATCTCATCCTTGTGCAATGTCTGGAGATATTTGTAGTTCATGTGGCCAAATATTTCATGCCACAGCTTGGAGATCTCATTGGCATGAGAGACAAGAGCATGGTCACTAGAATTTGGAATGAAATTGGAGAATTTGTACATTCTCTCTTCATGATCAGCAAACCCCACTGCCACAACTTGATTTGAAGAAATTTTTGAGATTTCTACCACATCTGGAGTAAATGTTACTCTCTTGGCTTCTCCTGTATGGGTCATTTCATAAACTGATAGAAAATTTGCATCCAATGAAGGTACTTAGATCACATCACTGAAATAGCATGCTCCATGTCAATCCTACCAATCCCCTTGGTCTGGATTTCTGAATCATCTCCCATTCGAATTGTTGGGCCACCATTCGAATGCATAGAAGAGAAGAGCTCTCTGGATGAAACCATATGTCTGGAAGCTCCTGAATCGATGATAAAGGATGAGGGATTCGAAATACCTTCTACCAAAGCATGACACTTCTCCTTATTGTCAGGATTTGAGGTGCTCTCTTTCTTCCTTGCGCCCTCAGGGACTGGGATGTTGTTCTTCTCCACTAGCTGCACCATTGAGTCAATGGTTTTCTTCATGCATGAGCTCTCTGGATGCCATCCCTTATGACAATAGGTGCATTTGGTATTTTCCTTTCCCTTCTTGTCCTTCTCCTTTGAAGGATTCGAACCTCCATCTGTAGAATTGGTCTTGTCAAACTTCCTCTTCTCTGGCTGCTTCAAATTCTTTTCTTTCTGCTTGCCTTTGTTGGCATTTGAAACACCCATTGCCAGTGCTTGGTCCTTCGATTTTGTGGTGCCCATCTGAACTAGTTTGTCCGGCTCCTGAGTGAGACACTCCATGAAGGTTGATAGTGATGGCATTTGCCAATTTCGAAGGGTCATCTTGGCTGAGTGAAATGTGCTAACAAATACAGAAAACTATGGACCTAGTTTCGAAAGGATGGACATAATCAATTGTTCTTCCTTCTTAACAATTCCACATTGTTGCAGTTGAAGCACTAGTGACTTGAACTTAGTGAAGAACTCCTGGATGGTTTCAAAATGCCCCGGGCTCAAGCTAATGAGCTCATTTTCAAGCTGGTGGCCTCTCAATTCATCAATTTTCCCAAAGAGTGATTCTAGCTTCACCCATACTTCATTTGGGGTTGTCAAACTGTCTGTATGAAACAAGATTTCCCTCAAAATGCTCAGGCACAGCAATCCATAAGCTTCATCAAGTCGATTGTAGTACTTTGCTTTCTCCACAACAGAGTTTGGCTCCACTTCTGTGCCCATGGTTACTCTATAGAGACCCTTAGATCTCAGTTTGATGACCATTTCATCCTTCCAAATGAAGAAATTGAAGGGTGTGAGAAACATTTGGTTTGCTTCCATTACTGCTGCGTGAATGGTGAGAAAACTGCTGAAACACCTGCAAAAAACACTCAATTTTTATCTGGAAATTCTCTCTAGAATGCAGTTCAATGCTCAGTATTGATCTGCAACTCACTAAATCCACAATGGATTTGATACCATGTGATTATTTTGATCCACAGTAAGATCTAGGAGCTATGGAGAACCTCACAAAATCGAATTATTTGCGAAACCAGTGAAAAAGCTTGAAAAAGGAGACAATTTTACACACAATGTGATCTGAAACTTTGCATTATCAGACTGTCTAACATGTGAAAATGTTAAGAACATGTTATTATTACATCCATGAGAAATTCAAGAGCATTAGATAGCTCAAGATGAGTGTACAAGTCAAAATTGCCAAATTGGCCTCAATCCCCCCTAGGTGGGTCCAACTCAATCCTAATCATCCCAAACAGTCACGAATTCTAGTGTGAAGGTGGCTGAAGCATGCTGGGTCATAAATGAGGCCAAGGCAAGCGTGGGTGAGCAAGTAGAGGTGAGTGGGATGTCCAAGGAAGCAATAAATGCTCCAAATCTAGCCAAAATTGGGCAAAATCCACCCTATCGCTCCAAGTCAACAGTAATTCCCCAATTAAAGGAGAGAGAGCGCTCCATCATTTAAGGAGGGCACACTTGTGGACAAAACAGGAGTTTGGGTGAACTGGTTTGCTTGGAAGTGGGTGTGAACACTCTCAAATGTGGGTATTTGACTAACTAAAGTCACCTAGTCCAAACTATGGTGTAATAAAGCACATGAGCAATAAAATTTGACTATGGTTATGGACTATGGTACTAAGTATGGATTACTGTTCTAATAGTTGTGGTTGGGTAGACATTGTTAATAAGGGATAACTCTCATAATGGGGTGGGGTAGAGTTATCTAGACTAGAAATCCATAGTTGTGATTGTGGGTATAGTTGTAGAAAAATGTGAATATTGTAGCTCCAAAATTGAGGTGTTGGATAGATTTGTAAGTGAAGAGGTGAAAGTTGAGGAAGGCAAATCCATCTGTAGTTGGGTATAAGTTGTGACGGATTGCTCCAATAATGGAAGTTGGGTAGAGATAGGAGAGGAAAAGAAGAAGCAAACTCGTGGAGCTTTGAGGAATTTAGATAGATCCAATGAGGAGGTTGGGTATATTTATCCTATAGTGAGGGATAAAAGTTAGTTGAGGGTATGAATACTTGTAGAGGCAGAGAAAAATTCTACAAGTGTTGGGTAGCTCCAACAAAGTATTGCTGGGTAGTTTTATCTAGCGGAAGAAGAGAAAACCTAGTCAGGGGTTTAGATTATAAGGCAGAATTGAGTTCTACATAGTGGTGAAGAAGACAATAGTTCCAATAGAGGAGGCTGGGTAGAACTATTAAAGGGATATTGATTGTAGACAATAAGAAATGGGTATTGTTGCAATTAGCATCAATAGAAAGTTGGGTAGATTTGAGGAGTCAAGAAGGAACTGCACATTGAGGAGGTACATAAATGGGTTATAAGAAGAAGTTGATGATTGTAATCCTAAACATAAGGAGGTCGTATGAGGTAATGGCCCTAGAAGAGATATGTGATGAATTGAGAAAAACAATAGTGAAGATAAAATCTTTAGAAAAATCTCAAGGGACCAAGAAACCCTTGAACATGAAATTTGATGAAGGATTTGATGGAGAGAAGAAGAACCCTCATAGTGGATGAGGTGAGGATAATCACTAAGTTGATTATGAAGAAATTGGAGGTGCTGGAGCAATCACAAAAATTATGCCATGTCTAGACATGTGATGAATATAGAGATTACGAAGATGAAGGGGTAATATTGGTATGTTACCCAGAAGATAAGGCAAGCTAGATGATTTCCATTGAAGGGCATTGGATAGAGGGGATAAAGTTCAAGAATCCAAAGAGAGGCAAGAGAAACAAGTTGCAGAGGTATTCCATGAGAAGGAGGAAGATGTATATCTATAGACAAGAGAGGCTCTATGTTATGCAAAACATTCATTCAACGAGCATAAATAGACAAGAAAGAGTAGTCCACGCCTTAATAATAAATAAAAGAGATGAATAGAAAGCCTCTTCGAGGGGGAAACCTACTTATACAATGTACTAAGTAAACAAGACAAGACA
Organism: Larix kaempferi; assembly: GCA_027924585.1. Taxonomy (NCBI): domain Eukaryota; kingdom Viridiplantae; phylum Streptophyta; class Pinopsida; order Pinales; family Pinaceae; genus Larix; species Larix kaempferi. Next base: position 3,029,389 of record BSBM01000490.1, on the reverse strand, counting down.
AGACAAGACAATATGCTTCGAATGAAAATGTCTCCTTCATATATATAGAAGACAAAGAGGTACAATTACAACTAGTTGTTTGGTCCTTGTTTCAATGATTTGTTCAGGTTCCAAATGAATTTTCCTTCTTCATCAAGCTCTAGCAAGATAGTTTGAATTCAGACCTTGTCTCCTATCGCATTCTTTAAGCAAGAAAAATGGAAACCAAGGTGTACCCTTGAAGATGAAGGGAGCTCCAATTTGTAAGCCATACTACCAATATTCTGCAACTTTTTATAAGGACCATATTACTTGGGTTCTAATTCATTGTCCTTAATTAGTTGTTTTAGGGACATTTGTTTGTAAGGTTGCACACTTAGAAATATCCAATCCCCTTCTTCAAAAATCCTTTCATTGCGATGTTGATCTAATTGTTTCATCATGTTTTTTGACATAACTAGGTTGTCCTTCAGTATCTGGAGAAATTCTTGCTAGTGCTCTAGGTGAGCTTCCACAACTTGAACTTTAGATTTTCCTTTTAAGGGAGATGTGATAGATGGATGATGGTACCCATAAAGTGCCATAAATGGAGACATTTTTGATGATGTATGGAAGGAATTATTGCACCATCATTCTTCTGAAGATGTTCCAGGTGGATATGGGTGGCCACCCACCTATTACATTGGCTCAAAACAATTTTCCATTTTGGCATTTTTCTAGTAAATTTTCTATATTTTTTCGGGTCCTGATCTTCTAGGTCCGTTTTGAGGCCCTAAATGATGTTTTTTTGTCGATTCGTGGGAGGGGGGAAATGGTTGCCAATGGAATGCATTTCCCTTTAGTCTAAAATTTTAGAGCTTGGATATAACTTTCCAATGGGATATCGAGCACCCCAAACATATATCGTATGCAAAAGTTATGACCCCGGGAAGTTGGCTGTTCAACTTACAACCTTGGGGCCGCAAACTTTATGACGGTTCATCTTCTAGGGTTAGGTGTTTGGATGTTTAGGGTTCTTTCCCTCATGCTTATGATAAATAGGTCCCTTCATCCTCTTTTTGTATTCAACTTCTCATGAATGAGCGTAGTCGTCACATCTCTTCTTAGAGATATAGCTACCACCATTCTAGTTGCTTTTATTTTACAGTTTGTTCTATTTCATTATTTTTTAATAGAATTTGAGTTTACTATATCACTGTGTTTCTTGCCATATATATGTGTATTTAAATATATATATATATATATATATATTCTTTCATTTTTTTCTCACATAAATCTATATCAAAAGGTAACCATTTCACCCATTGTGTTTGTTTATCAGTTGCAAAGCAACAATGATAACCTTCCAAATGTTTGTTCACTATCTTGGTTTACCGATTGAATTAAGGATGATAAGATGGACTGTGAGCCAACTAGGTACCCAAATAAGAAAATAATTCTGTCCAAAATTTTCCACTGAAAATTGGATCTTTATCACTTACAATAATCTTTGTGTTTCCATGTATCTTTTGAATTGTTTCCATGAATGTTGCAACTACTGCACTTGCATTAAAAGGGTGACAGAGTGCACAATAGTGTGCATACTTTGTGAGTACCAACAACCACCATAATAAAATTGTTCCCTTATGACTTGGGTAGACCTGTGATACAATCAATTGATAATTCCTCCCAATGTTGACAAGGTATGTCTAATGGTTTTAAAAGACCTGGGGTCTTAACAATTTCAACCTTATTTTGTTTTCAAACCAAACTTTTTACCACAAACCTTTGAACATCATATTTAATACCTTCCCAAAGAAATTCCTGCTTAAACCTATGGTAGGTTTTCAGGAATCTTGAGTGCCCCCCTATAGGGTAGGTGTGTAATTCCAAAAGGACCTTTTGTTTGAGTTGGGAGTTCTTACATATATATAAGATAGTGAATAATTTCTCCACACAAAAGTATATGATACATTGGGATACTTTTGTAGCTTTTGAATGAGTGTCCACACCGATAGGTCATTCTTCCATTCTTCCCTTGCTTCTACTATCCAATCGGGTTGTATAATAGAAACAACAAAAAGTAATGCCTCAACATCCTTATCTTTCCTTGAGAGTGCATCTACCACCATATTTTGTTTCCCCTTTTTATAGATGATTTCAAAGTCATATCCTAGCATCTTGGTTACCCATTTTTTTTTCTCTTCTAAATATAGTCTCTATTCCAAGAAGTATTTAAGACTATCATGATCTGTTTTGACCTTGAAGTGCCTACCTATTAAGTAAGGATGCCATTGCTTAAGTGCATGTAGTATTGCTATAATTTCCTTCTCATAAATCGGTTTGTGTAAGTTCTTTCCCTTGATTGGTTGACTTTCAAAAGTCAAAGTCCTTCCTTCTTGCATTAGAACAACACCAATGCCATTTACCGAGGCATCACATTCCACAATAAAGGGTTTTAAGAAGTATGGTGTGGTCAAGACATGGGATTTTCACATTGCCTCTTTAAGTTGTTCAAAATTGAGTTGCCTATGGATTCCAAGAGAATGAATCCTTCTTCAATAATGTTGTTAGAGGTTCTTCTACTCTTCCATAGTTTCGAACAAACTTGTGGTAGTACCCTGTCAAACCTAAGAATCCTCTAAGATTCTTCAAGTTTTTGGGAATCGACCAGTCCATCATGGCTTTGATTTTGTTAGGGTCCACCTTGACACTTTCATGAGATACAATATGACCCAATTATTCTACCTGCTTTACCCCAAATAAACATTTGGAAGGTTTTTCATATACTAATTTGTTGCTCCTTTAGTAGTTGTAGCACCCTGTCAACATGTTGAACATGTTCTTCCCAAGACTTTCTATATATTAATATATCATCAAAAAATACTAACACAAATTTTCTAAGGTAGGGCCTGAAAATAGAATTCATTAAACCTTGAAATGTGGAAGGTGCATTCGTAAGGCCAATAGGCATGAATAAAAATTCATAATGACCTTGATGAGTTCTGAATGTTGTTTTTGGGATGTCTTCTTCCTTCATTCTAATATGATGATACCCTAAATGAATATCCCATTTTATGAAGTAAACTGATCCATGTAGTTCATCTAACAATTCATCAATGACATGAATGGGAAACTTATCTTTAATGGTGAGCTAGTTGAGCTCTCTATAATCTGGACACATAAGCCATGAGCCCTCCTTCTTTTGTACCATTACAATGGTGCAGAGTAATAACTTTGGCTAGGACTAATTATGCCATCCTTTAACATTTCTTCAATCATACGCTCAATTTCACTCTTTTTTCCATAAGGGTATCTGTAAGGTCTCATGTTATGAGGGACACTTCTTGGAATAAAGTGAATAACATGATCACGATCTCAAGTAGGTGGAAGACCTTTTGGAATATCTTCAAAAGCCTTGGAATGCTTATCATTGAAACTTTGTATACCTAGCGGAATAAGAGGCTTAGATTTTTGAACCTCTACTGAGAATAATTGTGCAATTACACCCTGATGTCATTTTTCAACAATTTTGTCATTCCATTAGAGCTTATCACCTTTCTTGGTTTCCCTGTGCTACCCCTTAATTCAAATTCTTTTCCTTCTCAAGAAATTTTCATGATTTTTTTTTTTAAATTATAATCCATTGTTCCCAATTATTGTAACCATTGGACCCCTAAGACAACATCAACACCACCCCTTGGAATAGCAATCATTGGACTATTCAACACATATTCCCCCAAAGTAAGAGTGATCATATGGAATTTCCCTGAGTAATTGATAGTTCCTCCATTTTCAATCATTACTTGAAACACCGGTGCTGGATATATAAAGCAATTGAGAGCTTTGGCTAATTTACAATGAATGAAATTATGAGTGCTACTGGAATCAATCAACACTATTACCTTTTTGTTTTTTATATATACTTCGATCTTGAGAGTTTGAGGAGTGCGAATTCCAGCCAATGCATGATAAGATATGGTGATATTAATCTTGTTGAGAGTAATCGCTTCTATTTATTCATCTTGCAATGGTTCATATTATTTTGCTTCTTCTTCTTCTTCACAATCTATATTGAATAATTTCTTCTCACCACACTTGTGTCCTTTTCTATACTTGTTGTCACAATTAAAGGATATAAATTTTATTCTTCTTTCATCCATTTATTGAGGTTTAAACCTTGTAGGTTGAGGTGGGTTATAAGAAGCAACATCAATCTCTCTATAGGTGTTATAGGTGGTCATTTTAGTAGCCATCGTTATATTTTTACTTTCAACCTTCCTTGCCAACATGAAATCCTTCTCTAAGGATGTTGGTGTGAATAGATGCACCTCATGTTGAATTTTATCGTTCAAGGTTCCAATAAAGAGATCCAACAATTTATCATCTGGTATGTCATTCACTCTGAGAATCAACTTTTGAAATTGTTGAATGTGATCAATTATTGAACCCTTTTACCTCAGATTTGTCAATTGGGTAAAGAAGGAATTGCTCTTAACATCATCATGATATGATATCAATTTTCTATAAAAATGGACCAAGAGATAACAAATTTCTTTTTGCATTCACAAAATCCATTGGTAAGACACAAACTATTGCGGTTCTAAATATAAAGATCTAATAATTACCTTTTGTAGATTTGGCTCCTGATGTATTTCAAAGAATTGCTCCATCTGGAATATCCATGTTATGGGGTCCTAGCCATCAAAATTCCTCATGGAGATCTTGGGGATTTGGATACCCTTTGGGGACTATCCCTGAGTACTTCCATTATTAGAATCAATTCCTCTTGTAGTACGCTTATTAATGGAAGGTTTCTCAACATGGACACTATCTTTATCTTCCTTGGTTTCCTGGGACCCATCATCACCTTTAGGGAGATTTTCCTTTGGATTTTGTATGATCTTAGAAATCATTTTCATATTTCACACCATATTATTATCCATATGTCCCATTATCTTATTCTCTATATTAACTAAACCAACCATTCTCATAGTCCCTTTAATTAAATCTTCCAACTTGGACATCCGAAAAGATAGGTATTCACTTTCATCGAAGGCCATGGATGAATCCTCTGTTTGTTTGAGTAGAGTGGTGTGGCATTTTCCACCACCTTTTGGTGCCATGTGTAACAATAAAAATATATATCTATGATCTTTATCACACCTTTAATATCAATCCAAATACATCCTTCTACTATAAATTATTCAAATTTAAAATGGCGTGCCTTTTCAAAACCCTAATTTGGAGACTATTTTGTTGACCGACGTTCCACCTGATAGAACTCTGATTTTGGCCCCTATGAGTCTGAATTTTCATCCAATGGTGGATTTATATTTCCTCTTTCCAAAGCTACAGGCTTCATTGAATTTTGATGTGCCAAGAGGAAATGGATGCAACTTTCCCACAATGTGTTGATTTTGAACTTTTCTAGAGAACGAACTTGTACGACCTGCCACGTGTTCAATTTTTCAGATCTGAATTTGAAATTCATATAATAGATAATAAATTCCAACTTCTATCATATGAAACAAGCCTCATTCAATCTGGAGCTCCCATGCTCCAAATATAACAAATTTTCCAAGGACTAATTTTTGACTCGTTTTTGGGCTGGTTAGAAACCCTAAATTTAACCGAGTATATATTAAAAAGTATAGTGAACCAAGAGATAAAATTTTTACCACAGGTACACATCCCCTCCAATTTTTATGGCCTGAAACTTCGTATAAAAAAAATTGTAGCAAAAATTCCAAGATGACTAGTTTTGGAAGCATTCAAGCTCTGATACCAAATGTTATGCAACAAATTCCCCAAAAGAGCATAAATAGATAAGAAATAGTAGCCAACCCATTAATAATGAAGAAAATAGATGAATAGAAAGCCTCTTCAAGGGGGAAACCTCCTTATAAAATGTACTAAGTACACAAGACAAGAAATACAAGATGCTTCAAATAAAATTGTCTCCTTCATATATATAGGAGATAAATATGTATAATTCCAACTAATGGATCCAAGCCGACATCAATAATATAATAATACTAACAATGATTACCACTGATGGACCTAATCCAAAATCAATAATATGACCATAGTAATGTAATGTGCCACAATATAAGGGGGTAATGTGGCACCATTTAGGGCTTAACACTCTAGCGAAGGAAGAGATGAAGAGGGGAGGTTCAATTCCCATGTATTATTTTGATGATGTGGTGGAGTGGAATATAGGGAAGTGTGTGCAAGAGTACCCTACATGTGTTAAGGTAGGTACAATTGAAGAATAAGGTAATTTTGATGATATTGCAAGCGCATATAAAGGTAGTGGTGCAGTCACTTAGAATAAGTTGAAGATTTTGTGGAAGCAAACCTCATTGTGAGTGAGGAAGAGAATAAGCTAGAGTGTGGTGAAGACCTAGAGTATATGCCCGAGGAAGAGATAAATATAGTTGTTGAATGTGCACATGTAGGCATAGAGGAAGAAGGAAGTAGCGATGTTGATGCTACATGCGAAGAGGACAACTATGTTGTTGTTATGAATAAAGACAAAGGTGGTCAAGTTGTTGAACCTAAAGTGGAAGTGGAAGTAATATTTGATGAATAATATTTTATGGATGAAGATGAGAAGATGGAGATCAATAATAAGAAGAGGCTTATTGAGTATCTATTGAATGGAATAGACGACCAGCATGAGACTGAGGAACCTATAGTGATGATAGAGCCTACAATTGAGGCAAGCAAGGAAGGACATAATGAGTAGGAGATGGAGTTAAATTCCATTAAGGAATGTCTCTATAGGCGTAGTTTTGATGAAGGGTGTGAGGATGTTGTTGCCATAGGAGAAGTAAAAAGGAAAACAACATTTGAGGTTATTGAGAATGAAAATCTTGAAGAGGGAAGAGTTTTATATATTCCCAAGTGCCTTGTAGAGGCCAGAGTTTCAACCAAATGATTGGTTGAGTACTTGTGTGAAATTTCCATAGAGACTACATTTGAAGCAGCAGAGAGCATGGACTAGGGGCAAAGTCCATGGAAGAAGATGAAATAATACAATTCATTAAGAGGCTTGCATAAATAGATAAATAATGTTTTTATGAACATGGATTGAAAGATGTAGGGGTGAGCTTGCATGGAAATGGAAGGAGACTTGCAAAGGATATTCAAGGAAAGAAGGCGAAGGAGGACCCTAGTTTTACAAACCATATATATGTTTATAAGTGTGCATGTACAGAAGAAAAAAGCAACAACGATGTTGCAAAAGATGATGATTAGAGTGAAGAAAGGCACTGTGCCAGAGTGTCAAGGTTGTGTAGGAGAACAGTGGAAGATGTGGATGATGGTGGTAGAAATCTTAAGGAGCCTAAGAAGTCATGGATATGATTAATAAGAAGATGAAGAATAAATTGAAAAAGAAATGGTGGATGGTAGGTTCTGAGTATGGAGCTGACGAAACAAGAAGAAATGGATCATGCATGAGCAAATGCTTTTTTCCTACCCTGAGAGTATTGACGTAGGAGAATTTGGCGGTAGAGCCAGACACATGAGTTTGACGTCATTATAGACTTGATTTGGGAGGTTTTAGGAGTAGTCACAACTTCCTGTAGGATATTTGGGTGTCATTGTAGACACGATGTAGATAAGTTGAACACATTATAGTTGTCCACGGGAGTATCGAGGAGAACAAATATCAACCATCCCCCAAGATATCACACATAGTCTTATTCGTCTGATGAGATGATCATGAATATGGCATTGGATTCACCATATCAGAGGCTACCTATCAGGAGTTTCATCTGAGAATAGTGATGTGAGGAAGGACAATGGCCTAAAATTGATATGATATTAGGACTATTATATCAAAATTCGGTGCATCAAAGGAACAAAATGACAGAAAATTTCACCCAGATCCTTCGACGGATGCCAACAACAATGGAGGGATCATCAAGAAGTCATTTCCGAGGAGCCAAACCATTCAAGGTACAATATAACTATGATATTCCTTTGTTTTAAGGCTAGATCAATGTTGATTCCCTAGATAAATGGTTGAATCTATTAGAAGGGTATTTCTTTGTCCAAAAATTTTCTGACAGGGAAAATATTACCTTTGCACTCCTTAAGGTTGTTCCCCGTGTCAAAAATTGGTGGGAAACTTATTCTAAGAAAAACTCAATAGAGGAGTCTAAAATGTTTGAGGCTGATCCACTTGGGCCTGTTTTATAGATGTCGTTAAGGAACAATATTACCCTATTGGAAATTATGACGACTAATACACGAGATGGACCACAATGTGTCAAGAGAGGCTCTAAATAGTGTCGGAGTTCACAAATAACTTCCATACCTTGCGAACCAAGTTAGGTATAAAAAAATCCAAGCGACATCTGGTTCTAAAATACCATGGATTTTATGGACGTCTCATCACTGGGAGTTACTTATCAATATGCTGTCAAGATCGATAAAAAAATTCAAGTAGAAGAACAACGGGAGTTTGGGCCTGTGAATCAACCATAGAAGAAATTCAAGGGTAAAACTAGATCGCAAAACAAAGGACATACTAAGGACAACTAGCCCCAGGAAAACCAATCCAAGCCACAAGCAAAGATGAGTAATGGAAAGACAAATAAGGACACCATGAAATGATGTGAGTTTCATAAGATCCCCTAGCACAACGATGATGAATGTCACTCAAAGAAGTCATCGATGGTCGAGATCAAATCTTCATAGTCAGATCCTGGTTTTGATTTTGAGTCAGAAACCAACGTCGCAGAAGAAATATGGGACTTGGTGACTATGTATTGATTACATAGCTCTAAACAAAATCACAGTCCATAATCAATATCCCATTCCCTAGATTGATGACCTTCTCTACCAACTGAAGGGTGCCAATTATTTTAGTAAGATTGATCTGAAGTCCGTCTATCATCAAGTACCAATTGAGTCGACCGATGTTTGGAAGTCTACCTTTAAATCTTGGGAAGGCCTTTTCGAGTGGTTGGTCATGCCTTTTGACTTAAATAATGCTCCAATGACTTCTGTGAGGATGATGGATGATATTCTCTATCCATTCACCAATTATTTTGTGTTCATATATCTAGATGACATCCTCATATACAACAAAATGTGTGAAGAACATTTGCAACATATTCAATAGGTCCTCGGCACCCTGCGACAACACAAGTTATATGCTAATTTATAGAAGTGATCATTTGGAATGGAGAGAATTTAGTATCTTGGATGCATCATGGATGAACATGGTGTGCATGTGGATCCATCCAAGATCCAAGCCATTCACAACTAGCTGACCTTGATAAATCTCATAGAGCTTCACAGCTTCCTAGGCCTTGTCAACTTCTATTGCAGGTTTGTGTTGGGATTCTCTCGCATTGCTTGGGCCCTTAGACAAGTGACCAAATGTGGATATAAGGCCAAGTTTGTTTGGTAAAAGTCACAAAAACAATCATTTAAGGAGTTGAAGCAGCGCTTATGTTTGGCACCCATCCTTACCTTACATGATCTACAACAACCCTTTGAAATTGATACAGATACTTCGTACTATGCTATTGGCGCAGTACTCACTCAACATGGCCATCTAGTGGCGTATCACAGTGAGACACTTTCATATGTAGTCCAAAAATACCCCACAAGTGATAAGGAAATGTATTCCATTGTCCAATATTGCCGCCAATTGAAGCATTACATACTTAGAAAAGAGATGGCCATCCACACTAATCATAAGCCCCTGCAGTTCATGTAGACATAAGGGAAGTTACAGAATGATCGCCACAAAAAATGGTCAACGTACTTGCAACAATTCCACCTGAACATCAAGTATAATAAGTGCAACACCAATCAAGTCGTTGATTTCCTCAGTCAACCTCTAGTGTCAGCCTTAACCACAGTGCTCAACTCTTGCAGCCATGAGACCTCTGGGTGGTATCAACTATATGATAGTGATCTCGAGTTCGCTTCCACCTATCGATCATTGTGTGCAGGAACATTAGTGGAAGAATTTCATCTCTAGGAAGGATTGTTATGCCACATGGGCCAACTCTGTGTTCCTTCAAGTGAGCATGCAAAGCTGATTTGGGAAGCGCATTATAGTCGGGTGGAAAGGAAATTTGGGATATAAAATATAGTAGCAGTACTGCATTAGTATTTTTATTGGATGAAGCTCTGATAAGATGTCGGCATGTATATTAGATCATGCTCTTCTTGCGCCATCGCGAAACCTGTAATTAAGAAGCAAGGGATGTACACCCCTTTGCCTACTCCCAGTGGGCCTTGGGAATCCATCTCCATGGACAACATGTTAGGACTATCTTCAACCATGCATGGTAATGACTGTGTGTTTGTGGTTCCAGACAACAGATTCTTGGGAACATTCTGGTCTAGCCTATGGTCTCTAATGGACACCAAACCCACCCAATCGACTGCTTCCACCCCCAAACCGAGAGATAGACATAGGTGGTTAATAGGATGATTGTGCATGTTTTGAGGATGTATAATTCTAAACATCACCGCACATGGGATGAGAGTCTTCCATATATTCAACATAGCTACAATAGATCCCTTCATATATGTACAGAACACAACCCTTTCCAGGTGTGCTTGGGATTCCAACCACTGACCCTAATTAATGTAATTCTTCCCATTCCTCAACATGGGAGGATTCAATCCATGCTTGCACCGAGGCAAAAAATGCCACTTGATTTGTTGAAAGGATTCAACACATCCGTCAGTAAGTCCATGGCATTATGGAGAAATATAAATTCCAAGTACAAGCAACGACATGACCAACATCGAGTTTCACACAAATATCAGGTGGGTGATAAGGTTTGGTTCCATTTGCAGAAAGAGAAACTCACATGACCCCATCGCAAGCTTCATTCACTTTGATATGGGTCATACACCATCACCAAGGTATCCAGTGAGAATGGCTTCGAATTAAGCATTCCTCCCTTCTGGGCCTGCACCTAGTATTTAATGTGGAGGTCCTTCACCCATATTTTCCACCATTTTTGGACAGCTCAGAGGTGGTAGAGCAATTGGCACTATCGAAACTCAACCCTAACTGTTTGGAGCAGGATATGGTTGATTGGATCATGGATACAAAGGTGAAGGGCACTCACCAAGAACACATTTAGCTCTATCGGGTCATCAAAGCTGAGTAGTTTCTTCACCAAGGCAAGTAGCTCATCAGGAGTGAAATTTAGCACAAGTTTCCCCATCTAATGTGGGATACCATTGCTTCCTAAGGGTAGGGGGACTGGTCTAGATGGATATTTGTTGGGATCCAGAATTATCTTTTATAATGATGTTATTTACATTAATTTCCCATCCTATTTACTGTGATTTAATACATTTATATTCAATAAGGCTATCTTTTACTTTGCTTTATCAATTAAAATCTCGTAGATGAAAGAAATGCCTAATCTATTATTTTTAATGTATTAAACGCAATAATGTGCAAATGATATATATTTCAGTACTCCATTTGACCTTCCATTCGGTCCTTAGTTCTGTACCAGGTTCGATTATGTCTTGGGACATGTTTTTGGCTACTCTTCGACGAAATGATCTACCTTTGCCTCCTGGTTCTTATTAATCTTGTTGGTCATGCATGTGCAAATCAAACCATGATGATGAGCTTTGGAACATTTTTTTCAAACAAATAAATAATTAAAAAGATTGGTATATTAAAATAATTATTATTTTTAAACCATTCATATGTTTGTTTAAAGTTTAAAAAAATTATAAAATGGTACTGGTGGAGCTTTTAATTAAAAATTATAAAACACATGGTTATAATAATCGTTTAATTCATAAAAGAACACTCATATATGTATATGAATTCATGAATACCACTTAAACCAATATTCCGTTCACCTCATCATATAAAAACCATACTTCCCATATAATATGTTTTTGGGCATGTTAGTTATATGCCATAATTTGTTTAAATGTTTTTAGTCCCTGCTGTAGGCAGAGACTATATGTTCCGCCTTTTACTATTAGTTGAAATGAATCATCTATTGGAAAACATTATCTTTATTAAGGTTAACCAAAATAATGTTATTTTTCAATTTTTTTAATTAGGTGTTTTCTGAATGTTTATTGGACTAGAGCTATTGATTAGACAATTTTTATCATTGCACGGAATCTTAAAAATTGAAAAGAAAAGACAAAATAGTTTACATAGTATTACTTACCAAATTTATAGAAATATTTGTGCGTGGATTACCATTCTTATTTGAAGGCACCTGGGTGATTTGCATGGCACCTGTCCAGCACTTATCCAGGACACTGCATTTCTGCATTCTCGCTGGATTTTTCATTTGTCGGAGAGATCTTAATTTTAGTATTCCAGTTGTAATGGTGCTCCGTTTACTAGTGCTTATCTTTCTTTTTCCTGTTTCCCAGTATATGGCAAGGTGCCTTCCCTTTGCAGTTGGTGTTAAGAAAGTTGAACTTTATGCGTCAATTATTGACAAGAATTGAATTTTGTAAAAGGCAGACGACCGATTTCCTCCATTTTCTCTGAAATTTTGTTTAATTATCAAAAAAATCCCCTCAGTTACGAGGTGCTTTTTCTGAAATTGCCTTTGACAAAACTTCAAGCTGCTCATGGTAGACTAAGCTTCAAACTAAGTGTCCAAGACCCTGCATTCTCATTGGTTTTTTGTTTGTTTGTTGGAGTGATCTTAATTTTTCATATTTAAGTTGTAATGTCGTTCCCTTTAATAGTGCTTATTTTTCTTCTTCCTGTTTCCCGGCGTATGGCTTAAGAAGTTTTTCATTCACAAATGCTTTGTATTTGGGGTGCATATGCCTTCTATTTGTAGTTTGTGTTATGAAAATTGTAAGTTTATGTGTCAACTCAAAGCAACGAGTCTGGATTTCGATGGTGAGCGGAATTTTGTAAATGGTTTAAGCAAGTAACTAATTTTATCCATTTTCACTGAAATTTAGTTTAATGAACATAATATCCTCTGCACTACCTATTTTTGAATGCATCACAACGACTTTCACCAACTATTTCAGCAAGTATGGAGAGCTTACATACTCGGTCATAATGAAAGACCGCGCCACAGGAAACCCTAGGGGTTTTGGGTTTGTGACTTATGCTGATCCCAGTGTTGTAGACAAAGTCATTAAGGATAAACATCTTATAGATGGGAAAATGGTAAGTACTAGGTAACTGCCCCTTCATATATTAGGTTTCTTCTGGAAAATTCAATGGCTTCTTTTTCTATGCTCTTTATTTATTTGCATACAAGGTATACAGATGGGCGGCTTGTGTTTTTACCATGTGGTGCTGAGGAAGTAGAGTTTTGGGTTTGACAGGTGTAGGTCAAAAGGACCATTCCAAGAGGGAATGCTGCAATAGAAGGCTCCGAAACAAAGAAATATTTTGTGGGTGGTATAACTACATCACTTATAGAATGTTTGTTCGCTGCCACTTTGTCAAATGCCATTTTAAGCCCTTTCAGCTTATCAGCCACAGTGTCAGCAAGGGAGTTGCTTACTTTTTGACAAGCTAACATTTTCTTCTCTCTGCAGATGAGTTCAAGAATTACTTTTCGAAGTTTGGTAAGATTGTTGAGCATTAGATCATGCAAGATCATAGCACAGGTCAATCTCGGGGTTTTGGTTTTGTAACCTTTGAGAGTGAGCAAGTTGTTGAAGAGATCTTAGCACATAGAAAAATGTATGAGTTGGGTGGAAAGCAGGTAAATCCTTTTGCATTGTATGTCTTCTAGTTCACATGGGCTATAGTTTTTTTTCACCTTTTTAATTTATGTTATGTAACGTCTAGATCTAGTTATATATTTTTGCTAAAATCCCATGGAGTCACTTTTGGATAGAATTGTGTTAGTAGGATTGCCCTAGTTTGGGAGATATGGTTCTGTTAGCACCATGATTTGCACCATAATTTACGTTAATTTTTTGTCTTGTTGTAGGTGGAGATTAAGAAGGCTGAGCTGAAGAAGGTCTTGCCTGAGCCAGAACCTGGATATGGGATGGATGCGATGCCTCCCTTTATTCTAGGTCCCCATGGCTTCGAGGATGTTTATGGTGGATTAGGTGCTGGTGACTACAGTAGTTCTTATAGGCCAGGAGCTTATGGCTCGAGCAGGAGATTATGGTGGGTATGGAGGTGCTCACTATGGTAGTGCCTATGGAAGCTATGGTGGTGCTAGTCTAGGGGTGTATCGGGGAGACTCTGCTACTAGATATGGAGGCAACTCTGGATTCTATGGTGGCAGCTTTGGGGGCTATGGGAGTGGGCTGCTAGGTGGCCTTGGAGATGGTGAGGGTTTTGGTAGCTATGGTGGTAGTAGTAGTTATGGAGGCAGCTATGATTCTGGAATTGGTGGTGGCTATGGTGGAAGTGGTGCAAGATAGAATAAGATTCATCCATTGGTGAGTGAGTGTGTCCCGAGTGGTTTCCTAGTGTAGACAAGTTCCATTCTTAACCTGAAGAAAGTACTATACATTTGAGGCTTAATGGTGTTATAGTAATCAAAGATCCAATTTATTCTCTGAACCATCAAGTTCTTTAGGGATTTTGTTTCATTAAGGACATTCAGAGGGGTATTGATTTTAATATGCTGAAAATTTCTATCTATTTTTGTAAAGGAATTGCACGCATCACTGGATAGACAACTGAAACTATATTATTAGACATTTATATGATAGTATGGATTGGATGAAGTTTTTTTCTTCATTTGCATGTGCTGCTCTGTTAACTTTGAAATTGAAGTCTGAAATAGTATTTCCTTTTGTTAACTGTTGTTTCATTTCTAGCTTTTGTTGTAATTAGGTGAGGAAAACAATATTTCATTTTTTATAACTATTACTTCTTGTAAATTAGGAAGATGCAATTTAGAAACAATTCCTCGGACCTGCTTATTTTTCACTCCATTGGAAGTTGTGAGTTTATACGTAATATCGCTAAATTCATTGGGTATTTTGTTTATGGGCTTGTTTGCTAGGACTCTTGAGTTAAAGCTAAAGTCGATGTGCTGAAAATACTATTATAGTCTTGTAGTATATAAGCAATGTATTTTATAGTGTGGTGCTATTTATTACTTTTCTAGATATTATAGCAAAAGTTTCTAAGGGGTAATTCTTTTTAAAATTGTAATCGAATTGACATCCAATTATATATACTCCAGGGTAAGAACATAGATGGCTGTAATGTCGGAAGACGACTCTTACATTTTGAGGTTTTTGTGAATTTTCATTGTTCCATTTCGAAATTATTAATAAAACGTAGATCGAGCAAGACAATTAGCTACACTGGTCAATTCTCAGTGAAGCTTTTGAGAAAAGACAATGTGGTATGATTTCCATTTGCCAATAATGTAAATAGGACCAGTATAAAAAAAATCCATTAAGATTTGTTTTTTTATTTCCTTTTTTTAAAAATAATTTGTTGGTTGTTTCCTATTTATTTTCATTTGATTTGTGTTAAGTTGCAAGTTTATGTGTCAATTATTTCAAAACCTTAAAAATACAAATATCTATTCTGATAATGGAGTTCTGTAAAAATCTTAAGTGGGCAACTGATTTCCTGCAGTTTGGATGAAATTTAGTTTATCAACAAAAAAATCCCCGCCATTACCAGGTACTTTTTGTGAAATTGCATTTGACAAGTCTTATGGCTGCTCATGGAAGACTAAGCTTCAAACTGAGTGTTCAAGATGCTCCATTTCTACATTCTCACCGTATTTTAGTTTATTGGAGAGATCTCTAGTTGTAATGATATTCCCTTTATTAGTATTTTTATTTTTCATCCCATTTACTGGCAAATGGCTTTAGAAGTTTTTCATTTGCAAATGTTGTGTATTTGGGTTGCAAATTCCTTCCTAGTTTGTGCAATTCTGGACGTGTTTTATGAGCTTTGGAAAAGGAGTCGCAGCACCAACAGTCTGATATGCCACTATGGTGGTCCCACATTTCCGAATATTAGTAAGATTGTAATTTGTTTGTGCTGTGAGCTTGGCTTGTGTTAGATCACATCTTACCCCTCGAATCTTGGCTGTTATTATTGGGGAGGCTTCATGGGCACATAATAGGTGGGTTGAATCACAATAATTACAGCCCAGTTTCCATTTAAACAGTCTTGAGTACTCAATAGACATGCCCTTTTCACTTCATCTCTATTGTCATTCATTCTTGGAGGGACTGATTTTGGTGCTAAGGGCACTTTATTCACACCATCTATTGCCATGTATCCATTTGCATCTATGTTTGGAGGAAGGTATAGAGAAATGTGGTTGCAGCTTGTTCATAGATCTTTGGAGAAACCAGGGGCTGCCTTCATCAAGTGGGGTCAATGGGAGGCTACACATCTTGATCTTTTCCCCAGAGATTTATGTAATGAATTTACCAAACTACACTCAAGGGCACCGACACATAAATTTTCATATACACAACAAACTATTGAAAAGGCTTTTGGTCATAGAATTGATGAAATATTTGAGGACTTTGAAGAGGAGCCCGTGGCTTTTGGCTGCATTGCACAAGTGCATAAAGCTACTCTGAAGTTTTGATATGTTGGTCAGAAGGTAAAGCCTATGACTATTGCAGTGAAAGTCAGGCATCCTGGAGTTAGTGACGTGATTCAGACGTATTTTGTGATAATAAACTGGTTTGCAAAAGTTTCTAGTTGTCTTCCTGCACTGAGATGGCTGCGACTTGATGAAAGTGTACAACAGTTTGTTGTCTTTAAAGATGTGTCTTTTTCCAAGCCCTTATATCCACTTGTACACCTAGCGGTTTTGATGGAGACTTATGAAGAAGTTATAATTAAAAATTCTTATAATTAATTCTTATAATGATCTAGCTATTCATATATGTATATGAAGGCACATAAGAATCAAAGGCTACTATTACGCACTATTTTCTAAATAAATTTACTATCAAATGGAAGCTAATACAAATTTATGCCCAACTACTCAGTTCTTGATGTGAAAATGGAAAATCTTGTTGGTTGATGTCTTCCAGACATTTTGTGGAAGATAGCATGCATACCATGCAATATGAAACACATCTTCTCAATCACATTTAAATGCATTGGTTCTATTCTAGTGAACTATGGTAGAATCTAAATTTTTGGGAGACTGAACATTTTGAGAGAGCTAACTCTTTTATCACTATGATAACCAAAACCAAGGATTTGTTATGCATAATGCTTAACTGTCATAGGAAAGAAAGAACTTGGAGGTGTTCAAGGCCCTTGTTATTGAAACTTTTCCATTTGGTATGTCATTCCTTTGGTACCAAGTGAAAACTATTACAAAATTCCATAAACAATAATGCCTTTGCAAGATATTTTGTATTTTTCTTATAACTTTGACAATGAGTGAGGAAAAGTGCATCGGGTTCCTCTTTAAGGGGTTAGACAATTTATGTTGTTAATCCAAGTGTTGTGTGTAACGAACTTCTTTTTTGTTATGTTTTTGGTGGCAAAGAAGTGAATATTGGGCCTTAATATGACTTTAATAGTTATCCTGTGGTGTAATAATATCTTTATTCAACTTTATGTAGTGAGAAATGTTCAAGGGGATGGATCTGAACTAAAAGTTATCTTTGGTGTTCTGTACAAATCTTGTATGTCTACTCATAATTTTATTTTTCTTAATTCATATTAATCATAAAAATAATCTTCTCAAACACTTTTCACCAATAAAAATTGCACACTTAATAATATATTTTATTAAATAAATACAAATAAATAAATAAATTCATTCAACATTAAACAAACTATATAAAAACATTATTGTATAATATTTTGGATAAAGAAAAATGAAAGACCATTCTCTATGTATGAAATGGTGTAAAAAAAGAAATGTCCAACCTAAAAGATCAAATCATTTCTAAAATTAAAAAGCACAATTTTTTTAATTTAAAATAAATGTCTTAGATAACGATCGATGATTTTCCAATTCCTTTGAAGCACCTCCTAATCAAACTTATATATGATATCGATGCCTTTACATAACAAAAAATCTTACCCTCTAAAGATATAGCAAATATAGATAATTTTTCAAGTTAAAATTATACAAATACATAGGTTTTAGTGTCATTGTCACACAGACATGTCATATATCTTGCATAAGTAGCATTAACAAATAAAAATAAACATTAAAAATGTTCACTTTAATTAAAAACAATAAAAGCTCAATTCCGTATTAAAAAAAAAAAAACAAAATGATCAAATTTTTATAGCCTTTTAACTAGTAAAATTAGTAAATAATGTTGTCAACACTAGACTCTTGCAGGTATGAATTTCCAAAGTAGTTCATCAATATATGTAAACATAAAAACTATAACCACATCCCTTCTAAGATCATATGCATTCCATATAGAGCATGTATGAAATTTAAAACTATAAATCCTATTGAAATCGATGTATATTTGAAAGCAAGTCAGTCATATAATCCTGTTACATGATTATAATATGCATTAAAATCAAGGCATATTAACTGCAAAGCTTAGTTCAATTGGATTTGTTCCTATTGAACCTATTTCTCGATGCATATTTTTAGTTAGCCTTTTTGTTTACTTAACATTTTTGTCTATTTAAATTCATATTGTATTTTTGTACAATGAGAATATTTGGACAGAACCTACATATCTAGGATTCAAGTTCAATAGGATTATATGCATGTCATATACTTTGCAGTTCTCACTATTATCTTTGCAAAGAGGGAATATATGCACAGACCACAACCAAATTTCCTAATCATATTCTCCCACATGGGGACTTTTCTTGACTATGCCAACCACATAAACAACTTTGCCTTCAATGGACAATTAAAATTCCATATCTTCTTCTTCTTGAATGACCCTGTAACCCAAGATAGGAGAGTAGTAACCACCAACAACATTCCTGGTCCATATCAAAACATCCTCTCTATCCACTAGATGAATGTGACAGTCTTGCAAAGCCTTGATGTACCCTTCCCATTGAATACTTTCTTCAGCCTCAAAACCTAGATCCTTTACTTTTAACCAAGCTTGTTTCTTAGGAGAAGTATTATGGATATCATGTATCTATCCTAGAAAGAGAAAACCCCGATCCGATAGAGGATCAGTCATTGCTACAAGTAATCTGTAAGAGTCTATGCATCCAACCCAAGGATCCTGGCCTAGCCTAACCCTTCTTCCATTGCCAACATCCCACGTAATCCATTCCCCAATTACGTCAAAAGACAAGATTAGTAGCTTCTACATACTAGAGATAATCCTTATAGACTTGTTTCTAGTCCTGCCAACCATTCTTTAGTAGTAAGAGGATAGATATATTTCTTAATCACAACTTTAACCCATAAACCATCACCTTTGAGAATTCATCAAATCCCCTTGGTAACCAATAAAAATTCTCTAAATCCAACTCATGAGTGTGAGATATGAGTGCAATTACCACTTCTTTAAAAAATATGAGAGAGGTCTCTCTTCACCTATGTCTCTTAATAATATTATACGTAGAAGTAATAAAGTTAGTGTTATATATATAAAAACAACTAATTACTTCTAAAACTAATTGAAGCAATTTGCATCTAAATGGTAATAAGTTCAACAAATCTAGATGAATTTACATATATCTTTAAAATTTCAATGTTAAACGGTGCATTGTAAATCCAACTCTTATAATTTAAATTTGGAGTGCTATGCAATTCATATATAATGTGAATGTATTGTGTTTTGTTCTTGCTCTATGGAAGGAAAGAATCTCATGAGTATTTTTTAAATACATAATAAATACAATTAATTTGGTGAATTCAAGGATTTTATACCACAAATTTTGAAAACAATTTAACTATGTCAAATTTCAATTGTTTCTCAAGCTACTCAAAGTAAGTCAAGATTAACATATGATTTTCAATTTTCAAAATAAAACTTAAAACGTAGTTCAATATCAATTCAAATATTTAAAAAAATGAAAATCCAAGGATGTGTTCCCATAGTGGTCAAATACAATATTCTTATAAAGGGTCTTTGTATAGTAGAAAAAGTTGTTGAGGCTACCCAAATTTTACCAGAGATGATGGGAAGGGGTTGTATTCCTAATATTGTGACATTTAGTACCTTAATTGATGGTTTGCCCAAAATAGGAAGGGTTCATGATGCTTTCAATTTTTGGACAGAATTACTAGGCAAGGTCCATGATCCAGATGATGTGCTTTACAATATAATTATACATGGTCTTATCGTTAGTTCAACAATCTTGCATACAAATTATCAAAAAAAACTATTGGTTTGAAAACAATCTCTATCTTTCCTGCTGGCTCTTATCTCTTTTCTCGATTCAAAATTCTTAAGATGGGAAATTATTAAGTCTGACCACACAATTAAATGATGCTTAATTAGTCAATTTAGAATCTGATTTATCTATATTTGTAAACAAGGGTTGGCCTAGAATTTTTCCCTTTTTAAAAATTTGATATTTCTACCATTCACGTGATTCCAATAAATATTTTGAGCGATCATATAGATTTATTCAAGGCTTTCCAAATGTTTGATTGCCTATTTTGCTTGTCCAATTTGTCTAGAGTATTGTGACAAAATGTTCCATTACAATATTAGGAAATGATAGTCTTTTAAACATATCTTTGGCATCCAAGTCGAAACTAGTGTCCCTCTTTGAAAATTTAGTAGCAATTTTCTTTGTGAGCAAATAGAGATAGAAAATCCTCTTCCACAAGGAAGAAAGAGATATAGAAGTTAGAATCTTTTTCCTGATGAGATCTATGTATTCAAGATCCACGAATACAACATGGTTGGGTTGGCTAGGGGCCATAGAAATTTCCAACAAGGGAAAAATCAATGAGATTGAGGTTAAGATTTTGAGTGAGGCCTAGAGAGAAATATAAAGCTAGAACTTATGCCATCTCTTAGTGAGAATTAAATCCTTCATCTTGGCGTTAGGAGTCATGTTTATTTTTTTGATGGGTAATCAAACTAAAATTGAATAATTTTTACAAACATCTTTGTAAATCAGAGGGCGAAAGCCCTCAATTGGAATTGACATGATAGATCAAAGATCAAAAATCAATATCAGACACTAGGAGATGTGGCCCATGCCTTCCTCGATTCCTACTAATAGTTACGTTAAGATAAATTTCAATAGCATCATGACCCATAATAAATTTTACCTGTAACAACTTTGGTTTCTATTGAAAATGTTTTTATTATGAAGAAGGAAGGACATAGCACCCTGATTTTTGGACTACTGACATTTCAAATATACATCGAGTTCAATAGGATTATAACTGCATATAATATACATATAATGCATATTCATACATATAAAGGCGTAAGTTCTGTCGAAATATGCTTTCTTACCATTAAATTATTATATTATGCATATAATGAGAATCAAGGCTTGTAGAGAAGCTACAATAATTCTCACATAATTTTCGTATAAAAAAAGACAAAAGCTTCCCTGCAAAAAGAGAAGAAAATTAAGAAAAGTATCCGAGACCAAATTTTATGGAGGATGTTTCTACTTGAATCATCATTCATATTGCATATTTCTTCTTTTTGTTGGTGTGTCATTGACATAAAGATTCCCAAAAGAGAGCTCAAGTTCCCCATCCCTACCTTTCACAAACCTAATTTCCATTCAAATTTTGCCTAGGTCCTTCTTAGTGAAGGTCATGCTTTTCTTTAATGCAACTTCTTTGTCTTGAGCTAGCATGCTTGGTTGCATACTGTATGTGAGTTAGATCTGTATGAATGTTAGCATTTAGAGGGGTATTATGCTCTCTTTTAGTGAATTTCAGGCACCAAAAAAAGAATGAAAAATTGAAGCCCTTCTTGTGATATTGGAATTTTGAAAGCTTTCATATGGCATTTTGAACCATCTACAAAATTTAAATAGTTCTTATGTCTTCTCATACTTGGTGAAGTTTTTCATAGATGCAAATAAATAATTGAATCATTTTGTCCAATTTAGAAAAAAAGGACATTTGTTGTGCACAAAAAACAATCAATTAAACATGAACAAAAGTTACATATATCATAGTTATGTAAAAGATTATTATTTACTATTATATATGAACTTTCAGGTATTCATAAGCATAGATTGCAAATAGCCACAACTACAATGTGTTTTATTTTCTTTGATTAGTTATCTATTTTTCAATAATTTTTTATTTATTTATTTAAGTAAAATATTTATCATTTTATTTTATTATATATATATATATATATATATGAAAAAAATCTAGATAAAATGTGTAGCAAATGACTTAAATGAAACACTATCAAAGTAGATGGAAATAGTTGGATTCACAGTAATAAAAGTAACACCTAGTATCTACATATTTGATTATAAATACTTCTATAAAAGAAAATTATTTATTATATTATATGTGACTATAAGTATTTATATAAAAGAAAATTATTTATTATATTATATGTGACTATAAGTATTTATATAAAAGAAAATTATAAGTTTAAAAAAGATGGAAAGATTGGTTTAGAGACAAGAGGATCCTACTTTGAACAGACACATTGTTACATAAACAAAAGAGAGCCACAATTTAAAATAAGCTACTTTAGTTGTCCATTAAGAATTACTTAATTATAAAAGTAGGTTCCTTAGCCTTCTTTCTTTGTTACTTTCACAAGCGCTAATCACCTTTGCTAGCCACTTGTTGATGCATTGCAACATTTACATTCTAAACATGTGTCCAAGCCTAGTGAAAACCTTAATATTGAAGAAACATTCGACTCTATCATTAGAAAGCATCCACAGACTTGTAGTCAATATTACAAACATTGATTCAATTGAATCACATGTGTCGTGAAGCCAACAACATGATCATTCATTTGACTTGAGCATGGAATCTAAAAAAATCTAAAATTGGTCAACTCCTTTATAGCCAGATTGGATCTGTGACTTCAATTGTTTTCAGTGAACTATTTTATGGAATGGGGGTTGTTATAAATCTCATATCATTCTTGCTAGTTTTCTCATAAATAACTTCTCATTCATAAGAGTTATGTTTAATTTGATGTATGAATGGTATGAATAAATTTTTTGTTGGTAAATCTCATTCAACAATCAAGGATTAAATTTGCATGTGTTCCCCAATGGCTAAGGGAATAGTTAATTGGTATGCTACGTTCAAGTAGAAATATGTGATAGTAATAATATGCTAATAACACACATATCCATAGATACACAAACGATTTCATAATAATGATTGTGGACTTCTTGTTCTATATAAAGACACATTCAACCAAAGAATGATACAATAGTCTTGTTACATCTAGAATTCAGGACATCAAAACACACACAAATTTGTAAACATTGTATTTATGCAACATATACAATCTCGTTTTGATAATAGTGGACTAGTGGCTTGGATATTTTGGATTAGGTTCCACTTCTATGGCTTTGGGCACATTCTCGTAGGCGGTTGTCAAGGCTCTCTGCAACTATTTCAATCAATGTTAGAATTTTCTTTGCATCCATACCCATTAAAATATTCCTCGTAGATAATGTTTTGTTTAAAAATGTCTTTAAATAAAATTTCTTTGTCAAAGAATTTTCCCTTCAACAATAAATTGTTATTTACTGATTTGTTCTTCTTAGTTTCTTTATCTTTTAACCTAGAAGGCAGGGACTAAACTGCACGCAACTCTTGTTTAATATATCTCATTTGCTTTTGCAGGATGGATTTAAAGGATAATGGAGGAATACGTTCAAATCATTTAACGCAGATTAAATATTAATACAAATGATCATGGTGTAATGCATAATATTCACATGGAGGAGATGAACGGATTAAAGCATCCATCAATCCAGCGTGTGACTCCCCAGCCAATAGAAATCAGCCACAACGTGAAGCTAACAACCCAGCATCAATTCCGCTCAAGAATCGGATTTACGAACTAATTTCTGTTACGCGTCATCCAGACCCTCATTCCGATGCCTATTCAGACCTTCATTCATCTTTCTGTTAAAAACGTGTTTTAACTGACGACACAATTTTGGGCTAGATTTGCGGGAAAACAGAGACGAAATTGAAAATTCTGGAACATGGGTTTTGTGTGGAATAGGCCCATTTACGTCTCAGCAAGGAATTTTGCCAAAATTCAAAGCCATTTGGGAGCAGTTAGTGGTTGTCTGAAACCAACTTTTCCAGAAAACGTGGCTGGCCATTTTCTAAAATTAGAAATTAGTTGTAACAACTCAGAAATTTGGGGGATTCGACTCTATCCTTCCCCACTGGCATTTTTATGTCTAAATAAAGCCCCATAGGGCTGAGAAGAGGAGAGATAGCTACTGTCATTGTTGCTGTAGCTCACGTTTTTCTGAGAACTTTGTAATTTCAAAATTTATATTACAATTGAAGCTGGTTCTTCTGTTATGATCATCTGAAGTGTTGAGTTAGCTCGAGGCTGTGACTTTGGGGGGCCCACTAGAGATTGCATACTGTATGTTTGTGCAGGATTGATCTCGTTCATTTTTTTATCTCTGTGTCTCTGTAAGATAAGTGTTCATTTCTGCAATTCATTTGTTTATCATTAGTTGCTCAATGTGTAACTTCTTTGTAATTTAGAATAGATGTAATTATGTTGTTCAACATTAGTTAATTCTTAGATTATAGAGCTCTGTGCGTAGGTAGTTTCTCTCTTGATTCACTGTTATTTTTATGTTTATATCTATATTGTCAATTCATCATATGCTATCCAATTTCCGTTATCTATTTCCAGTTTTACAAATAGTTATAGTTTAGATTGCTGCTTTACATTTTTGTTTATTCTAATTGTTATTTCGATTTCTCATGTCACATCTCTGTCCTTCCCCATTTCATTTCATTTTGGCTTTCCTTCTTTACATTTCAGAAATACACTGTCTTCCCACATCACGATCTCTCCTCCGTGCCTTCATAAATCACGTTGTGCTCAACCTGCGATTCACCTCTGCGATTTGTCTTTCATACTTTGTTGCTTTGTTCTTTTCCGTCACCATAAATACACCCTTTTGCTTCAAACCCCCGTTCACTGACAAATACAGTGATAGAAGTTAGAACTAGGATAGAATAGTTCATTGCTGTTTGATTTCATTAATAATAGGGTTAGAATCAATTTGCTTCATTAGAGTAGTTGCTTGCTCATTTCCATTTACATAGCATAGGATTTCCCTACTCTTCGTAGTTAAACGCATTTCAATCTCGTAGATAGACGGTAGATAAATTTGCTTAAAAGTAGTTATTGCTTTCTAGAATAGTATTTCATTTTGCCTTGTCAATTCATAGATTAGTTGTTAATTAGATCAGATTAATTAGGTTGCTTACATTAGTTTACTGCTTTCTGCAATGCATTTGTTTACACTTGGTCATTAGATTAATATCTGGTTTTCTTAATACGTATGCACGATTAGATAGTTAGTTCATAGCTAATAGTTAGAGTGAATTTCTAGATTAGATAGTTAGCTTGCTCTTCTTTTCAGTAGAATAGATTTTTGTCCATAGATTAAATAGATTAGTTTACTTTCTACAACAATAGCATAATTTCCCGTTTTAAAGAATAATTAGTCTCCGACTCCATAGTTTAAGTCTTAGTATTTGTTTTCGTAGTTAGTTGCACAGTTAAGTAGATCCTCATCTCTGCACAAGCATATAGTTCATACATTCATGAAATAGATTAGTTGATTTGTTTCCTGTTTTGAATAAGTTAAATTTGCTTTCATTAAATTAAAACGCTTTTGGACCAAGTGACCGCTTTCCTAGATTAGCATCTGCAATTTCATTTCATAGAATAGATTAGCATAGCAATAGATTAGATTTGAATTCAAGCTTGTTAAATAGTTTCCTGCTTTCATAGATAGATTAAATTGATGCATTTGAATTATGTCGTGCATGTAGTTAAAATCATGTAGTTGCATATTAATTTTAAGATTGAATTGAATAGTGAATTCCATGCTAGTATCAAACTTATTAAAACTCATGCTAAGGAAGGCCATTAATTTGATAAAAGTATTGAAATATTAAATGGAAAATCAGTTGCCAAGTTCACTTTCTGTCACATGTTCTATTTTCTGTGTCATTACATAGTTTTCTGCTTACTTAATTTAGTTTCTGAGTCATATTAGAATGAATGGTTTTTTATTAGTTATTTTTCATTTGCAAAGATATGCTTTAGAGATACTCAGTTTGAACACTTCATTCTTGCAATTATGTTAAAGCTTGAAATTTGAAATCCTAGTTAGAGTTTGAATGTAATGTTGTATGTGGTGTCTGAATGCAGTTCCATTTGAAAGTTTGTTTGACAAGTCGATTGATAGTTCATAACCCTTAATCAATTTTGGATAGATTATCAGCTTTAGGTTACCCTAGATTAGTTCAGGCCTTCAATCTTGCACATATAGTGTTTGCATCTCACAAGCTACCTTCTCGGGTTGACAATCAAGTGTTGAATTAGAGTGCATATTTTACCCAACAATATCGGAAGCCACCCACCTATTCCACTAGCTCAAAACAAGTTTTCTAGTTTCACATTTTTCCAATTTGGCAGTTTTTTATACATATTTCCGTGTCCAAAACTTTGGGGCTGTTTTGAGGCTCTAAACGACGTTTTTGGGAGATTCCATAGTCTAATTGCAACTAAAGGGAGGGTTGGATGGGAAAAAAATGTACTTATCAATGAGACATTTCCAATTGGATTTCGAGCACCCTAAACGATGATCGTATGCAAAATTTATGCCACAAAGAAGTTGACACCTCAACTAACCACCTCGGGGCCCGTAAATTTTTTTATGGTTCATATCCTAGGGTTAGGTTTTTTATGTTTAGGGTTTTTTCCCTCATGTTTATGATAAAAAGGCCCTTCGAACTCCTTTTGTAATAATCTTGTGATGAATGAGTGTAGCCATCACATCTCTTCTCATAGATAAATCTACCACCATTCTAACTGCTTTATTTTACAGTATATTCTGTTTTATTCAGTTAATAGAATTTGGGTTTATTGTTTCATTTTGTTTCTTGCATTATATCTATGTATGTGGTTCTATGTGCTCTTTCATTTCGTCCTCACATAAATCCGAATCAGAGGTTGAGTGCAAGAGTATCTTTGAAAAATCCCATTGAGACATTAATGTAATTGCAATCTACATAGTCAAAATAAACCACCACAACCTACATAGTCAAAATAACCCAAATGCATAGTCAAACTAACCAACAACAACCTATATCATTGAAACCACCCTTCGCCAAAATAACTTGTTAATAATCAACACGTAACATCTAATGCTTCAACCTCTTTGGGGACCTTTCAAATGAGTGATCCTTCCCATCATAACATTTTTATGGCCACTAATATAATGAATATTCAAATGCATAATCATAATGATGAGAAACCTAACCCCGAGTCTTTTAAAGGAAAGTAGACAATGCGTTCAAACAATACTAGTTGTTGTAGTGTACTCATATAACATACATAAATTTTTAAGGGAAATATATTAAGAAATTCAAACTATTGGAAATAAATGAGACAAAATCAGAATATAGCACTTACATAAATATAACCCATTATTAATAATGCAAAATTTGATCAATGTTCACTCGCTTGTTTGAGGGGAAAACCTTTCAATTAGAAGCGCTCGTACAATGATAATTCTTGATAAAACATTACATAGCTTCTTACCTATATAAATAGTTTATCACTACCCAAAACCTAACCACTAGTGGTCCCAATATTAATGAGTAAGGTATGAATGAATTTGTCTTTTTTTCGAATTCGACTCTACATCAACCAATGAAGACCCTGCACCAACCAACAACTGCACCAGAACCGGGTGATCGCGACTAGGGATCGGCCCTCCTAGGATGTCTTCCTCAGTGCCCTGATCATCGAGAATAAGCCAC
Organism: Larix kaempferi; assembly: GCA_027924585.1. Lineage (NCBI taxonomy): Eukaryota > Viridiplantae > Streptophyta > Pinopsida > Pinales > Pinaceae > Larix > Larix kaempferi. The sequence continues at coordinate 3,001,547 of BSBM01000490.1, read as the reverse complement.
GTTAGCCTACGGCTAGAGCTCGGTCCTCGAGATCTATGCCCTACAATATGGCCTACTATGGAGACTCTGTCTCCCTTCCATCTGAGCTCAGCGACTTCATGAAGCTCATCTCAATGTAAGGCAAAAAGACACTACCGGCCTCTCATAAAAAAATTGTGAAAAATATCTCTGAAATACCCACGATAGCACTTCATGTCGAGCAACCTTGCAAAACTGCACTCAACCTCTTGGAACGAGGCTTAATCAGTCAATTCATAGGTCTGTGGTCCTCTCCAAAAACTACTGAAACATGGGTTGAAAATAAATGGAGGCCCTTAATTTCGGAGGAAGTAAGCTGTTATCTTCTAGCAAAGGGATTCTTCGCATTCGTCTTCGAAAGAAAGCATGATTGAGATTTAATTTTTAGGAATGGGTCGTACTTCATGGAACCACAAGGGCTCTACCTGAACAAATGGACTCCAGACTTTGATTCGAACCAAGACGTTCCCTCTGCTGTTTCGGTGTGGGTGAGACTCCCACACCTCCCTCTCCATTGCTGGAATCCTGAATCATTAGAATCCATCGGGGACACTCTCGGGAAATACATAGACAGAGCAGATAGGAAGGATCAATACTCATATGCAAGGATTTGCGTTGAAGTTGATCTAGGACATGGACTCCCAGAAGCCATAAATATTACTGTGGCAGGTTGGTCTCACATCCAGGAACTATATGATGAATAGATCCCATTCAAATGCAGGTACTTCCATGAATACGAGCATTTCACTCGATATTGCAAAAAGAAAACCGTAGATATGGACTCAAGAGGGAAAAAAGACCAATAAGAAGTCGTTCAAATAAATCCTAATCCCAGATCTGGACCAAAAATCCTCTCCAAAGAAATTCAAGGAACGAGAAAGATCCCTCGACATCAAAAATATCTGGCCACCAACAATGGGAATATATTCATAGCCCTCGAAACTTCATAAACTCAGGAAATCCTTGAAGCCCTAGAGGAAGGAGAAATTCCCAAATATTAGGAACCCCAAGAGACCCCCCTTACCCATGAATCCCCAAAGGAACCCCAATCCTAGAGAATCCCGAGCCCTAAAAAACCTATCCCTGACAAATAAATGCTCTCTCCCTCTTACGCATACATTACCAAATCTAGATAGGTGGTCTCCCCTACCTCTTAGGAAGACCCAATAGACAAATCATCCAAAAAGCTAGGGCGGAAGTCAAGTAAAGATATAAGGGAAGAAGAAGCCGAACGTGAAAAGACACAAGGATCTCAGGAAACAATAGACATGGCTGTGAAGAACCTGCAATAATTAATTAATGAAAACACACGAGATAGTAGAAATAAAAGAACTCAGAATCACTTTTATATTGATCGCAGGCCACTTCGAGGGGGTAGCCTCCTTTGAGCAAGATCAATACAAATAACTTCACGGTACCTTCATTGGTCTCAACACAAACTTATATACTAAAACTAGGCGCCAATACCATGGGTCAATACCATGTGTCAATACAAACCATGGGCCAATACAAAATATGGATCAACAATTACTACGGGACAACTTACAAAGCATATGCGTCCAAGAACAATAATACAACTATGGATCAACAAATACTACGGGACGACTTACAAAGCATATGCATCCAATGACAATATACTAACAAAGTAAATAGAAGGGTTGACATGGGTTCCTAACATCCCCTCTCCCTTAGCAAAATCTTTGTCCTCAAAGCTTTAGATGTGGAAATTGATGCAGAATCTAAAGGAGTGGTTCCCCTGTAGCATCCTCAGGTTGCATTCCGGCCCACTGACGCCTTTTGAGTTTCAGGGAGGATTGCTTGGAAGGTTGTAGACAAAGAAGGACCATATCATATGCGTGAAAAGTGCACTTAGAACTGTGCTGATCGGTTTGTTGTTTCAGTCGAATTCGTGCCATGTGAATATTGTCCTGCAGAATGAGAAGAATTTGATCGCGGTTTTGAAGAACCGAGTCAATTGCTTGAACTGGGGAGCTGTTGAGCGTGTATGGAAGAATAACTGGTGGTGCCTGTCCATAAACTGCTTCATATGGTGTCCTTTTAGATGTGGTAGTGTACCACTGGAGCGCTTCTAGGAAATCCATAGAAATAGTTGTCCATATCTGTGTAGGGATGGGAAAGGGTTCGAGCAGTCCCGAAAGGAGTGACGTTTCACCCTTGTTGACCCTGAAAGTATCACAATCAGCCACCATCTGTTGAATTGTCATTTTCGGTCCCTGCCAAAGAAGTTACATTGTTCCCGGTCATACATTTTGAGGAACCCAGAGTGCCCTGCTGATGAAGAAGCATGGAGTTCATAGAAGAGATAGCCCTGTTGAACAAATTGCAACCAATTTGGAACAAGCAGAGAAATAACTATAAGAGAAACTGGGTCATCAAATGTGCCATAAGGAGCATTTGCCACCATATTGTCCTTACCCTTCTTGTAAGTAATTGCATGGGCATAACCCATGAGTTGGATAACCCATTTCAGGTGTGCTGGGGAGGAGATCCATTGTTCCAGGAAATTTTCCAGACTCTGGAGATCAGTCTTGATGTAGAAATAATTCCCTAATAGGTATGGCTGCCACTTCTGTACTGCATGCAAAAAAGCCATCATTTCATGCTGACATGTAGATGCGGCTAAATTCATATTGGAAAGGTCTCTTGAAGGCGACAAACCCACTGGTTCAACAAGGACACCTGCATATCTATCCAAGGAAGTAGGGGAGACCGTTGATGGGTGCATCTGAATGGAATGGAGTTGAGCGATGACACCATGTGAATTATTCTTAAGGATCTTTTCCAGGCGATGTGAACTGATGATCCGGAGAGACCCTTGTTGTAAGCCCTTAAATTTGTGTTGTTTCCCATTGAATGAAAACTGTATCTAAAGTTCAGCAAAATCCCATAAGATGGGGCCAAGTGTGCGTAACCATTGAACGCCCAAAACCACATCACATTTGCCTAGGGACAAGGCAAACATGTCAGGACGCAGGTTATAATCTTCCAGAGAGATACGCACATTGTGACACTTCACCTTGCAAGGTAAGGTGCCCCCATTGGCAACCATGACTTCAAAGTTGGAGCAAGGATGGACAAAACAATCAGCATGTTTGGCGATTCGAGGGTCAATGAAGTTATGAGTGCTACCATAATCAATGAGTATTGTAAGAGGAAGCTTCTTGAAGTAACCCCTGACCCGCATTGTTTGGGGGGTGCTGACGCTGGATAAAGCACAGAGAGATATCTTTGGTTGTTCATCCTGAGATGGGGGGTCAATAGGTGGCTCCTGAATGTCGACCTGATCATCCATTGTATCTGGAGTTTCTTGACCAATTGTAGAGGCAGGTGGAGAATCCATATCCAAGAGATAGAGCTTTTGTTTAACACATCTATGTCCCAGAGTGAATTTCTCATCACAATTATAACAAAGCCTTTTTTCTCTGTGTGCCTGCATCTCTGTTTCAGACAAATGCTTGATAGGAGTTGGTCGAGGAGATGGCGGGATGGGAGGTCGTTGAGAACCCATATTTCGGAAGGCAACAAAAGTGGGTTTGGAGCACTATTGGGATGCAATCTTTTCTTCTGCAAACTTAGCCAACCCTAGGACTTCCATCATTGTGTTGGGACAAAACATTGTAACCTATGACTGGATTTCATCCTTAAGACCGCTGATAAAACAACTCCTGTAGAATTCATCAGACAATCCTTCTATGTGATTGGCTAGTTTCTCAAATTCTACCTAATACTCTCTCACAGTGCCACTTTGACAAAGTTTAGTGAGTGCTCCGGTGAAGTCATCAAAAGCACTAGGACCAAATCATTGCAAAAGGAGTTGGCAAAAATCTGTCCATTTTGGCTCGTCATGAGCCTTGATGTACCAATGGTACCATTGAAGGGATTCCTGTTCCAAATGAAAGGATGAAAGTGGAACTTTTTGGACATCAAAAGTGTTATGCAGACTGAAATATTGTTCTACACGATAGATCCATCCAGTTGGATTAGTACCATTGAAGCAAGGAAATTCAAGCTTCGGACCACGAAAATTACTGGAAGAAGAGAACCCATTGGCTGCCGAAGGTTCGTGCTGTCGGTTATTGTTCATGTCTGCATGCTGAAGATGGAGGCTGAGAAATTTCTCATCTAGATCTTGGAGTTTGGTTTGGATGGCTGCAAGTGCTTCCTCCATGGTTGTTTCTCCTGCGCGGGTGACAACCATAACCAAGAGTTTTTTTTTTTTTTTGGGGGGGGGAGATGGATAGAAAAACACAAACAAAAGATTATTTAGTAAAGGGAAATTTGGATTTAGGAAAAACTCAGAGGGGTAATTGGGGTTTGACAAGGTTTTGGACACTTTTTGATGGGTAGGGAAGCAAAAAATGGGGATTTCAGAAGCGGGGTGAAAGAATGAGAAAATTTGGCAGAGAGGGACAAAGAAGCAGAATTAGGAAAGGAACTCGATGGAAAAATTTGAAGGCAATTGGGTGAAATCCGAAGAAGTTATCGCAAACCCTAAAAATAGACAAATGTGGGATTTCGGGCTTTGGGAAGTGGAATTTGGGATAGGGTCCTCAGAAAAGAAATATGCAGAATGGGATTACTGGGGTGTCAGGGAAGTTTCAATGGAAACAGAGTGAAAACAAGGGAGATATGGCCAAAAATCATAATTTTTATTTTTTTTATTTTTCAGGAATGGATCTGCAACAGTGCGGAAGGGATTTGAAACAGATAGATCTGCAACGGCACGGAAGTGATCGACAACAGTTCAACTGAAAATAGATATGGACCCTAGGTATGTGTGGCTTCCTAACAGTTCAGGGGTTTCACTCGGCCACCAATGTTGTCTGACGGATTGCGTATTCATGCAGTATCCCTCACTCCACGGCTCAGGTAAAACGGATAAATGCTTTGCCACAAACGACAACTCTTGGTTTACCTCACGGGTGGGAACTAGTCAATCAGGTAAGGGTCGTTTCCCTTTTCGCTGGCAGGTCCTCTCAATGGGCCAGCTACTTTGGGGTTCCTGTGGTACTCCTCACAATGAGTTTTAGGGCTTATGCCCAAGTACTTCCCACAGTTAAGCAGATAGGGATTATTTACAGATCCGAAGCTGCAACAGATGCGAAAAAAAAAATTTGGTAGAAATTTCACCCAGCGAGCCCAAGAAAGTGCTCTGATACCAGATGTGAAGAACCTGCAATAATTAATTAATGAAAACACACGAGATAGTAGAAATAACAAAACCCAGAATCACTTTTATATTGATCGCAGGCCACTTCGAGGGGGAAACCTCCTTTGAGCAAGCTCAATACAAATAACTTCACGGTACCTTCATTGGTATCAACACAAACTTATATACTAAGTCTAGGTGCCAATACCATGGGTCAATACCATGTGTCAATACAAACCATGGGCCAATACAAAATATGGATCAACAATTACTACGGGATGACTTACAAAGCATATGCGTCCAACAACAATAATACAACTATGGATCAACAAATACTACGGGACGACTTACAAAGCATATGCATCCAACGACAATATACTAACAAAGTAAATAGAAGGGTTGACATGGGTTCCTAACAATGGCCTTCAGCAGAAACACCAGAACCAGGATAGCAGGGAAGAAAATGGGAGACACGCCAGGGGGTGGCCCCTCCTCTACTTACAACAGTAAATAATGAATCTAGTTTCTTGGAATTGCAGAGGACTGGGCATCCCCAGCAAAATAGAAGCTGTCAAAGATCTCCAAAAAATCGACATGCCAAACATCCTCATGCTCTAAGATACCAAACTCGATGAAAATACTCTCCTCGCAATTGGAAAGGAAAAGTGGAAAAAGAATATTGGCATGGTTGTCAGTGCTAGAGGAGCCTCTGGTGGCCTAGCAACTCTCTGGTCCTTTGACAATTTTCAGCTATGTAACTCCTTCGTCACTCAACATTGGATATTTACAGAACTCACACATATTTAAAGCAATATTCAGATCACACTCTTCAATCTATATGACCCTAACCTCTACTATGATAAAAGAGATTGCTGGAAACTTCTAGAAGACTTCCTCGATGCATATGCGCCCCAAAATATTATTCTCGCAGGTGATGTGAACATAACCCTCTCTAAGTCTGAAAGAAAGGGAGGCATTACTAGAAGGGACACTCTTAAATCTCAAGTTGAAACTATAATTCAGACTTGGTATCTACTAGACATCAAACCTAAAAAAGGTAAATTCCCCTGGTCCAACAAGCAATTAGGGAAAGGGAACATTATGGCCCGACTCGATAGATTCCTAGTCCAAAGCAACCTTCTGGACGAGGGGCAAATCGTCTCTTCATATTTTTTTCCAAATATCTCCTTGGATCACAAACTGATCCTTCTTCATTTTCAGGTGGAAGAGAATATCGAACTGATTCCCTTCAGGTTCAGTCCTCAATGGATAAACCATGAAGGATTTTGGGATACCTTAGATAAAGCCTGGAGAATTCCTATTTCGGGCTCCCCAGAATTTGTTTGGGAGTAGAAGCTCATCACCAATAAGAAAGCGCTAAAAAACTGGGCCAAGATTAACTACCCCCCACCTTCAATATCTAGAAAGAAGGACGTAGAAAAGCTGGAGACCCTCCAAACCTCGCTGGACGAAGGCTCAATTGATAGGTTATCACTTCAGGAAGAATTCAATCAACATATCAAGTTCCATCATGCCATTCAAAAAGAAGAAGAGTTCTAGAGATTAAAATTGTGCATCACTTGGCTCAAAGCGGACGACAGGAATACATCCTTCTTCCACAAACAAACTAAAGTTAGGCAATTGGTCAACCATATTTCGGAAATCATGACAGAAAATGGATTAGTTGCCAAAGGACATCAAGACATCAAAGAAGCAGCGTATGGCCACTTCTCAAACCTATTCATGGAGGAAGACCGCGTTGGATAGGAAGGAGAGAAAATCCTCCTTAATCACATACCAAATAGAATCACGATGGATAACAACATTGAGATCCTCAAACCGTTCACTGAGCAAGAAGTTATCAAACACGATCTGGTCTTTTGACCCTGAAAAAACTCCAAGATCGGACGAATATTCAATCCACTTCTACAAAGCTTGCTGGAATTACATAAGGAAAGATTACATGATAATGGTAAGAAATTTTCACTCCAAGGAAAAGATCGGAGACTGCACCAACTCCACATTCCTTTCACTTATACCAAAAGAAACAAATCCCAGCTCCTTTGGCCAATTCCGACCAATCTCCCTGTGCAATTCTTCATACAATATAATCTCCAAAATAATGGAAAATAGAATGATGCCTCTTCTCACAGACATCATCTAAGACAATCAAGGCGGATTCTTAAAAGGGATACAAATCCTTGACAACGTTATTCTCATTCAAGAAGCCATCCATTCCAGTAAGAATCACAAGGAAAAAGGTATGTTAATAAAAATTGACATGGATAAAACATTTGACTGTGTCAAGCATTCCTTCCTCTTCAAATTTATGGAAAAATTCGGGTTTGAGAAAACTTTCATAAAATTGATCTCATCCTACATAAGCAGGCCTTGGATTGCCCCTTTAGTAAATGGACGCCCCACATAATTCTTCCAGGCAATGCGTGGAATCTGACAAGGTTTCCCCCTGTCTTCTTTTTTGTACATTATCTTGGCAGATTCTCTAAGTTGAAAGCTAAACTAGACTTAAGAATTGGCGACCTCTCAGGCCTCAAAATTACCCCCAACTCCATGCCCCTAAACCATTCTCTATTTGCCGATGAATCTCTCTTACTGGGAGGAGGTTCCCCAATTATTGCTCGAAAATTCAAGCAGAATATGACTTGGTATTGCAATGCCTTAGGAGGAAACATCGATCTTCATAAGAGCGTCGTATATAGCTGGAATCTTAATAAAAATTCTGCAACCAACATTGGTCATATTCTTGGAATGAAAGTTCATGAGCATTGGGACAATTTCAAATACTTAGGATTCCCAATAGCACAAGGCCACACAAAATTAGGATCTTCGGATGAAACCATAAGTAGAATCAAATCCAAAATTAGAAATTGGGGAGGTTATTGGCTCAACAAGGCCGAGAAATTGAATTTGATAAAAGCAGTCCTTTCATCCCTCCCAATCTACCAATCATCCCTTCTTTTGGCACCCAAAGGGGTTTCAAATCAAATAAGTAAACTTATAAGATATTTCCTGTGGACAGGAGGAAAAACCAATGAAATCAAGCTGCACTTAGTGAACTAGAGCATGATAAGAGAATAAAAAATATCAAGTGGTCTCCAAATTCGGGATCCCTACCAAGCAAACATGGCACTAGGAGGTAAAATCCTTTGGAAAATTCTCTCCAACAGACATCATCAGGTCAGCCAATTTCTAAGAAATAAATACTTAACATGAACAAAGCTAAGATGCCTTGACAACAAGCCCACCTCCAGAGGCTCCTTGATATGGTCACTACGTAAAGCTGCATGGGATCTCTTCTCTCAGAAGCTTTACTAGGCTCTTGGGAATGGAAGGAATATCAACATCTTCACTGAAAAAATCATGGGGCACTCCCCTCTTCAGGAAAAGAATGAACTCTATGACATAGCCCAATGGTTAGCTCACAACAGAATAAGAACGCTGGAAGATATCAGCTCTTGGGACTCCAATAGCGCATGGAAAAGCTGGAAAATATTAGCAACTCTAGCCAACCTCAAACCCTCCAGAATTCTTCTCATGGAGAATTTGGCTAGTTGTGCTCCTTCCCATCTACAGGACAAAGATGATTGTGGCTGGGGTGCAAAAGGAAAATACACAGCTGCTCTTGGCTTCAGTGCTCTCCAAAATCATAACACTTCAAAGAAAATCTTATGGGAAATGTTTTGGAACCCATTTGGACTTCCCAAAGTGAATTTCTTCACCTGGACACTTGCCCACAGGAAAGTGCTCACTAGAGACAATCTAACCAAAAGAGGCATCATCATGCCACACTGGTGCATATTGTGTCAAAAAAACTATGAATCAATTGACCATCTATTTCTAGAATGCCAATTCGCAAAAGAAGTCTGGGATCACATGCTTCATTGTATTGATGTTACAATGTCGATCTTCAACTCCACCACCTTTCTTCTCAAAGAATGGAATTCCACCTACCCTTCCTCTCTTTCAAAAAAAAACTCTGGTCTCTTATGTGGCCGACAATTCCCAAATTCACATGATGGAAGATATGGATGGCAAGAAATAAATCCATATTCCAAGACTCTTGTATCTCCCCCTTGCAAGTTGCTGGACAGGACAAAGGCCTTCTTATCAAATGCGCACAATCCTCCAACCTCAAGACAGATACAAATCTCAATGAAAATGAGCTACATTGGCTTGGGACCCTCCTTCCCAATCCCAGAAAGGATGCAAGCCTACGACCACAGAATCTTCCATATTGGAAAATAAGACTTACCAATTCTGAATTTCAGGATTGGACAAACAAGCAAATACTGGATAGCTTACACTTCGATGGCGCATCCAAAAGAAATCCTAGAGTGGCTGGAGCGGGAGGGGTATTATTCTCTACAGGAGGAACGATGGGAATCAGATACAGGTGGAGATTGGGATCTTGCTCCAACAATTTAGCTGAAGCCTTTGCTCTCTTAAAAGGATGTCAGATTGCCAAAAAACAGAAAATACAAAATTTACAAGTATTTGGAGGCTCCCTCTTAATCATCAAATCCTTCAACACGCATATTGATTTCAATGATTTGGAAATAAAAAGGATCATCCATCGCATCCAACAAATCACGACTTCTTTCATCCAATTCAAAGCATTCCATATCCTGAGAGACTTGAACTATGAAGCTGATAGAGAGTCAAAATCCAGTTCAAGTCTCGATTATGGGAAAATAGAACTCTCTAATGGAGAGGCAGACCATCACTACATCCCTTAATAAGCTATGCCTGCCAGATGGAGAATAGACCGAGGGAAGGATTCAAGCATCGTTTTAAAACTTATTCGCATGAGAGGAATACTATGCTGACTGCATGACCAACAAATGGCATCATTCGCCAACCATCCACCAATCTGAACCTAGCTTTTGGAGAACAAAACCATGATGATACAACTGTGGAGAATTGAATTATGAATTGTTCACCATTAGATACAAAAGTGGAATCCGTTCTAATCTTGTTGATGTATATGTAACTGCGGAATGTATTTCATCTATGTATTTAATCTATATTTATTGTACCCTTATTAGAGATGTGTTATTCCTCTATAAGGAAGTGTCGTCATGTGGATTGACAAGTGTCGCAAGTGTGTGTGCTTGTCGATGGGTTATTAGACCACCATGTGTGGGGTCAGCCCTGAAATATATATATTGTAATGTGGATGTACCTAGCTAGACAAGTCGGCCCCATAAGGTCACTGGGAAAACAGGTTAGTATAAATAGAGATCAGGTGATCTCTATTTAGATCATTCGGAAAGTTATATCTCTCTCACTTAGAAAGTGGCGCACTAGTGAGGAGGAGGGTAATCTGCTACTAGGAGACTATCTCAATGTATTTTGGTTGTACTTTGGTTGAGCCATTGCTCTCTCTATCTCTGAGGAAGTTGTGGGGTTTTTCACCTTAGGGTTTTCCCCATGGAAACTCTGTATCTCTTGTCTCTCATGCTTTTGATTCTTGTGATGCTTGTCATGCTTATTGTGATTGTCATGCATTGATATACTGTATATGTTATTCTCTCAGTGAAGATCCTAGAGTATTGTGAATTAATGCTCAAAATTTAACATGGTATCAGAGCTAACCTGAGAAGAAGACATTTTGCAGTGACGGAAACTTGAGTTTCTTGTTTATTGGGTTTCTCTCCACAGTTTTTTGGAAAAGCAGTATATTAGATTGACTCCACTCATCAAGGAGAATCTATCTGTCCAATCAGAATTCAATTCTGAGCATTTTCAGATTTGGCCCTAAAAATTAGGGTTTCCACAAAAAATAGGAATTTTTGGAATCTGAAGACACAGTTGGAAGCTCCTTGCAAAAAATGAATTTTAGATCTTTGGATCGAGATTTTTGGCTGGGTAGATCTCCGGGAAACTCAAACCCTAATTCAGGGCTCTCCTAAGTGAACCCGGGAGGACAAAAAGACAAATCTAAAGGGTAAAACTTTGCCAATCTCAAATTCTGAATGCACCAGGTTGATCAGCTCATCAAGGCGCATCTTTCTATCCTTTCAGAAATTTGAAATTCACATTTTGAATCTTTAGGGTTTTTTTCAACAAACCCTAATCCGGGACCAGATCCAGTTTTCAGCATTTCAAGTGGTAAGACCTAAATCTTTTCTATTTCCATTTAAAGTACTCTTTAAGATGTCTCACCACACCAAGCTTGAGGATAAGCTTGAAGGGGCTGATAAATTCCGAGCTTGGAAGTATAGGATTGGGTTAATCCTGGAAGAGAATGAGTTGGACTCATATATAAAAGAAGACATCCCTATCCCAGAGGATGAAGATGCCAAGGTATTGCATAAGAAGAACTTGGTCAAGGCAAAGAGAATCATTGCTGATTCTATCAAATGCCATCTCATACCCCATGTGTTTTCTCTAAAGACACCCAAGGAGATGTTTGACTCTTTGACCAAGCTATTTGAAGGGAAGAACATAAATCAGAAGATGACTCTGTGGAATCAATTGAAAGGGGTCAAGATGTTTAATGGAGAAACCATTCAATCTTACTTCTCCAAGGTCTCTCAGATCAAGGAGGAACTTGAAGCGGTGGATGAAGTAGTGGACAATGGTGAAGTTGTTATGACCACTCTGAATGGCCTACCTAGGTCATGGGACTCCTTTATTCAAGGAATCTGTGCAAGAAATAAATTGATCTCTTTCAATAAACTATGGGAGGAATGCTCTCAAGAAGAAGCTAGAGTTATAGCTTGTGAGGAAAAGATGGGAGGTGAATATCAAGCTCTCGCAACTCACACCAAAAGAAGCAAGCCCAAGAAGGAGCACTCTCGCTACAAAAGACCCTATCAAAAGAATAAGAAGGATCTAAGATGCTTCACATTCAATGAGAAGGGTCACTTTGCTTCAGATTGTCCCAAGAACAAAAGGGATAATAACAACAACTCCAGCAAGAAGAAGAATGGCAGCAAAAGAAAGTTCCATGCTCATGCTGTTGAGGATGATGAACCTCCAAAGAAGAAGGCTAGTGCAGAAAGTGATGATAGTGATGATGACTCATCAAGTGAAGAAGAGTATGTTCTAATCTCTGCTCTCACAAATACTATCTCCCATGGTTGTAATGATTGGTTGATTGACAGTGGGGCTTCCAAACACATGACTGGGTTTAAGGAATCTTTTGTGAATCTATCTGAACATGAATCACCTCATAAGGTGAAACTTGGGGATGATTATCAATACCCAATCAAAGGAAGTGGTGAAGCCTCCTACAACCTAGATTATGGAAAATCTTTGGAGATGAAAGAAGTCCTTTATGTACTTGGGCTCAAGAAGAACTTACTCTCCATCTCTGCATTGGATGCAAAAGGTATGAGGGTTGCATTTGTGGATGGCCAAGTCCTAATGTGGTCAAAGGGTAAACAATCGATGATGCAGTAGTGATTGGAGAGCAAGAGGGAGGATTGTACAATTTGAAGGGACAACCTGAACATGCCATGGTGACATAAAAACAAAGATTCATCCATATTCATGGATCACATAGAGGTATGTCTAATTTGTTTTTGCAAAAGGTAACTAATGAGTTATGCAGGTCATTGAAGAGAATAAGAACACATTGCTAGACATAACTAGCAAATATGGTGACCAGGTATGTGTTTCTTATATCATAGGATCTATTACATAAATATGCATGACATGATTGATGATGTTTATTCATGAAGTCATAGGTTTGAATAATCATGGGTATATGCATATTACGTGTCTTACCTTATTTATGACTAACCAGAAGAGTCATAGGTTTGAGTAATCACAGGTTTAGACATGTTATGACTAACCTTAAGAATCCTATATAAACCTTAAATGCTAATGCTTATTATTTCTGTTTGAAATGATCATGTCTATACATGCTTGAGATTATTGAGTTTTGATAGTATTGAGAATATACTAATGAATGTATGATTTTGTATAGATCACAAGGATAACACAATCATGATACTAATAAGCATGCTTAGGGACCAAGGATGAATATAGGTTCAAAGGACAGGTAATCCAGGAAGCAAAGATCAAGAGGGAGCACACTCTAGTTGCCCCTTCAAGGGAGAAAAGATCAAGAATAAGCACACTCCAGTAGTTCCTGCAAGGATGCAGATATTCAGAGGGAGTTGACCATCTTTCTACATTTCACAATAGAAAGGTGTAGAAGAGGCTACTTCAGATTAGGACTCCAGTAGCTCTTGCAAGGAAGCAAAGACTCAGAGGGAGTCCATCCAACAAACAAACAAAGATAAGAATTTCAATTATCATTTCTTGCATATTTGTTTGTTAAATAAAATTGTTCAATGATGTATATGCTCATGTTCCTAGACTTAGGATATGTATTGTGCATATTAGAATGATTGCATTAATGAACAGTATACTACTAATATGCATATAATAGGTAAGTGGCCTATGGCACTGTACAACATTCCATTGCTACTTATCTAGAATGAAACCTCTTTGCTGACATGTTGGGAGTAGTGAAAACTCTTAACAATGTTCCGGTAGAGACTAGAAGGCATGTAGAAAGTTATGGAACATGGATAAATGTTGTATTGAAGCATTGGCTTAAACGATTGCATGACTGTATGACATATTTCTTTATGTGAAGGAATTTGTTCTGAAAATTATGAGATGTTTCTAATAATGCAATTTAACTTGTTTTGTAGGAAAGATCGTATACCTTTACCTACAAAAGAAGGACTACAAAATTTGTTCCAGCAACAAAGATATCTATTGAAGATATTGAATATATTGAAGTTCCCAGGATCTGGGATGAAGAAATGGAAGAATGCCATGATTCGTCGATCATGAAGAATGATGTTTGGGATGCAGTACCAAGACCTGAAGTGGAGTCTGTAATGACTTCCATATGGATCTATCAGATCAAGCATGCTGCAGATGGCAGCATAGAGAAATATAAAAGTGATGAAATAGAAGATACACCAGATGGATTTCAAGACAGCTTTCTTGAATGGTGTAGTTGAAGAGGAAGTATATGTGGAGTTGCCACTTGGTTTCGAAACACATGATAGGGAGTCATACGTGTGCAGATTGAAGAAATCCTTGTATGGCTTGAAGTAAGCTCCCAGAAATTGGTATGGTAGGATGGACAATTTCCTATCTAGTTTGGGCTTTACCAAGAGTAAAGCGGATTCCAACCTTTACTACAAAGTTGAGGAAGGGAATCTTGTGATTCTACTCCTGTATGTGGATGACTTATTTGTAACAGGAGATGACAGATTGATTACAGATACGAAGAGGAAGCTTGCTGCTGAGTTCGATATGAAATATTTGGGAATGATGCATTATTTCCTAGGTATGGAGGTGTGGCAGAGTGCAGGTGGGATCTTCCTTGGTCAAGGGAAGTACACAGTAGATATCTTGAAGAGATTCGGGATGATGGATTGCAAGGCCATGGCCACACCTATGGCATCGAATCTGAAGCTTCTATGTGATAGCACATATTTCATTAAAATTGGAAAGATTTTATTACAAGAACAATGCCAGAATTGAGTTTTTTGGATATTTTGGAATTCTAGATCCATTGTTTAATTCCAAATTTAATGAAATATGTGTTTGATGCTTCATCTGAGCCAGTTGATGTCTCTATGTATCGTCAGATGATTGGGTCCTTGATGTACCTGACGAACACAAGACCAGATATTTGCTTTGCGGTGATCACATTGAGTCAGTTCCTGACAGATCCAAGGAGTGTTCACCTGGTTGCTGTAAAGCATGTTCTGAGGTACCTAAAGGGTACAGTGGATTATGGGCTCAAGTATGAAGTGAATCAAAAGTTTAACCTGCAGGGTTATGTTGATTCAGATTGGGCTGGCAGTGCTGCAGATAGGAAGGGCACATCTGGGTGCTGCTTCAGTATGGGATCAGGTGTGATCTCTTGGTTTAGCAGGAAGCAGTCCTGCATAGCACTGAGTACAGTTGAGGTAGAGTATGTTGCAGGCTGTTCAGCTAGTTGTGAGGCAGTATGGCTACGGAAGCTACTGTCTGAGTTATTTGATCTCCCGTTGGATGCTACTGATATCTTCTGTGATAACCAGAGTTGTGTGAAGCTGTCTGAGAACCCAGTGTTTCATGACAGGTTGAAACACATAGAGATCAAATATCACTATATCAGGGATATGGTGCAGAGAGGAGATGTGAATCTCTTGTATGTTGTGACGAATGAGCATATTGCAGATGTGCTGACGAAGCCACTAGCCAGGGTGAATTTCGAGTACTTCAGAGAGAGGCTTGGTGTTCTTCAGATTGATGACACTTCGAGGAAGAAGTGATGGACACATTTGCTGAAACCATTCCAAGCATGTTGGAAGGAGGATCCTTCACATGGATGTGGATGTAAGTGCTGGATGATGTTCTGGTTTATGCTTTGTATGATCATTTGGATCATTTTCATGTATGTATGTATGTACGCATCATCAGTTGGATCATTTATATGTATGTATGCATCATGCTGGATGCTGGATATGATCAGTTGGATCATTTATATGTATGTACGCATCATGCTGGATGCTGGATATGATTGGTTGGATCATGTGTATGTATTTTTGTATATGCATCATGTTGGATGCTTGGACCATGTATTTGTATATGTATTGGGTGGATACATTGTATGATCAGGTGGATCATGTATGGTGATATGTATCATGTATTTGTATTTGTATCAGGTGGATACACTGTATGATCAGGTGGATCATGTATGATGTATGTATCAGGTAGATACTTGGTATGCATCAGGTAGATGCATTGTATGATCAGGATGATCATGGATGACGAGCTTCAGGATGTTGCACCAGATGACATGCAGCAGGATGTTGTAGTGATGATGATCAGGATGATCATGTGTACATCAAGATGATGTATGGTGAGTATCAGGTTGATACTCTATGGCCGTGGATCAGGTTATGCAGATGAGCATATAATTTGGCCCTGGGAGATTTGCAGATAGTCTTTCGAGGTTTTGCCTATGGCATATAATTTGGCCCTGGGATATCTGGCAAATTCTCTTTTGAGGTTTTGCTCTGGGAGGACATATAATTTGGCCCTGGGAGATCTGCAGATAGTCTTTCGAGGTTTTTCCTATGGCATATAATCTAGACCTGGGATATCTGGCAGATGCTCTTTCGAGGTTTTGTCCTATGGCATATAATATGTCCCTGGGAGATCCGATAGGCTGGGCTGTGTGCCCGTAATAAGTCCTGGGATGCTCTTGCGAGGTTTTGCCATGACCACATATAATTTGTCCCTGGGAGATCCTATAGGTATAGTTGTGTGCTTGTAATAGCTTGGGATGCTCTTGCGAGGTTTTGTGGTGAGGTCACATATAATATGGCCCTGGGAGATCCTTTAGGTAGATCCGTGTGCTCGTAACAGCCTGGGATGCTCTTTCGAGGTTTTGTGATGCACATAATAAGTCCTGAGGATTCCACAGTATGGCCAGTGATGACGAAGACCTGTAGGTGGTGGGCCTACATCCAGTATGAAAAAGGACTGGCTCTGTAGAACTTTCTATGATGAGTAGAGTTAGAGATTGGTTGAGATAGCAGCAGCAGTGACGATGACGATTACAATGCATCGATGACGATGATCCCGAGAAGAAGACTTGTCTAGCAGATCTGTGTCGAGAAATACCTTCCTAGTTAAGAGGGAGTGTTGATGTATATGTAACTGCGGAATGTATTTCATATATATTTATTGTACCCTTATTAGAGATGTGTTATTCCTCTATAAGGAAGTGTCATCATGTGGATTCAAAAGTGTCGCAAGTGTGTGTACTTGCCGATGGGTTATTAGACCACCATGTGTGGGGTCGGCCCTGAAATATATATATTATAATGTGGATGTACCTAGCTAGACAAGTCGGCCCCATAAGGTCATTGGGAAAACATGTTAGTATAAATAGAGATCAGGTGATCCCTATTTAGATCATTCGGAAATTTATATCTCTCTCACTTAGAAAGTGGTGCACTAGTGAGGAGGAGGATCAGCTGCTACTAGGAGACTATCTCAGTGTATTTTGGTTGTACTTTGGTTGAGCCATTGCTCTCTCTATCTCTGAGGAAGTTGTGGGGTTTTTCACCTTAGGGTTTTCCCCACGGAAACTCTGTGTCTCTTGTCTCTCATGCTTTTGATTCTTGTGATGCTTGTCATGCTTATTGTGATTGTCATGCATTGATATACTATATATGTTATTCTCTTAGTGAAGATCCTAGAGTATTGTGAATTAATGCTCAAAATTTAACAAATCTCCGCGGCATGATTATGGACGATTGAAATTTCATAATTGATGATGGATTTGAGAACTGTATTGAGCTTATTTGGCTTAGCCACAGCTCCCCATCCTTTTTTTTCCTTTTTAATATAATTACCCACTTCTAATAAAAAAATAAATATTAATGAGTAAAAACTATCTAAGTGGTTTTTATTCCATAAGGATGTCCTGGTACATTAACTATACACATGGACAACTTCCTAGTGGGCCTTATTCGAAGAGCAAGTCCTCATATGTTAATCAACTAGATTCTAACTACCCATAACTAGGGAAGGTAGAAAAGGATCCTAACATACCTTTCCCCTTCAAAAGAATCATTGTTCTCATATTGGATATGTGGAAACTACTAGAAAATCATATTTGGTTCCCAAGTTGCATCTTTAGGTTGCCCAACCTTCTATTGTATCAAGACTTCTTGAATGATACGATGGTGTAGTCAAGGATCTATTTTTTCCAATACTACGTTTGGTTATAAACAAATGGAACTCTCTTCATCAAGTTCAAGGAGGATGGCCTAAATGTGGCAATTTGGATCAATCCCTTTCTTCAAATAGGACACATGAAATACCGAGTTGATCATGGAGTGAGATGGGAAATACAATATATAGGAAACTAGTCCAATTTTCTATAGGATCTAATAGGGATATAAAACATGGGTGCTATCTTCAGGTACCTATTTACCTTGGGATGTGTCTTCTTATAGGGTTAAATATGAAGAAATGCATTATCCCCTTCTTCAAAGTAGAGCTCTAGATGATGTTTATCTACCTATTGATTCATTGTATTTTGTTCTAAGACAAATTTATCCTTAAGTGTATAGATTATTTCA
The DNA here is from genome assembly GCA_027924585.1 of Larix kaempferi. Classification (NCBI taxonomy): domain Eukaryota; kingdom Viridiplantae; phylum Streptophyta; class Pinopsida; order Pinales; family Pinaceae; genus Larix; species Larix kaempferi. The sequence continues at coordinate 2,983,214 of BSBM01000490.1, read as the reverse complement.
GCTCTTGTATTAAGAGTTATATCCACTCCTCAAACTTCAGATGCGCTTCTTATATACAATGCCACACATGGGGTTTTTAATTTATAGATAGACTCATAGGGTGATATTTTGGGAACACCATGATAGGTGGCATTGTGCATCCAGTTTGTAAGGGCCTGGGGGTAGCCATTGGACCCACTAGTCATGTTAGTATGATAAACATCTCAAATAATTTTCCATGCACCTATTGATCACCTACATCTAACCATCTATTTGGGGGTGATAACCTATGCTCATTTTCAACTAGTTGCACTATAGTCTAAACAACACTTGCTAGAAATTGCTAGTGAAAGTAGGATTATGATCTACCACAATTGAATTTGGCATGTCATGTAATTCAAAATATGAACTATGAAGACTTGGGCCATTTTGGTTAGCTTAAATGGGTGCTTTAAGGCATACAATTAGGCATATTTGGAAATGCGGTCCACAACCACCACCAAGAAGACAATTTTTTTCCATGATTTAGGAATCCCAATGATAAAATCCATGAAAATATCAATGCATATATATTGTTGCAGGGATCAACACATGTTGTACTTCCTAGGGGCCTTCATTTTTTCACCTTATTACTTTTACATGTGTAACTTTCAGCTAAATGTATGTATATATTATTCATGCTATTCCAAAATAATGAACACTTAACTCATTCATATGATTTCTAAAAGTTTGATATGAGATGGGAGATATGTGCATGATTTTAAAGCATAATTGTGCACTAAAAATATATCATGCCCTTTATACCTTAATGTGTCATTTTTCCAAGTATAACCATCCTCTTATAGCCATTGAAGGAGTTGAATGATATTGTCATTAGTGAACCATTCTTGGCATACTCCTATAATCTTATATGGAATTGATAAGGATAAAGAAAATAGGGACTCTTCCACCTCTTATTTCTAATACAAGGCATCGACCACTATAATGTAATCAATTTTCCACATTGTTAGACCATATCAACAATAATCTCTTCAATTCATGTATGCAATGACAATGTTCGGGATTCTTCTAGACAAAATACAACAAACATGAAACCTTTTCATTTAAAGTTTAGCTAATTCTTCCTTTATAGAAAACAACACATATTCAAGTTTTCATGCAAGGAAAATATTTGTAGGGATCTTTAGCCTCCAAGTGGCAATATATACACCGTCAATAGGTTCTTGGCACCAATGGTGGGTCATAAGTATTTTCCATGCTTGATAGAGGAAACTCATGCTTTAACAATTCATCATACCACCACACATGGTCTTTAGGAGATTTTTCACATCCAAGTGGGGATTTCAGTGTCTTTATGAGGTTTTTATCATGACAAATGGGTTTCAGGGACTTCACAATGGTAAAGGAAGGAAACAAAGGCCTTAAGCTCTAAATAATACTTTTATGGCTCAAGTACCATGATCAAAGCCTCAAACAACCATATAAGTTCTATCTAGGCTATATTTGGCCTACAAGTTGGGGAATCGATCCCATTTAGAGGTTTCAAGTACCAGGGATGGGTCATGGGGGTCAACCATGTTTAGTGGTGGTAACAGATGCCTTGGTCCCTAAAGTAAGATTTTAAAGCTTAAGGGCCATCAACAAGGCCTCAAGCCACCAAACAAGACCTATCTTAGGGATATTTGGATCGTGAATTGGGAAATGGGTCCCATTTGAAGGTTTTGAGTACTAGGATGGTATTTAAGCACTATACCAAGGTTGGATAAGGAACCTAAGGCCCTAGGCTCTAATGTAAGCTTCTATGGCTCAAGATTCTTGAAGGTGGTTTAAAGGCAACATGCATGACCTCTCTAGAGGATTCTTATTAAATCTAATTGGAGATATGCATCCCATTAGGAGGGTTTTGGCGCTAAGGATGGGCCTGAGGGCCTTGACCATGATTGTAGGATGAAATTTAGCCCATGTATACCATAAGGGAAGCTTCTAGGGATTATGTGCCATGAATCAAGCCTCTAACTATTACATAAGATTTCTCTATAGGTTTCTTGTCCTAAAGTAAGGATGGGTTCCATAAAACCAACAAAATAAACATAAAAATAATATAAATTTATTTAAATTTTAATTTTTTAAATAATAATGTTCATCTAATTTCAATCTTTATTTTATCAAAATTATTTTATTATATAATTGTATTGACAATTACAATTAAAATCCTTTAGTTTTAAATATGATCTTCAACCGATATTTAAAAAAAAACACCAAAAAATAGCCGTAAAATTTCAACCAATCAATTCTATTAATCAAAATAACGTGGAATCAAGTTTTAGATATAGGTAATGAAAACAAAATCAAATAAACATGCAAAACTCTCCAGTAGTAAAATAGAATCATGTTACTCAATTTGAAACTCGACCTTTGTATCCCTACTCCCCTTGACTAACGCTCTTCAAACATGCAAAACTCTCATTAACTTTCAAATATTGGAATTTAGATGAATTTATTTTCATTAAATCATTACAAAATTAGAAAAGGAGATCACCATAATAAATTAAACACTCGTTCAACGAAAAAATGTTTTTTTAATAATCAATTTGATTTATTAATATTATAAAAATAATAAAACTACACGTAACTAATTTGACAATTATGAGCTCCTCATGCAAAGTCTATTCTATGATATTGAAATACATTTTAGACAATGGAAAGGTTGAACAACAATAATCACTAAACCATTCAAATCGTTCAATTTCAGATTATTTTCGTTGTTTGCAAATTTTGTCGTTTAAATTCCAATTTGACAGGCTACTGATCATAGTTAAAGTAGTTACATCATAGGCGTTGGAGCTGTGTCCAGTTAAGAACAAACATATGCACCATTAATGTTACACTGTTAGATATTTATTGTTTACCAGTGAAACCAGCTAACAAACATGTCTACCATTAAAGAGCTATCGTGCTATGGTTATGGGCTGCCAACTGAAAATACCTGCCATCCATGCCTACCATTAATGGATTTTGCAGTGTTAAGGCGTGAAGTATATCCATTGTGCGAACTCTTCTCTCCTGCATGATTTCACTTTACTTTAACTCTCTGCCCAAACGTAGCAAATGCCTGTCAAGCAGTTTAAGCTTTTATGTTAACATATGTTTACGCTACCAAATAGACATGTGTACGTAGATATGGGCAGCACGTATCATAAACGTTGGCAGGCATGGCATACCTTATAAAATGGTCCCTCTTCCAACGGTAGAAAAACCTATCACAAACATTCTTCTTCCGTAGTTCTTGGGGAGTTCAATTTGAATTCATTCCGCCATGACAGCTGCCCTGCTATGTCTAAGAAGATCTGCTACTCGGTTGAACTGGGTTCTCCCAAGTTACTTGCAGGTTGCAGCAAGGCCACATGTTTGTGATTCTGTTAAACGCAGTCTTACTGATATATCCAGGCCTTCTGGTAACTGGGAATCTCCCTATCTGTGGCCTGCTATCACAATGTACAACAAGGACAGGCTGTTATTTACAGCATCGGGAAAACAGCCTAACAGTGAAACAGTTAGACAGCCGGCTGACGATGAAACAGAGGTCAGCTATTCTTTCATTTTTTTCTCCTCGGTATTATATTGAACAGGTCTGAAAGCCAAGCTTGTTTTCGCGGATCTACATACTTCTGTTTATGCAGCTTGTTTTGTTAGATTCTAATTGTTACTTCTTTCATTTTTTTTTGGTTATCTGTTAGTTTGACGATACTGGAACACGAGAAGTGAGATATGCATACGAGATGGAGTTTTTATCAGAAACATCGTACAAATCAGCTTCCTGTTACAGAATTTTAGACGACCATGGTCTCCAGATCTCAGAGACTAACCTGGAGGTTTGTTGACCAAAATCTATAGTAAATCCATCTCGCCAATAATTGCTGGAAACGGATTTCACTGTTGATATATTTGGTCTTGTATGTTGAGCAGTTTAGTATGCGCTATTCTGTCCTTGTTTATGTTATTCTGTGTATGCTAGACATAATGGTGCGTTTACTAAAAACAGGTTGACAAAGAATTCGCACTAAAAATATACAGTGACATGGTGAGTGTTCGAGTTATGGATACCATATTTTATGAAGCACAGAGGCAAGGCAGGATTTCGTTTTATTTAACCTCCATCGGAGAGGAGGCCATTGGCGTTGGATCTGCTGCAGCTCTGAGTATTGAGGATGTTGTATTTGCCCAGGTAAATATTTGTCCTCAATACTTAATTGATTTCATTGGTATGTAATAACTTCAAGGTTCTACATATGTGTCTCTGTAATGTATGCATAGGATTTCACTAGGCAACACCTTTAAGGTTTTACTGTGTCTCTATAATGTATGTAGTATCGAGGCTGGAGTACTCTTTTGGCGAGGTTTTACCTTTCAAGAATTTGCGAATTTGCAAATGTGTCTCTGTAATGTATACACAGGATTTCATTAGTATGCAATAACTTCAAGGTTCTACATCTGTGTCTTTGTAATGAATGCAGTATAGAGAGACTGGAGTACTCTTTTGGCGAGGTTTTACCTTGCAAGAATTTGCAAATCAATGCTTTGGAAACCGAGCTGACAATGGAAAAGGAAGACAGATGCCTGTACACTATGGATCCAGTGCTTTGAATTACTTCACCATTTCATCTCCTCTGGCGTAATAATTCTCATTCTTGCTCTCAATATGTGCTTTTGTTTGTTTAACAATATGTGCTTTCGTTTGTTGAACGTTGCTGATAGGCTTGATTATTCTTAGAAGACATTCTTTAAAAGATTTGGTGTGCATTTCCGTGGCATTTTGATCCAGAGAGATGGTTGTAGACTGCATTCTTACAGAGAGATGGTTGTAGACTGCATTCTTACAAAGCCATTGGGCATGCATAGGAATTAACTAAATTTTGTTCATAGATATATTTGAAGTATACGATTCTAATATTTTAGGAGTAAGTTTATCACTTAAAAGGAGTTTTTTAAAGTTTTTTTAATGAATAATTGTTTTTTTTTACAACAACACCAAAGCTACTCTTTCTGATGGACTCTTTGGTATGCGTATTCTTTCTGGTGGAGTCTTTGGTGGGTTTGGTGTGTTTACTCTTTCTGGTGGACTCTTTGGTATGTGTATTCTAGCTTCTGGTGGACTCTTTGGTGGGGGTGGAGGAATTCACTCTCAGATTTGCATTAAGGCACTCTAATTCTCATAGTGAATCGAACTCAACTCTCACTTTGAATCTAACCTGGACCATTGATGAAAAACATGAAAAACTCCCACAGCTTGGTCCTGGACCAGCTTGCTTTCATAGTGAATCGAGAATCTAACCTGGACCATTGATGATTTTCAAACCTAGACCATTGGTGATTTTCAAACCTAGGCCATTGATGAAAAACCCCACAACCATTGATGAAAAACCCCAGCCCCCAGCTTGGACCATTGATGAAACCCCCCCACAGCTTGACGACATCTCAGTCAACGAACAGCTCAGTGATCGACTAATGCCTCAGTTGAATACAGTTGACTAATAGCTCCCCAAATCCCCAAAGTGACTAATAGCTCAGTTGAATAGCTCCCTAAAGTGTTAGGGCGTCCAGGGCGTTCAACAGCAGTGCGTTCAACTCAATATGTGCATTTAATGCTATAGTGAACAGTGCATTTGCAATTAATGCTGCAATAGTACAGTGCACAGTGCAGTTAATGCTGCTTCATGGATATGAAGCATGAACCCTGATATGAACCGTTTGGATCTTCTTCAATAAGTATATAAATGTCGACCTATTCATTTATGAAAAGATGCCCCTTAAATATAAATAAAAAATAATATTTTGACTCCAATGCAATGTGCATACAACTACCTTATATTAAAGCTTTCTGATTCCAATGCATGCGGCTACCTTTCTATTATATAACTTTGTGACCCCACCTGCATAATTTTCAATGGGAGCAGGACACAGATTCCTCAAGCAGTTGGTGCAGCATATTCCTTGAAAATCGATGGCAAGCAGGCTTGCGCAGTTGCATATTTTGGAGACGGTGCAGCAAGCGAGGTAATGTTCAGTTTTAATTTCCTTATTTAAAAACTCAAACTCACTTCCTTATTTAAAAACTCAAACTCACTTGATCATGAAAAGCCTGCATATGGTGATGAAGAACTCTCTTCAACTAAGCGGCTCGAAATGCTGAGGGTCTAGGTGTATGGAGGACGAGGGAGCTAGGGTTTCTCAGTTTTGTTGCAGCACACCCTGATCTAGATGGCTGATTGCAGGCGTGGAGGGCTTGCGATGACTTGGAGTCCAGCCGATTTTTATAATCGGTCTAGTACCAACCAAGAATAAAAAAAGTGGGAAGTTTTTCTTCTAAATGTTGTGAGCTATTCCCGCTTCTTACAGCCGGATATTTTGGGGTTGCTGCAACTTAATTGGTTTAGGGTGGTTTCCATCTCTGTCCGGGTTTTATTCTTTTTACACCAGGTGTTTATCCCCTACTTTTGGCAACTTGTCAGTTTTGCAGACCCTCTCCCGCTATTTTTAGGGCTTTTTTAGCAGCATCTTTGTTTTATTGTGTCCCGTGAGGGGCCGTCCTTTCCTGGGCAGCTGGCGTTTTAACCTGTCCTCTTACCGGCAGCTGGCATTGCCCATCATTATGATGGTGGGTGATATCCTATCGACATCAACTCCCGGGTCTTCAAACCCCTCAGCTCTTCATGAGACGGCTTTTCCTGCAGAACCTCTCGCTAGTGGTAGGGCTTTGGATTCTCGGGGTAATTTTCTGTATGGTGAACGAGCCAGACTTCGTCGAAAGCAAAAAACCTTCAAGGCTCGTGCTGAGCTAGCCCGGTATAACATAGATGAGAACTATAATCTGGAGAAGATAGGTATTTTGGCGGACTGGGCATTAGTGGGTAGGCTGGAATTTTCTTCAGGCAGCAAAACTGAAATCACTGATTGGGTTTCCAAATACTGGCAACCTATTACAGGCATGGCCCCGAGAATAAATCTGCTTATGAACAGATGGATTCTGTTTACGTTTTCTGATGCGGCTCATGTAGACGTGATCTTAGCTGGAAATTGGGTCTTTAAACAAGGTTCTTTATTTCTCAAGAAGTGGCATATAAATTTCGACCCTCTGCATGAGTATCAACCCATTCGGCATCTTTGGATGCTTGTGCCAGGCCTCCCCATTGTTTTATGGACTGAAGAGATATTGAAGGGAATTGCAAATACAGTTGGTAGGTTCGTTCGCCTGGACAAGCAAAATCTTCACGGCATAGATCGTCGGGCTGCCAGAGTCATGGTGGAACTTGATACTAGGAATGGGCTTCCGGCGGAAATTGAAATTGTTTGGGGTCAAAAATTATGGAAACAGACCCTTGACTTCTATAAAATCCCATTTCGGTGCTTTTCCTGCAGACAAATTGGACATGTTCGTGCTTATTGCCCAAACAATTTCAAGCTAAACCCTCCTTTGATGGAGCCTTCCTCGCCTGGGTTTTTAAAGCGGTTTGGTGCTTCGGTTCAATCAGGTAAGCATCATTCTAATACTCTCCCTTGCCCTGATTTATCTCCTGCTGAACTTGATTTCATCACTAAAACTGAAAAAATTCTTGAAAGCCGAATCTCTAAGGGAGAGATTGAAATGCGCCATGATTTAATAACTGGCTTACCTGTTGCTAGCCCTTCGACAAAAACCCCTATATCATCTGTTAGTCGTAAACTTTTTGAGGATTCTGAATTTTATAACGCTGGGCCTGGTTTAGGTACCTCTAATTCTTCCATTCCTCTTCTTGGCAACTCTTCACCTACTCCTGGGGCTATTCATACTGTTATCCCTGTGGATGTATCTCACCCCCCTTCATCTCCCATCAACCCTCCATCCTCGATTCCTGAGATAAATCTCCCAGAACCTCATTCTGGCTCGGAGGAAAAAGTCATCTTGGCTGAGGCCGGTTACTTGATTTCTGAAAAGGGAGATGAATTCCCACCTCTGCCGTCTTACACAAAAAATCCGAGTAGGGGTTCTTCAGCAATTCCGGTTCATTCCTTACAATTTCAAAATGTGACCATTAGAAAAGGAAGAAAAAAGAATGGTTCTGACATTGTTTCTCCAAACCCTTGTTCTTTCATTCCAGTTTCAGAAAGGCTTGAGAAAGCTGATGGGCCTGTCACAAACTCTCCTTTGGGGCTTAGAGCAGAGACCCCCACATCTCCCATTAGCTAATGTCTTTACTTTCTTTGAACGTGAGAGGGTTGGCTAAAGTGTCGAGGGTACAGGCTTTAGCCAATCTTATCAGCTCTACTGTTCCTTCCCTTATCTTTTTTCAGGAAACCATGTGTGAGAGTGCCCTTGCAATACATAAACTTTGTAAATTGCTGCCAAATTGGGAGGTTTCTGCGGTTGATTCTTGTGGACTTTCTGGAGGCTTAGCTGTGGCATGGAACCCTAATTTCTTTGACCTAAAAGCTTATTCCACGCCATGGGGGATCTATCTTAAAGGTTTTTTCTGTGCCAATAATCATTCTCTTTCGGTCTTAAACTGCTACGCCCCATATCGGGAGAGAGTGGCTTTTTGGACTTCCCTCAAAACATCAGGTCTTTTAAATCGAAAGGACTTAATTTTAGCTGGAGACCTTAACTTTACCTGGCATGCTGCGGAAATCTGGGGTGTTTCTGCGAAATTGGATGATCTAGCTGGTTTTTTCTCACAATTATTTAATGATGCAGCTCTAGTAGATGTCAAGCCTCACAAGCTCTCTCCCACCTGGACAAATGGGCGTTTTGGAAGTGATGGGGTTCACAAACGACTGGATAGATTTCTGGTCAGTGCAGATTTGCTGAATTTTTTCCACCTTCATCGGTCTTGGGTTCATGAACATAAATTCTCAGACCACTGGCCAATCATACTTCAACTGGACTCTGTGGGACAGAAGCTGGCATCTCCCTTCAAATTCAACACTAGTTGGTTGGATGATGATAATTTCTGTACTATGGTTAAGAATTTTTGGATATCCTGTGAAGTGTTGGACGATAATCCAATCCTGAATTTTTGCAAAAAATTAAAAGATCTTAAAGATGAGGTGACTAAATGGATTAAAGACAAGAAATTAGGGGATAAGAAGGAATTATCTCAATTGGAGCAGAGTTTACAGGAAGCCATCTCTAATAATATTCATAGCTCTCTATCTTTTGAAGGTTTTGAGATTATGAAACAGACAGAGAAAAAAAAAGAAGAGATTCTTTTAAACATGGAAAAAGAGTGGCGACTGAAAAGTCGAGCCACATGGTTGTCCTTTGGTGACAAAAACACTAAATTTTTTCACTCTTACGCATCTGCCAGAAGGAATTCTAAGCATATATGGGAGATTATTGATGACAGAGGTAATCATATTTCTGGTCTTGACAATTTAAAATCTGAAGCATCTTCCTTCTTTGGGCATATCTACAGTGATCCTGGCGACTGTTGTATGGCCGAGCAACTCAAAGTGGCTTCTCTTTTCCCTCGTTTTTTTGATGAGCAAGAGGCAGAAAATCTACAAGCTGAGATTTCACTTGAAGAAATTGAACAGACACTAAAGTGCTTTGCAAAAGAAAAAATCCCCGGCCCAGATGGGTGGCCGGTGGAGCTTTACATTCGGTTTTTTGACATCATGGGGTCTGAATTAAAAGAGTTGGTCAATTTCTCTCGATTGACTGGACACATTCCAGGGGGATTGAATTCGACATTTGTTACCCTTATTCCCAAGAAGGACAAGCCGAGGGGTTTAGGAGATTATAGACCAATTGCTCTTTGTAACTTACTATATAAGCTCATTTCTAAAATCATTGCAGATCGTTTAAAGTCAACTCTTTCCCAGCACATCTCATTTGAGCAATTCGGCTTCTTAGCAGGGCGGCAAATTCATGATGCCATTGGTATCGCACAGGAGGTGCTGCATAGTATAAAGATTCATAAGAAGAAGAGCTTAGTTCTTAAGATGGATCTTGAAAAAGCTTATGATCGAGTTAATTGGTCATTCCTCAGGTTAATTCTCATTCAGATTGGTGTCCCTTCATTGACCATCAAGTGGATAATGGCTTGTATTTCATCTATGAGCATTTCTGTTCTTGTTAATGGAAGCCCTTCGGATTTTTTCAGATGTACTAGGGGTATCAGACAGGGATGCCCACTGTCCCCGCTGCTATTTATCCTTATCATGGATGGATTTAGCAGATTGATAAATCAAGCAGTTGTGAATGATCAGCTCCAGGGATTTAAACTGAAAAATGACTGTGTGATCACCCATGTTTTATTTGCTGACGATGTGCTGATGGTTGGTGCAAACTCTCTTGAGGAATGGATCATATACAAAAACATTATTCAAATTTTCTGCAAAGCATCAGGCATGAAGGTCAGTGAGGGCAAATCAAGTTTTTATCACTTATCGTCGGATGTGGGGCAGTTGGAGGACATCACTGCTTTTCTACCGTATAAGTTTCACCCTTTGGAGCAGGGGTTTAAGTACCTGGGATATTTTATTAAACCAAATAACTACCTCACGAAAGACTGGTTCTGGCTATTGAGAAAATTTGAAAATCGTATTGCTCACTGGGCATACAGATTTCTTTCCAGAGGTGGTAAGCTTATTTTGCTAAAATCGGTTTTATGCAGTATCCCTGTCTATTGGTTCACTCTGTTAGAAGTACCAGCTGCCATTATTAAGGTTATCAATCGTTATTGCTACAATTTTCTTTGGTCTGGCTTGGCCATCTCTGGTACTCTACATATGGTTGCTGCAGATGTCATCGCCAGGCCCTACAGGTTTGGAGGTTGGGGGGTCAAAGACTTGGCAGTTTTCAACACTGCACTAAGGCTAAAAAGCTTATGGAGAAGCATTTTCGGAAATACTCTTTGGTCCCGGCTTATTCATTGTAAGCATATCAATATGGATGTCATAAGTTGGATTAGGAATCCAAAACTTACAAGCTGGAATTTTTCTCCTCTATGGAGGGGATTCATGAAAATATTTCATTGGATAAAAAATGACCTGATATGGCATGATGGTGCTGGCTCCCTGATTCGTACTGGGATTGATCCCATTATTGGATTGGAAGAAAACTTTACTCTCCCTGCTGGCATCACTCAATACCTTCAGATTTTGGGCTTGTCATCTTTGGATAAAATATCTCTGCAGAATTCGAGTCTGTTACACAGATCCAAGTGGATCACGTCAAATGAATTAGGGCTCTCTGGTTGCTATGCTCGATCATGGGATGATTACATTTCAAGGTTAAATTCAGCTGGTATTTCACTTAATCACGAGCCGGATAGGCTTGTCTGGGGTGGCAACCCTGCTTCGGGTCAAGTTACAGCTTCGACTGCATACTCCAGAATTATTCAGGCAAAATTCTGTTATCCACAGGATTGGTGGTATGAATCTTTGTGGCTCTGGCCAATTCCATTAAAGATCAAATGTTTTTGTTGGCTGCTTATTCAAGATCGCTTGAAGAGGTGGGAAAACTTATGCAAACGAGGTTGGATCGGGCCCAGTCTATGTTTTTTATGTAAAAAAGAAACTGAGACCAAACAACATCTATTTGTGCATTGTGAATTCATCAAAAAAGTTTGGGATATGGTTGCGTCTCAATTAAACATTTCACAGGGCTGGATTGTGGATGACTTTAACAAAGCACTTTTATATTGGTTTCGTTCCTGTAGACATCAACTGTTTGCCGCTATCTGCGTTACTTGGTCCATTTGGTTTGCACGTAATCGTGCAATCTTTCAGAATTGCCCTCCAGATGTCACACATAGTGCTTCAGCTGCTCTCAGAATGATCTCCCATTGCAGGGAGAATTCTCATAAGATGAAAAAGGCTAGAACTGTTGATTTTAATTTCAAAGTGAACCAACCCATCCTTTTCTTTGATGGAGCCGCACAGCATGGAATTTGTGCAGTGGGAGGGATCATTTTTTTAAATGAAGATCATTTCTTCTCTTTCAGACTCAATTGCGGTCAGGGATCCAACATGAAAGCGGAATTGATGGCACTGTGGTGTGTTCTCAAAGTAGCCAACATCTTTGGTCTGGTCAATATCAAAGTTTTCGGAGATTCCAGAGTCACCATCAAGTGGGCGGTTGGAGATTTTTGTCTCAATGTCCTAAATCTTCGCCACTGGATTCACAATACTCGCATGGAAATTTCTAAACATCAGAACATTTGCTTCGAGCATATCTTCAGAGAACATAACCAACATGCTGATATTTTATCAAAACAAGCTTTAGCAGGTTCTGAAGGTCAGCTACACTGGGAAGAATGGCTAGAGAACAGTCCTCAGGATTGTGGGATAGTCTCCTTTTTGGACTATTACTAATTATGCCTTTCAACAGTGTTTATCAAGGGTTTTTGGTTTAAGCTCCTCTTTATCTTTCGCTGTTCTGTTTAGTCAAGAATCTTATCAATAGTTCTGAGACTTTTTGATATTTTGTATGAGCTCAGAAATCATCTTTATTGCTCGTGAATGTGCTCACTGAGTCATGAGCCCTGTACTCTGTTTCGTCAGAAGATTCAGCTTTTTTGTACTATTTGATTCACATGAATAACAATAGTAGTTTTTTTCGCTTGAAAAGAAAAGCCTGCATATGGTATTTTTGCTTAATTGCTTTTCTTATTGTTGAATACCTAGATCTAGGTGAAATGGCGATCTGCTTACATGTTGTTAATTGTTTTATCAGGGAGATTTTCATGGTGCTTTGAACTTTGCAGCGGTGATGGACGTGCCAATTATCTTCATTTGCCGCAACAATGGATGGGCAATCAGCACTCCTGCTACCGAACAATTCAGAAGTACAATTTATTAGTTTCTCTTTGTATATTTTTCTGATAATTAAGTCTCTTGTAATGCACCCACTTCTTGAAGACTGGCAGCTGGCAAATCTCTGCAGTTGTTCTGGCAAATCTCTGACGTTGTTCATGTATTGTATTTGGGGTTGAATCTTGTGGTAGGTGATGGATTGGTGGTAAGAGGACCATCTTATGGAATAAGAAGCATACGTGTAGATGGAAATGATGCACTGGCCGTTTACAGTGCCATTAAAACAGCTCGATCCATGGCAATTGAAGAAAGCAAGCCTATTCTCGTAGAGGTAATTAATGTATTGTGAACGTCTGGGCCAATTCATTCAATTCTTTTACTTTATACTTATGATGATAAATTCAACAGTGAATCCATTGAACATAGAGGTGTGAGACTAAGCAGGGAATGGGATAACGGTCTTTCACTGAATTTGGTGATCCAATTTTTGATATATTGGGAGTTTTGACACTTTTCAGATTTGTCCAGTTTTGGTGATCTCATCTTTACTCAATTTGAACTTGAGATCCAAAATTCTAATTACAATTTTATCAAAGGATATTACCCATTGACCCAACTTTGCAATTCAGAGTATTCAACATTGAGATTGACAACCTCAAGGACTGTTCAGGTTGACAATGGCAGCTAACATATTTTCTATTATAGGCAATTACATACCGTGTAAGCCACCATTCAACATCAGATGATTCGAGCAAATACCGCAGATTGGATGAGGTAGAGTATTGGAAAGGGGTGAAAGATCCCATCACAAGGTTTCGGAAATGGATGAACAGAAATGGTTGGTGGAGTGAAGAGGCTGAACTGCGCAACCGAACTGAAGCGCGTAAGAAGGTATATATAATTTTAGTATTTACAGAGATCACTTTGATTAACTGCCCTCGTATTCTCAAACATTTATTGAGAAATATAATCTGATCTCTGTTGGAGCTATGAACTGTTCATATATATTTTACTCAGGTCGTGCATGCACTAGAATGTGCAGAACAAATGGAAAAGCCGCCCCTGTGTGAGCTTTTCAGCGATGTTTACGACGTTGTTCCTCCAAATCTGAAGGAACAAGAGAACCATCTTCGAAACACTGTAGCTTCACATCCTCAAGACTTTCCATCTGATGTGCCTCTGTGACAAATAATTGAAATGATTTGCTCTACTAGAAGAGTCAAGTCCATGTATATTACTCATATGTACAGATTTTCCCATCCCTGTGGAAAATGAGTTACATAATTCTTGGTTCTCACTCTCTAGTATTCAAGTGATATCTCCAAACACAGGTGAGGAACGAACCAGACATGATAAACTTCAAACTTCAAAACTCATTATCCCCATCATCCCGATCTATATCGATCTATATTGCCTCTTGTCACTTCGGCTTTGAGATCTCAGACTTTTACCGTATGTCTTGAACTGATCGACAGTATTGATGTATAGAGGTCTCAAGCTTTTATCTTGTATGAATTTATTCACGGTAAGTTCGGTGCATTGAGATTAACTTTGGGCATGGATTAAGGGAGCATTCCAGCCGTCTTGACCAGTTTTTTTTTCATGAAAGTGGGAAAGTTTTGTTTTGCAATGGTTTTCCTATAAATATATGATGAATCAAACTCCAACTAGGTTGTGGAATATATGTGAAAATGGCAAGCCTTGGATACTAGATCACAAAAGCATGTCATTTTCAAGAACTCAAAAAGCTATAAGAGAATTTTTTCATGAAAGTGGGAAAGTTTTGTTTTGCAATGGTTTTCCTATAAATATATGATGAATCAAACTCCAACTAGGTTGTGGAATATATGTGAAAATGGCAAGCCTTGGATACTAGATCACAAAAGCATGTCATTTTCAAGAACTCAAAAAGCTATAAGAGAACACGAGACGATACTACAAATCTATGTGATAACATGTCAAAATACATAACCATGTTTGAGTACATAACCGTGTTTGAGGATATGAGGGGAGACAAAATTATGGGTTAAGAATACTACAAAAACAGTTTTAAATGTTAAAAGCATTCCCACTCTCAAAATTGAACCTAAGTTTGTGATGGAAAACTCCCACCCATTTACCATTTTTGAGCCCACATCAGCTACTTTGATTGATGTTTTTCATAATATGGTGGTTGTATGTAACACAAGGTTCTACTGTAATTGATGTTTTTCATAATATGGTGGTTGTATGTAACACAAGGTTCTAAATGAATAAATGGTAACATAGGTTTTTGTTGAATGAATAAACTAATGTGATTAATGTTTTTCATAATATGGTGGTTGTATGTAACATAGGGTTCTACTGTGATTGATGTTTTTCATAATATGGTGGTTGTATGTAACACAAGGTTCTAAATGAATAAATGGTAACATAGGTTTTTGTTGAATGAATAAGTTAATGTGATTGATGTTTTTCATAATATGGTGGTTGTATGTGATTGATGTTTTTCATAATATGGTGGTTGTATGTAACACAAGGTTCTAAATGAATAAATGGTAACATAGGTTTTTGTTGAATGAATAAGCTAATGTGATTGATGTTTTTCATAATATGGTGGTTGTATGTAACATAGGGTTCTAAATGAATAAATGGTAACATAGGGTTGTGTTAAATGAATAAATGAAGAAACAACATATTCTATGTAATACTATTTTTTATGAATAAGTTGTAGCTTATTCTTGTGTGTTTGTTGTGTAAATGACTGTCATAGAATTTTATTTATTTTCTAATGAGGATATAAATATTAATGGGCTTTTCAATTTCCTTTTCTTCACTTGAGTTGATTCAATTAGTATACATAGAGGCAAGGGATACAAAATTACGATTTTTGGTCCATTAAGATGAAAACTCTATTTTTCTCCTCAGATGTTTGGGATTTAGTTGAATTGGGTTTAAATGGAATCAACAAATGAGGCAACCTATTAGGTTTTGACACAAGCACAAAATGATCAACTCAGATATAATGGAAAAAGGGGTGCAAAATCCCTATTCCTAATTTAGTAAGCTTTGGAGGAGAGTATTTTTCCTAGGGTTGCAGCAACAACTAGATCCATGAGAGCTTGGGATATATTGGAGACAACTTATCAAGGGACAACCAAGGTAAAAGTAAGCAAGTTACAAACCCTCCATAAGTATTTTGAAACCTTGGAAATGAAAGACACGTAATCACTAGACCAATTCATGAACAAAATCATGAATACATTCACCAAATAAAACTACATGGAGAAGAGTTAACTAATTAGAAGGTTGTTGAAAAAATTCTTAGAAGCCTACTTACAAAGTTTGACTCCATTGCGGTAGCCATTGAAGAGGCCAAAGACCAATCACAACTATGAAAACTATCTATAGATGAGTTGACAGGATCCTTGTTATCCGATGAATCAATGATGAACAAAAACATCAATTCTTCATTGGAGAATGCTTTAAAATCTCAAATTTTATTCAACAGGGGAAAAGGAAGATTAAGCTTTAGAGGGAGAGGTACAAATGCTAAATAAGGTGATGGAAGATTCAATTTAGAATAACCTAAAAGGACAAATGAGAGCAATGATCCATACAATGTAAGGGGAGAAAAAATGAAAGATTAAGCTTTAGAGGGAGACGTAAAAATACTAAATAAGGTGATGGAAGGTTCAATTTAGAATAACCTAAAAGGACAAATGAGAACAATGATCCATACAATGTAAGGGGGAGAAAAAACAATCAACATCAAACTCAATCATAGAGGTATGATAAGTCCAAGCTCCAATGTTTCTTTTGTAAAAAAATTGGTCATTTAGCACATGAATGTAGAAAGAAGTAAGTTGACCTCAATAAGCAAACAACAAACTTCTCAAACATGGATGAAGCAAATCTTGAGTCTATGTTCCTTACTTGTCATGTTGAACATGTTAGTTTTTCATAATTTACTTCAGTCTGATCTAGGATCTTAACTAAGAGAACAACATGTACATCATATCTACAGCATATCAATCATGGACATAATAATGCAAGCATACAAGAGACAATAGACACACAGAGTTTCACTGGGGAAAACCATAAAGGTGAAAAACCCCACAACTTCCTCAGAGATAGATAGAGCAATGATACAACCCAAGCAAAAGAGATAGTCTTCTCCTAGCAGCAGCTTCTCCTCCTCCACAAGTGCGCCACTCTCCAATGAGAGTATGAGTGAGAAAGTGAATGATCAAATAGAGTGCCTCCCACACTCTATTTATACTTGACTTGACTTGCCTAATAACCTTTACTAGGTCAACCTTAACTTAACCACATAACATAATGCTGACTGGGCCGACCCCCAATAGGGTGGTCTAATAACCCTCTAACCCACATGACTTATACAGGGCCGACCCCAACAAGGTGGTCTAATAAACCATCAAGGATAAGTTACGACACTTACAATATAAATGATGACACTTCCGTATAGAGGAATAATAACATCTCTATAGGAATACAATATACATATATGAAATACATTCCGAAGTTACAAATACATCAACACTCCCTCTTAACTAGGAAGGTATTTCTCGACATGGGTCTTCTAGCACAAGTCTTCTTCTCTGGATCATCGTCACTGGATAATCGTCATCGAATCATCGTCATCGTCATTGCTGCTGCTATCTCAATCAATCTGTTGCTATCTTAATCAATCTCCGATCTACTTGTCATAGGAAGTTCTACAGATCCAGTCCTTTTTCATACTGGATGTAGGCCCACCACCTGTAGGTCTTCATCATCACTGGCCATACTGTGGAATCCTCGGGACTAATTACGTGCGTCAACAAAACCTCGAAAGATCATCCCAGGCATTTTACAAGCACATAGCTCAACCTATCGGATCTCCCAGGATCTTTTACATGTGACTATCACAAAACCTTAAAAGAGTGTCTTGCCAAGAAAGATCTCTAAAGAGCATCTGAGGCCTTTTTCATCCTGTCCAGATCTCCAGGACTTATTACATGTGACCCCTACCACAAAACCTTAAAAGAGTGTCTTTCCAAGCAAGATCTCTAAAGAGCATATGAGGCCTTTTTCATCCTGTCCAGATCTCTAGGACTTATTACATGTGGTCCCCACAAAACCTTAAAAGAGTGTCTTTCCAAGAAAGATCTCTAAAGAGCATCTGAGGCCTTTTGCATCCTATCCAAATCTCCAGGACTTATTACATGTGGTCTAGCAAAACCTTAAAAGAGTGTCTTGCCAAGTAAGATCTCTAAAGAGCATCTGAGGCCTTTTTCATCCTGTCCAGATCTCCAAGACTTATTACATGCTACCCTTGCACAACCTGTCCACGGCCATAGAGTATCAACCTGATACTCACCATACATCGTCCTGATGTACATGATCATCCTGATCATCATCACTGCATCGTCCTGATGTACATGATCATCCTGATTATCATCACTGCATCGTCCTAATGCATGTCATCTGGAGCAACATCCTGAAGCTCGTCATCTATGATCATCCTGATCATACAATGCATCCACTTGATGCATACCAAGTATCTACCTGATACATATCATCATACATGATCCACCTGATCATACAATGTATCCACCTGATATATATCAACATACATGATCTACCTGATCATACAATCGTATCCACTTAATACATATACAGATACATGGTCCAAGCATCCAACATGATGCATATACATATACATGATCCAACTGATCATAACAAGAATTCAACATGATGCATATACATGTACATGATCCAACTGATCATAACAAGCATCCAACATGATGCATATACAGAGCAGTAACTGGAGCATCGTCCTGATGCTCATCATCCAGCGGTTACATCCACAACCATGGGAAGGATCCTCCTCTCACCATGCTTGGAATGGCTCCTGCAAATGTGTCCATCACTTCTTCCTCGAAGTGTTGTCAATTTTAAGAACCCCAAGCCTTTCTCTGAAGTACTCAAACTTTACTTTGGCTAGTGGTTTCGTCCACACATCTGCAATCTGCTCATCCGTCGCAACATAGAGGAGCTTCACTACTCCTTTCTGCACCATATCCCTGATATAGTGATATTTGATCTCAATGTGCTTCGACCTGTCGTGGAACACCGGGTTCTCAGACAGCTTCACACAACTCTGGTTGTCACAAAAGATACCAGTATCCTCTAGCCGGAGATCAAATAACTCAAATAGTAGCTTCCGGAGCCATACTTCCTCACAACTAGACGAACATGCTGCAACATACTCTGCCTCAGCTGTACTCAGTGCTACAAAGGATTGCTTCCTGCTAAACCAAGAGATCACACCTAATCCCATACTGAAGCAGCACCCAGATGTGCTCTTCCTATCTGAAGCACTGTCTTCCCAATCCTAATCAACATAACCCTGTAGGTTAAACTTTTGATTCACATCATACTTGAGCCCATAGTCAATTGTACCCTTCAGGTACCTCAGAATATGCTTTACAACAATCAGGTGAACACCTCTGGGATCCGTCAGGAATTGGCTCATGTGTTCACCACAAAGCAAATATCTGGTCTAGTGTTCATCAGGTACATCAAGGACCCAATCATCTGACGATACATAGTGACATCAACTAGATCAGATGATGCATCACACAGAAGCTTCAGGTTCGATGCCATAGGTGTGGCCATGTCCTTGCAGTCGATCATCCCGAACCTCTTCAGGATCTCTACTACATACTTGCCTTGTCCAAGGAAGATCCTATCTGCACTCTGCCACACCTCCATGCCTAGAAAATAGTGCATCATCCCCAAGTCCTTCATCTCGAACTCGGCAGCAAGCTTCCTCTTGGTATCGACAATCAATCTATCCTCACCTGTTACAAACAGGTCATCCACATACAATAGTAGTATCACTAGATTGCCTTCCTCAACCTTGTAGTAAAGGTTGGAATCCGCTTTACTTTTGGTAAAGCCCAAACTGGATAGAAAGATGTCTATCCTACCATACCAAGAGCTTGCTTCAAGCCATACAAGGATTTCTTCAACTTGCACACATATGACTCTCTGTCATGTGTCTCAAAACCAAGTGGCTGCACCACATACACTTCCTCCTCGACTACACCATTCAAGAAAGTTGTCTTGACATCCATCTGGTGTATCTTCCATTTCATCACTGCAGCCAGAGCAAGTACTAATCTAATGGAAGTGTATCTGGCTATATGAGCAAAAGTCTCTTCATAATCAATTCCTCTTTCTGGGAGAAGCCACGAGCTACAACCTCACTTTGTATTTCTCCATGCTACCATCTGCAGCATGCTTGATCTTATAGATCCACTTGGAAGTCATGATAGACTTCCCTTCTGGTCTGGGACCACATCCCAACCATCATTCTTCATGATCGACAGATCATGGCATTCTTCCATTACTTCATCCCGGATCCTGCGAACTTCAATATCTTCAATAGATAGATTTGTTACTAGAACAAATGTTGTAGTCCTTCTTTTGTAGGTGATGGTATATGATCTTTCCTACAAGACAAGTTAAATTGCATGATTAGAAACATCTCATAGTTTTCAGAACAATTTCTTACACATAAAGAAATATGTCATACAGTCATGCAATTGTTCTAGCCAATGCTTCAATACAACATTTATCCATATCCCGTAACTTTCTAGGTGCCTTCCAATCTCTACCAGAACATTGTTAAGAGTGTGCACAACTCCCAACATGTCAGCAAAGAGGTTTCATTCTAGATAAGTAGCAATGTAATGTTGTACAATGCCATAGGCCACTTACCCATTACATGCATATTAGTAGTATACTGTTCATTAATGTAGTTATTCTAATATGCATAATACACAACCTAAGTCTAGGAACATAAGTATATACATTATTGAACAATATTTATTTAAACAATCAAATATACAAGAAATGACAATTCAAATACTTATCTTTGTTTGTTTGCAGGGTGGACTCCCTCTCAATATTTGCTTCCTTGCAGGAGCTATTGGAGTGTGCTCCCTCTTGATCTTTGCTTCCTGGATTACTTGTCCTTGAACTTATATCCATCCTCGATCACTTATGCATACTTACTAGTATCATCATTGTGTTATCCTTGCGGTCTCATACACAATCATACATTCATTAGTATAATCTCAATACTATAAACATTATGATTCTAAGTAATCTTAAACATGTATGATCAAGATCATTTCATACACAGATAATTTATCACAAGCACTAGTATTCAAGGTTTCAGGGAGTACTTCCTTTACTCATGTAAATTCTTATTTGACCATAGGACTCTTCTGGTTAGTCATATCACCAATTAAAGTAAGAAACATAATATACCTAAACCCATGATTACTCAAACCTATAGATTCATGAATAATCATTATCAATCATACCAAGTATACTTACATAAGAGATCCAATCACAAGGTAGGATTCTAACTTGATATAGGAAAAACATACCAAGATTAATGTGTTAGTTAGTTATGTCTAACATACCCACATGATGTCTTCTTGTTTTCTTCAATGACTTGTGCTAGTAACCTGCATATATCATAGGTTAAGCATTGTAGGACCAAATTATACATACCTCATAAGTAGAGCTTCTATGTGATCCATGACAATGGATGAATCTTTGTCTTCATGTCACCATGGTCATATGTTTTTGAACTAGAACATGATTTGTCTTTCTTGATGTATCTTTCATGTTAGCGGACAACATCAACCTCATACAACACCACAATGCATTAGTACAATCATAAGTGTCAAAACCCTAATCAATGAATATCTTCTATCATGCATTCATAATTTTATTAAGCTGATACGACAAGTCTAAAGTTAATCAAGATTGTACTAACCTTAATGAAGACAAACATACCATAAATTTAATCATGAACAGATTTCGAAACATACCTGTAAGTCATACCTGTCGAGATTGCTTGTAATTTTCTTATGTAAGGCCTTAGCCTCATCTCCCTCTGAAACAGGAAATTCTTCACTTATGCATGTGACCAATCCATTCTCTTCTAGGATTAACCCAATCCACTTGATTTGCAGAAACTGGATCTGGAGCTGGATTTGGGTTTGTCAAGGAAACCCTAAAATTCAAACTTTGAATTTAAAACTTATGAAAGGGTAGAAAGATGCACCTTGATGAGCTGATCAACCTGGTATACTAAGAATTTCAAAACTGCAAAGTTTCACCCCTCAAATTTGCTTTTCAAACTTCTGGATTCACTAGGGAGGACCCTGAATTAGGGTTTGAGTTTCCCGGAGCTTTACCCAACCAAATAGTTTGATCCAAAGCTCTAAAATTTGATTTTTCCAAGGAGCTTCCAGCTATGGTCACAAATTTCAAAAATTCCCATTTTTGTAGAAGCCCTATTTTTTCACTTTTCCGATCAAAGTCTCAAACTAGGGTTTGATCAAGCCCGGCCTTCTACCCAACCAAAAAATTTGATCTTGGTCTCTAAATTTCGATTTTGATGAGTAGCATTCAGCCGTGGTCTCCGATTACAAAAATACCAACTTTCTCCGAAACCCTAATTCCCGGAGCCATGAATGAAGGTGCTCAAAATCCAATTCTGTTTTGACAGAAATATGAACCTAATTGTTTCTGGTGAAACTACGAAATTATGAATTCACAAGGTCTGAAACTTTGACCTGTGGTAACTTGACCTGTCATATTTCTAACCCCACAGGTCTAAACTCAATTGGATTCTCTGAGAGAGAGTTATGCCAAGTGTCACAACGTGACCTGTTTATGGGATAAAAAAGGAGAGCGAAATTGTACGACGTGCCACGTGTCACTGGTTCAACTTCAGCCTTTGAAAACCTTACCTGAGAAACTACAATCTGTTCCCTATCTGTTAATTTTTACTAAATTTCATTTGGATATTCCTAGCCCAAGTTGTGACCTTTTTTCCTAGGTCGCATGCTTATGACTGAGATTTGGAAGAGGCAAAAAACCTAGATTGTACAGATCATAAAAGAAAAAGTACAGAGAATTAGAGGTTGTGCTTCAGACACAAGATACATGGGGATCTTATATTCAACTTGTAAGAGTTTCATATCCTGAAACCTTGCAGAAATGGATTTATAGCGAAAGTACTACGATGACTGGTTTTTCTATATCAAGCCCTAGCTTCACAAGTGCAACGAGTGTCATAAATGCCATACCATGCCTTCTTTCAGGCTAGATCTGATACCATGTTAGTTTTTCAGAATTTACTTCAATTTGATCTAGGATCTTAACTAAGCGAACACCATGTACAACATATCAATCATGGACATAATAATGCAAGCACACAAGAGACAATAGACACACAGAGTTTCACTGGGAAAACCATAAAGGTGAAAAACCCCACAAATTCCTCAGAGATAGATAGAGAAATGATACAACCCAAGCATAAGAGATAGTCTTCTCCTAGCAGAAGCTTCTCCTCCTCCACAAGTGCACCACTCTCCGATGAGAGTATGAGTGAAAAAGTGAATGATCAAATAGAGTGCCTCCCGCACTTTATTTATACTTGACTTGACTTGCCTAATAACCTTTACTAGGTCGGCCTTAACTTAACCACATAACATAATGCTGACTGGGCCGACCCCCAATAGGGTGGTCTAATAACCCTCTAACCCATATGACTTATACAGGGCCGACCCCAACAAGGTGGTCTAATAACCCATCAAGTATAAGTTACTACATTTACAATATAAATGACAACACTTCCGTATAGAGGAATAATAACATCTCTATAGGAATACAAACACTTCCGTATAGAGGAATAATAACATCTCTATAGCAATACAAACACTTTCGTATAGAGGAATAATAACATCTCTATAGGAATACAATATACGTATATGAAATACATTCAGAAGTTACAAATACATCAACAACACAAGAAATGTTTAAGGACATTTGGTTTTTAAACAGTGGATATAGTAACCACATGACTTGACATAGAGAATTGTTTTCAAAGCTAGATAGTTCTATGCATTCTAAGGTAAAATTGGGGAATGAAAACATAGTGTCAATCTAAAGAAAGGGAGTAATAAAAATTTACATTAAATTTGGTGAAAGAAACATTTCCCACATGTATATTTTGTGCCTGGATTGAAACATAATCCCATGAGCGTTCTAGGCATCTTAAATAGAAAGGATACATTTTCTATTTTGAAGGTGATGTATACATCATATTGGACAAACCCCTTAGTGAAAGATTAATTGCAAGAGTCAAGGTGACTAAAAACTTAAATGATTAAGAGTGAAAGTTAAAACTTAATAGTAGCATATAAGGAAACCCACTTGGACTTGGCTCTAGCATATAAGGTTTGGACATCTTCATAAACTTAAATGATTAACAGTGAAAGTTAAAACTTAATAGTAGCATATAAGGAAACACACTTGGACTTGGATCTAGCATATAAGGTTTGGAGATCTTCATCTTGGAGGTTTGGATTTGTTGCACAAGAAACAATGGTGAGAAGTATGTCACCTTATTCAACATCCAATGCTCTAGAATATAAGGTTTGGACATCTTCATCTTGGAGGTTTGGATTTGTTGCATAAGAAACAATGGTGAGAAGTATGTCACCTTATTCAACATCCAACTAGCTATTGTTAGAGATGCAATTTGTAAAAACAACATAAATATTTCCAACATGAGTCTCTTATAGAGCAAGAGTTCCATTAGAGCTTATCCACACTGATATATGTAGACCAATGCAAACTCCATCAATTAGAGACTTTTTTACTTTCTTACCTTTATTCATGATTTTAGTTGGTTTATTTTCTCAAGCAAAAGTCACAATCCTTTGAAATATTTTAGGAAAATAAAGCTACATGGTTGAAAATAAAACACATGGGAAGCATATTAAGGTGCCCAAATCATATAGAGGTGGAGAATACAATTCAAAATATTTTCTAAACTTTTTCAAATCCCATGGAATCAAACATTGGTTTACTACAAGATATACACCTTAGCAGAATAACATAGATGAAAGGAAGAACATGACAATAATGAACCTAGAAAGAAGCATATTAAGGAAATACAATTTTCAAATGAATATTGGGGAAAAACAATAATGTGCTTTGTATATTTTGAATAGATGTCCTACGAAAAGTGTCAAGGAAAGAATTCCATGAGAGGCTTGGAGTGGAAACAAATATAGTGTGGATCACTTAAGAATATTTGGATATGTGGCATATTCACATGTGCCTACTGAAACAAGAAGGAAATTAGAATATAGGAGTGAGAAATGTATTTTTGTTGGGTATAGTGAGTAGTCAAAAACTCACAAATTATACAATTCAATCACCAAGAAAGAAATTACCAGTAGGAAAATTGAATTCAAGGAAGAAGAAGATTGGGATGGTAGCACTAACGAGTCAATTATAGTTGGAGAACTCATACCTTAAGCAAAAGATGAAAGAACAATGAGTACAAGGAGAGTAGAAAGCACAAGTAACAATAGTAAGCACTCTGTCAAGAAACATTCCAAGAGACAACTCAACAGTGGTGGTGGTGAGAACACCAAGAAACCTTGAGCAAGGTGGAACATTGAGCCATGGGAATCATTCTACTCCTAATTCACAAGTAAGTACTGAATATAATGCTACATTAGCTACATTAAGATCTAGGATTGGAGGCAAAACAAGGAGATTAAGAGAAATTTATGATGAAGGATAAGATTTAGATGTACATTCAGATTTTTTTTTTTTTTTATGTAATCCCATACATATTGAAGAAGAAGTAAAAGAATAACGGTTGATTAAATCCATGGATAAAGAGATTGAATCCATTGAAAAGAATGAAACATGGGAAATAGTGCATATGATTCAAATGGGTATATAAGACCAAGTTCAATGCACATGGAGAAATTGAAAAGGTTGAAAACCTAATCTATAGGGGTAGGGTTTTTGTAAAATTGTAAACATATTTTTAGTTACAAATGAGAGAAGACATGTACCTTGGCACATGAAAGGCTAAAGGTCAACTGTATAAATAACTTATTCTCCTTCAATAAAATCAATGAAGCTTGGAGTTATTATCTTAGGCCTGAATATGGTATCAAAGCTAGGTCATTTTAATAACTTCATGATTCTTCTACCTTCCACCGATCTTTCGCTGGCATATTCCTTGCCTCCTCTACTTGTTAGACATGTAAGTCCAGGACTACCTTCTAAGCGATTATTTCTTGGTGATTCCTCTTTTCCAGAACCTGCAAATATCAGTGGCATGGTGCATTTTTTCCCTTTTGAGGAAAGCATGACCTGAGAATTCTCCTCCCCATTCTCGACTTGTAAGGTGATACCCACAACCTTTCTCCTTTTGTCTTGATGTTAACTATGCTATCTGTTTTTCAGGAGTGACTATCTCTGTGTGCTCACCATTTTTAGTCTCAAGTACCCAAAACCCTAATTTCTTACTCTAGGTTTTTACAGTCTCCCATCGCTGCTTATCGTTGATCATGAGCTGCAACCTAGGTGTATATGGAATCTCTCTATCTCTACCTATGTGTGAACCCGTGGCTTCATTTTATTTGTCTCTGTGTTTTATCTTGTGAATCTCCCTACATCTCTTAGTGTATATCGATGTGCGTTCCATTTACCCCGAAGCATGGTGGATCCCCACTCTTGAGAGTAGCCACCACAATGTACGACATGGATTTGGCCTAGGCCTCTCGGGGAATTTGGGACCAATGATTGCAATGAATTAAGGATGGAAGCACACATTTATCCCTTGCTCTAGAACATTGTGCTCAGAAAATGCCACGAATGTTACCAATGCTTCTTGTGATTGTCCTCATGTCATTTATGCTAGTTTAGCTCGACTCACTAATGAGTGTGAGGTTGTGTTTGGTATTTCTTGCGAGTGCAACCCTGATGGGTGTGAGAAGGTAACATCTGAGAGCATATGCATGGAATATCTTGTTAATTTTTTTATCTTTAATTCCGAGCTGCAATAATACTTGAAATCAAATAACAATCATACACATAAGCAATCACATTCAACACATGAATTTACCTTGGGGAAACCCTCTATGACTTGAGGGAGAAAACCTCAGCAAAACCTTCCTTAGTATATTGAAAGATAGCTGAGAATGTCTTTTACATCAAGCACCCCCCATGCACTTACAGAGCAAGAGAAAGATAAAGAAGAGAGACTCAGAATAATATCCTGCACAAAGAAAAGTGCATTGTATTTAAGAGAGAAGAGATTTCACTTCACATTGGATTCATCAATATTGTATAACATATTTATATATTCTTCTCTTGCATTGTCTTCTATTTTATCTTATGAATTCAAGATGAACTCGTCTTCCATCTGGATGCATAAATATTTCATGAAGAAGTGCGCCCCACTTCTCATGCAATGCATTAACTCACTGAAATGTCTCTTAGGATGAACTCGCCCCTTAACTAAAATATTTACCACTTAGTTAGGTGGCTAACTTAAGTGTCATCATGCAAGTGTCACAAATCAAGTCTCGTCTTTTAGTTTAACATAAGTGTCGTCATGTAATAACGCTTAGTTAACTAGATCTTCTTTGTTATCACTTAGTTAACTCTCTTAACTGATTCTTTCTTGTTAACATCACTGTAGTGATCAATTCGAGTTCCCCTTTTATTTACTGAAGTCTTCACTGGAGTTTAACGATTTGAATTCTATCTTAATTAATTCTCTATGTGCAATTCGAATTATCTCATATCTTATCACATCTTGTCTTTATATCTTGTCTTATCTGCATGCTCCACATGTGTAGTGTCCCCTTCCTACCATACAGCATGATAGGGAGGAGATGGTGCACAATCCGGGCAATTAGCCCCAAAACGTTTGAATTAAAGACATTGATGCAAGGAACTGTATCTGTGCATGCTATGGAAAAACGATGGTAATCAAATAAATGCTGTTGATCTCTAAAACACATCCAAGATTCTGTGACAGCCATGAAATAAAGAACTGTGCAGAACTATACAAGATCATATGGAAATGCATAAACTTTTAAAAACACAGCAGAAGCAATTTCGTTTAATACATCCACATACATTCATAACATTCATCAAATAAGTAATTGCAATTTAACACAAGATAATACTTATCTTATACAAAAGTAGTCCCACGCAACTGGCTATGCAACTGCAACGTTCCACCCAACCGTAGGCCAGTGTGCTCCTCAATCTCTCAGCACCACTGCCACCCCCGAGATGGGCATGATCTCTACAAGGAACCAGGGAACAGCAGACTCACACATAGCCAAGCATACACCAAGATGAGCCAAGCCAATCTGCAATTGGGTTTATCAGGCTGCTAGGAGATGGAAAGGAAGAGTTGCTAAGCTAGTGAGCTCCAGCACAGAGCTAGGGATAACCTTACAAGATCTATCTAGCTTGGCACCCACAATACCTACACACCCAGCACAAGGAAGTATTCTTTTCTCTGCTGTACAGTCCCTCAAGCCATACCTTCCCTATCTAGTGCTCTCAGGGTATGCATAGAAGAGTAACCAAAGCCCTCTTGATCTTCTTGAGAGGTTGTCTCCCCCACTAGGTTTATCAAGCTACTTCTGTCCACTACCACTCCAAAACTTCAATTCCCAGGTTCAAACCAAAATGAGGATGCACACAACAGCAGAACCCAATTGTGGGGCAAGATAAAACGTTTTTACAGAGAGAGGCATGAGATGGGGTTTCAGCTAACTCAGGAAAACGTGGGAACCCACAAAAACGAAATGGGAAGTTGGGAAACAACCCAGGGAAGCCAAATCCGTTTTTAGAAAAACGTCCTTGGGCATTCAGGGGCAAAAACGACTTCCATATAGTCCCCAAAATGTGGCCCTTCTCTCCCAGGCTGCTATATATACAAAAACAAACTTCCAGGCATGGAAAAATGCAGGATTTTGCTGAAAAACGTGAAGGGAAAGACCCAGATAGCTCCAACTGCGTGAATCCGTGAAGACTGTCCATTCAGAATGGCTTTGGGCACCATTTCGTGGGTGATTTCTTGCACAAGGAGGCAAAACACGAATTTCCAAGTTGATGGCTTGCCCATGCACGAAAATGGCTTGCCCATACTCTTTCATTCCCAAGGCATTAACTGCCTTAACCAATTTCTTGGGAGAATTAAATGATTGGGTGCATGAGACAAAATGGGTAGTTGGTGGTTTTATGGGTTTCCCCATTGACACATGGATTAATACCATTGGCTCAAGGGTTTGAATAATTTCCCTCCCTTTTCCTTGTAGAGTCATGCCCCATCTCTTTTGTTGCATTGCATAGCCGGTTGTGGGTTTTTTTTCCCATTAAAATTCGTATTTACATGATGTCTTATTTACATCGTGCCCATCTAGCACAAGAACCATAGGCGTCTATTTTTAATTGCTGATACATGAAATACTAAATCAACGGTGGGGCCTTGGCCTTGAGCTCCTCACCATGATTAATTACAATATTTACATCATTTACGATTTTATACAAAGGGGGTCAAAATGGGGACATTACATTCCCCTCCCCTTACATTAGCACTGTCCTCAGTGCTCATCAAAATTGAACAAAAATGGATATGCCACCCTCATGGCATCCTCCAGCTCCCATGTAGCCTCATCGGGACCGTAGTGCTTCCATTGCACCTTTACCTGTCCAATGGCTCGGTTCCGGAGCAATGTCACCTTCTTGTCTAGGATGCACAATGGATCGGTTTGGAATTCTCCCTCGGGTTCCACCTGGATCACATCCCAATTAATCACATGGTTAGGATCATGTACATATTTCTTAAGCAAAGAGACGTGAAAAACATTATGAGCTTTAGTGCTAGCAGGAAATGCAAGTCTATATGCAACTGGTCCTATTCTTTCGAGCACTTCAAATGGCCCACAATATCTAGGTGATAGCTTGGCACAGCTCCCAAGCTTCAAGTAACTCTTCCTTGATCTCACTCTAAGATACACATGATCCCCGACATTGAATTCCCTATGCACTCTATGTTTATCTGCATAGCTTTTCTGTCTATCCTGGGCTGCTTTTAAATTTTGCCGGATCTTTGCAACCTCTTGTTCCATTTCTTTAAGCAATTCTGGCCCAAGTACAATTCTGTTCACTGGATTGTCCCAAGTCACTGGTGTCCTACACCTTCTGCCATACAAAGCCTCATAAGGACTCATTCCCAATGATGCTTGTTTCCCATTGTTATATGCAAATTCTACCAAGTGTAGATAATCCTCCCACTTGGATGGTTTGTCCATTACATACATGCGGAGCATGTCTTCAAGCACCCGATTTACTCTTTCGGTTTGACCATCTGTTTGAGGATGGTATGCGGTACTAAAACTTAGCTGTGTACCCAAATCTGCAAAGAGACCTTTCCAAAAATTGGAAGTGAACTTGGTATCCCTGTCGGAAATTATTACCTTAGGCAGCCCATGTAATCTGAAAATTTCCTTCATGAAAATATTTGCAATGGCATCGGCTTTATGTGTGGACTTAACCGGTATGAAATGTGCTGCCTTTGTTAACTTGTCCACCACAACCATGATGGAATCATGTTGTCTCTTAGTCATTGGCAATCCTGTAATAAAATCCATGGATATTACTTCCCATTTCCATTCTGGAATTGGCACTGGAAGCAATAAACCTGCTGGATGTTGGTG
The DNA here is from genome assembly GCA_027924585.1 of Larix kaempferi. Classification (NCBI taxonomy): domain Eukaryota; kingdom Viridiplantae; phylum Streptophyta; class Pinopsida; order Pinales; family Pinaceae; genus Larix; species Larix kaempferi. The sequence continues at coordinate 2,952,807 of BSBM01000490.1, read as the reverse complement.
TTCACTCTTCACCTGTTGGCATTCCATGCACTTAGAAATGTATTCAGCAACATCCTTCCTCATGCCTGGCCAGAAATAATATTTCCTTGCTGTAGCAATTGTTTTCTGATATCCTGGGTGACCAGAGTATGGAGCTTTATGGATCTCATCCATAACCATTCTCCTTAAATCTGCCGCATTTGGAATATAGACTCTATTCTTATAAGTAAGAAGTCCGCCTTCTTCCAAATGATAGCCCTCATACTTCTTTTCAAGGTTTTCCTGCTGCAATTTGCCCTTTATCTGCTCATACACTTCATCCTCAACCATATGGTTAACAATCTGTTGCCTCAAATCCGGTTGGCAAGTACTAAGCGCTGCCACATACATTTCATGTACCTTCCTGCTGAGTGCATCAGCCACCTTGTTTTCTTTCCCTTTTATGTGCTTGATTTCGAAATCAAATTCACACAAAAATTCCAACCATCTAGCTTGCCTAGCATTTAAAGTTGGCTGATCAAACAAGTATTTCAGACCACAATGGTCTGTCCTTAACTCAAATTTTCTTCCCATTAAGTAATGCCTCCACATCTTCAAAGCATGTACTATGGCTGCAAGTTCTATATCATGAGTAGCATAGTTCTTCTCATGCTCCTTCAACTTTCTTGACTCATAGCATATCACGTGGTTGTCTTGCATAAGAACTCCTCCCAGTCCTTGATTGCATGCATCGGTACACACCACAAAGTCTTTTTCTGGGTCTGCAATCTTCAAAATAGGTGCACTTGTAAGAAGATTCTTCAACCGCTGAAAACTTTCCTCACATCTTGGTGACCATTCAAATTTTATCCCCTTCTTTTGCAAAGAAGTGATCGGGTTTGCAACCTTGGAGAATCCCTCGATAAACCTCCTGTAGTAACCAGCAAGGCCCATAAAAGATCTCACATCAGTCACATTCCTTGGAGATGGCCAGTTCATAATGGCTTCAATCTTCTCCGGGTCTACAGATATTCCTTCGTCGGATATGATGTGACCCAAATAATGAATTTTATCTTTATAAAAGTCACATTTGCTCAACTTTGCATACAGCTTATGCTCCCTTAGTAACTGCATTGTCATTCTCAAATGTTCTTCATGCTCTTCCTCATTCTTAGAATAGATGAGAATGTCGTCTAGGAATACAAGAACAAACTTGTCCAAATACTTGCTAAAAACATTATTCATGAGACACATGAATGTAGCTGGTGCATTTGTAAGACCGAATGGTACCACTACAAACTCATAGTGTCCATACCTTGTTCTAAAGGATGTCTTATGAATATCTTCTTCTTTGATTCTTACCTGATGGTAACCAGACCTCAAGTCAATCTTTGAAAATACCTTTGCTCCTCTCATTTGATCAAAAAGGTCATCAATTCGGGGCAATGGGTATTTGTTCTTCACAGTGACTTTGTTCAACTGTCTGTAGTCGATACATAACCTGAGTGTTCCATCTTTCTTTTTCACAAATAGAACAGGTGCTCCCCACGGGGACACACTTGGCCTAATATATTTCTTCTCTAGTAACTCTTGTAATTGCATTTTCAATTCTAGCAATTCCGGTGTACTCATCCTGTAGGGTGTCTTGGACACTGGTGCCGCTCCTGGCACAAGCTCAATTGTAAAGTCAATGTCTCTCTTTGGAGGGAGTCCCGGAATCTCATCAGGAAAAACATCCCTGAATTCTTGCAATACCTGATAGTCCTCCAATTTCGGAGTTTCATTCTCTGTTGCCTCTAAAACGTGAGCTGCATACAGTTGACATCCCTTCCTATAGAACTTCTTCAACTGCATGGCTGAAACCTGTCTAACAGAAGTCACCTTTGGAATGCCTTTTACAACCCTCGGGTTTCCTTCTTCGTCCATGCATTCAAATGTCTTATTGTAGCAGTCAAGTTTAACCCTGTGTGCTTCTAACCAATCCATTCCAATGAGAATATCATAGGAACCAAGTGGCAAAATATTCAGATCTGCATAAGTGAGCAGCCCATCCATCTCTAATGGACATTTCTCTACTATTTCACTAACTTTTCTCTTAGTTCCAGTGGCTAGTTGAACTAACCAAGATTTACTATGCTTTAATTTCTTGAAAGCACAAACCTCAACAATTCTAGGAGTGACATAACTGTGAGTAGATCCAGGATCAATCAAAATAGAAACAGATTGCTTAGCAATCTTACCTTCAACTTCAACCACAGTTGACTGATGATCTGCTTGGCGGTCTTCTACTGCTGCATAGATTCTAGGGATTGTCCTCGCCACTTGACCCACAGTTCCAGCTCCTTGGATGTTGTGAACTTGATTCGCATTCCCATTTCGATGTGGACAGTTCCTAAGCATGTGGTCTCCTCCACAACCCCAACATTGAAGTGGTTCTCTTGGCTCCTTTGGATCTCTCGGCTTGTCTCCCATCATCCTAGTTGGCTTAGTCACAACCTGTGATGGCTGCCTCTGCTGATTCCGGAATTGAGGAGGCTTGAACCCCTTCTTCCTTTGATCAAACTTTTCATTTTTCCTATCTTTCCATGCCTTATGGAATTCTGGTTTGCTTCTGTTCTGATCAAAGCAATACTTGGCCTTTCTTATGGCCTCCTCTAGAGTTCGAGGTTCATCAAACTCAATTCTATCTTTATATGACTGGGGCAGTCCACTTAGGAAACGCTGAATTTTCACCTTATCATCTCGAATATACCTGACATACCTCAGCAGCTCCAAGAACTTGTTTGCATATTCTTCCATGGTCGATTGTCCCAATCTCAGCTCATGGAACTCTTTGATCTTATCATCATAGTACCTATCAGAGAGGTACTTCTGCTTGAAGTATTTCTTGAACTGCTTCCACACAATCTTCCTTTCGTTGATCTTCTTCACTTGCCTGGTGTGTTCCCACCATATAGATGCTCTTCCATTCAAGTTGAATATGGAAACCCTTGCCTTCATATTTCCCGAGTAGTCTTGGACTTGGAAATACTTCCTCATCCCAAGAAGCCAAGCCTCAGCTTCTTGACCGGATTTTATCTCTCCATCAAATGTAGGAGGTTTCGCCTTCTTAAATTCCCCATGTGAATTGTTCTTGTAGTGCTTCTTCCTCTTGCTCCTGTGAGATGAAGAACTTGAACCCTCATTGGATTCTTCAGAGTCAGATGATTCATTAGAAGATATTTCTGGAGTATATGTGCTATTTGTAGAAACTCTTCTTGGGCTACTGGCCCTCTTACGGGAATTTCTTCTAGAGCTACTCCCACCCCTTTCTGGATTTGATATCGGATGCCCAGAGTTTATTTTCCTTTGGATGTCTGTTAAACTCTGTAGCATGGCTGCATTAAGCTGATTTTGTTCCTCCTGAGCTTTAATCATCCTTTCATTATCTTCCCTACAGCTTTGCAATTCCACCCTTAGACTTCTCATGGTGGCTGCAACATCTGGAGGGGTCTCTTGATTTCTTCTCCCATTAGATTCTGTTTCAGCATTCTCAACCTGTATGTTTTCCCCCATGGCATCTGTCTCAGGTTCATAGGGATCCTGTGCATCATCCATAATGTTCATTTCTTGGCTCAACCAAGATTCAAAACTCTCTGACTGTATTATCTAGAGTGATACCCTGCTGTAACTGTGACTCTGTGGAATGTGTTTATCAAAACAATTGTTAGCTGCATTACATTCTCAGAATTCACAAATTACTTCATGCACGTGGGAAAAACATTACGTTGAAAATTTGTCAAATCACAAACAACAACAACATATGAGGGGGAAAAGAAAAAGGGGGTCAAGGGGGCTTGCCCCCTTGTGGCTGGCGGTTCACTATATGCTCCCGCAACCGCGGGGCGGTTGGCCCTCCGCAATGGGCGGGGCATTTGGCTAAGTGTTGCCGCAACTGGCGGGGCGATAGGCTGTAGCCTTCCGCAATTGCGGGGTGCTTCGGCGACGGCTTCCGCAATTGCGGAGCAGTTCGCCGAACGCTTCCGCAATGGCGGGGCGTTTGGCCGAAGCCTTCCGCAATGGCGGGGCCATTCGGCAAAGGCTTCCGCCGTTGTGAGGAACGCTTCCCCATTTTCGGGCGATTTTTGTGCAAAGCTTTTGCGGAAAGACTTGCGGAATGCTTCCGCAATTTCAGAATGATTCGCCGAAGTCTTCCGCAGTTGCGGAACGATTCGGCGAAGTCTTCCGCAGTTGCGGAACGATTCGCGGAATCCTTCCGAAATTTCGGAAGAGAATTCCTTCCGCAATTTCGGAAGAGATTTCCTTCCGAAAATTCCTTTTCACGTCGACACTTAGAAAATTTTTCACTTTAAACAAAATTTTTCTCCGCTGTTTCGGAGCTGTTGGCTGAATTCTTCCGCAATTTCGGGAAGGTTCGCGGAATCCTTCCGAAATTTCGGAAGAGAATTCCTTCCGCAATTTCGGAAGAGAATTCCTTCCGAAAAACTTCCCTCGTAATTTCTATCAGTTTTGGCCCATAGAGGCCCAATGCTGCAACGCAGCTCTGATACCATAATGTAGTTTCCCCTTCCTACCATACAGCATGATAGGGAGGAGATGGTGCACAATCCGGGCAATTAGCCCCAAAACGTTTGAATTAAAGACATTGATGCAAGGAACTGTATCTGTGCATGCTATGGAAAAACGATGGTAATCAAATAAATGCTGTTGATCTCTAAAACACATCCAATATTCTGTGACAGCCATGAAATAAAGAACTGTGCAGAACTATACAAGATCATATGGAAATGCATAAACTTTTAAAAACAAAGCAGAAGCAATTTCGTTTAATACATCCACATACATTCATAACATTCATCAAATAAGTAATTGCAATTTAACACAAGATAATACTTATCTTATACAAAAGTAGTCCCACGCAACTGGCTATGCAACTGCAACGTTCCACCCAACCGTAGGCCAGTGTGCTCCTCAATCTCTCAGCACCACTGCCACCCCCGAGCTGGGCATGATCTCTACAAGGAACCAGGGAACAGCAGACTCACACATAGCCAAGCATACACCAAGATGAGCCAAGCCAATCTGCAATTGGGTTTATCAGGCTGCTAGGAGATGGAAAGGAAGAGTTGCTAAGCTAGTGAGCTCCAGCACAGAGCTAGGGATAACCTTACAAGATCTATCTAGCTTGGCACCCACAATACCTACACACCCAGCACAAGGAAGTATTCTTTTCACTGCTGTACAGTCCCTCAAGCCATACCTTCCCTATCTAGTGCTCTCAGGGTATGCATAGAAGAGTAACCAAAGCCCTCTTGATCTTCTTGAGAGGTTGTCTCCCCCACTAGGTTTATCAAGCTACTTCTGTCCACTACCACTCCAAAACTTCAATTCCCAGGTTCAAACCAAAATGAGGATGCACACAACAGCAGAACCCAATTGTGGGGCAAGATAAAACGTTTTTACAGAGAGAGGCATGAGATGGGGTTTCAGCTAACTCAGGAAAACGTGGGAACCCACAAAAACGAAATGGGAAGTTGGGAAACAACCCAGGGAAGCCAAATCCGTTTTTAGAAAAACGTCCTTGGGCATTCAGGGGCAAAAACGACTTCCATATAGTCCCCAAAATGTGGCCCTTCTCTCCCAGGCTGCTATATATACAAAAACGAACTTCCAGGCATGGAAAAATGCAGGATTTTGCTGAAAAACGTGAAGGGAAAGACCCAGATAGCTCCAACTGCGTGAATCCGTGAAGACTGTCTATTCAGAATGGCTTTGGGCACCATTTCGTGGGTGATTTCTTGCACAAGGAGGCAAAACACGAATTTCCAAGTTGATGGCTTGCCCATGCACGAAAATGGCTTGCCCATACTCTTTCATTCCCAAGGCATTAACTGCCTTAACCAATTTCTTGGGAGAATTAAATGATTGGGTGCATGAGACAAAATGGGTAGTTGGTGGTTTTATGGGTTTCCCCATTGACACATGGATTAATACCATTGGCTCAAGGGTTTGAATAATTTCCCTCCCTTTACCTTGTAGAGTCATGCCCCATCTCTTTTGTTGCATTGCATAGCCGGTTGTGGGTTTTTTTTCCCATTAAAATTCGTATTTACATGATGTCTTATTTACATCGTGCCCATCTAGCACAAGAACCATAGGCGTCTATTTTTAATTGCCGATACATGAAATACTAAATCAACGGTGGGGCCTTGGCTTTGAGCTCCTCACCATGATTAATTACAATATTTACATCATTTACGATTTTATACAAAGGGGGTCAAAATGGGGACATTACAACATGTGCTAGATTAATTATCATAACAAGTATACTAAGGAGATTTTCCCAATGATGTGATCATATTTTTCTATTGTCGTTCCAAGTGGTTATATGCTAAAGTAATTCACTCTAGAGGTGAATAGTCTCTAGAGGAGACTTAATAGCTCAACCATGGTTAGTAGTACATCACACACCATACATGTTTTGACATGCAAATCATCACCTCAACACATGAGGCACTACCTCATCACATGAGGATCTGTCTTGACACACAAGACCTTAACCTTGACTAGAAAGACTGTACAACATCATCACTTTGACATACAAAGCACTTGCCTCAACACATGAAGCTTAAAATTTTTTGTGTCCAACTCAAGATTCTCCAAGTTTCCTGAGTCCAACTCAAGTTCCTATAAGGCACTACATTGACACACGAGGCTCAATATTGACACACAAGATTGACTTGGATAATGACTCATGATGCTATAAATTTAACACTCCCTCTCAGTGAGGGAGGCATTCTCTGCCATGCCAAGCTTGTCTCGGAAGTAGCTATACTTCTTCATGGATAGAGGCTTAGTCAACATATCTGCAATATGCTCACCAGTAGCAATGTACTGAAGTCTTATGGACCCTATCTAGACCATGTATCTAATGTAGTGATACTTCATCTCAATGTGTTTTGATTTATCATGAAACACGGGGTTTTATGAAAGCTTAATGCAACTCCGATTGTCAGAGAAAATGACAGGAGTCTCAAGATTTTCACCGAACAACCCAGCAAGTAGATTCCTAATCCACATAGATTCTCAGAAGGCGGTACTAGCTGCAATATACTCTGCTTTTGTAGTACTCTAGGATATGGAGCCCTGCTTCCTACTAGATCAAGAGATCATAGTTGATCCCAAGCTAAAACAAAATATGGATGTACTCTTTTGGTCCACAATACTACCACCCCAATTTGAAGTCGGCATATCCAAGTAGCATCACTCCACCACTGGAAGCATATATGAGTCCATAAGCAATAGTACCTCGAAGGTATCTAAGAACATGCTTGGAAGCAACTCGATGTCTATGTCTTGGCTTAGACATGAACTGAATCAAGATACTCATTGCATAACATATGTTTGGTCTACTATGTATCAAATACATCAAGAAACCAATGAGCTGTCTATACATGGTAGGATACACTAGATCCGATACATAATCTAACTCATGTAGCTTCTTTAGATTAGAAATCATAGGAGTAGACATGGACTTATAGTCCACCATACCAAATCTCCGCAACAAATCAATTGTGTACTTTCCTTGTGAAAGAAAGATCTCATATTTCCTTTTCCAAACTTCTAGACCAAGAAAATAGTGCATAAGATCTAAATATTTCATTTCAAACTCAAAAGTGATCTCCCTCTTGCACCAATCTACCTATTTCTCCTCTCCAATAAGGAACAAGTCATCAACACAGAGAACCAATATCAATGGTTGGTTCTTCATAACCTTGAAGTACAGGTTGGGGTCAGCTTCACTTTTGGAGAAGCCCAATCTCAGAAGATAGTTGTCAATCCTCGAATACCAAGCCCTTAGGGCCTGCTTAAGCCCATACAAGGATTTATTAAGTTTTCATACATGGGACTCTTTCCCATGAACTACAAACCCCTCAGGTTGCTGTATGCAAAACTCTTCCTTAACCTCACCATTGAGAAAAGAAGGCTTCACATCCATATGGTGAAGTTTCCAACCCAAAACTAAAGCAAGGGAAATTATGATTCGGATAGTAGTGTACCTTTCCACATGAGCAGATGTCTTATCATTGTCTATCCCTTCTTTTTGTGAGAAACCACAAGCCACAAATCTTGCTTTATACTTTTCAATACTTCCATCAACTACATGCTTTATTTTATAAAGCAACTTGGAAGTTACTATGGACTTCCCGTCAGGTTTAGGAACCACTTCCCACACATAATTCTTCATGATAGATTTGTATTCTTATACCATGGCATATTTCCATACTTGCTGCTTTGAGGCTTCCTCATAGGTAGAGGGTTCTGAATCACTGTTGTGACTCATCTATGCTACATATCCTAAAAATATTTCAGGTCTCTTTTGCTCTTTGGATGAGCCTGGAGGTGCTCCATGCTTTTCTACCTATGGCAGAATGTCTCGACACCATGCGGATATCCTCTTAGAAGGAGGTTCATTAAGTGATCTTTCTATCATATCTTCTGTCTCTTCAGGATGAAGAAAATCTACGGACTCTTTTGGATTCTTCCTCTCAACATCTAAAAGGGGAGAATTAAAAACTGGATCTTCCATCATAGGAGTATCATGCTCCTCCATATCTGAATCATACTGAAGTTCTTTGTAGTGCTTGAAGGCAACCTATTCATTAAATGTTACATATATGTTGACTTCAATGTTTGTTTGTCCTGGAACATAGATTATGCAAGGTTTGGAGGATTCACTATATCCAATAAATGTTCCTTTCTTTCCGGATGGATCCATCTTTGTCCTCTCCTCTTTTGGTGCATGAATGTAGACATGACAAGCAAAAATATTCAAGTGTCCAATATTTTTTTTTCCCTAGTGAAAACCTATTCATGAGTCTTTTCTCCCAAGATAGCATGAAGGCTTATGTTTTGAATATAGACAGCAGTGATAGAGGCTTCTTCCCATAAGGATGTGGGCAGGTCCTAATCACACATTGTGGATTTTGTAGCCTCACATATTGTTCTATTCTTTCTTTCAGCAGCCCCACTTTGCTAGGGGTTGTAGGGTACAGTCAGTTGTATTTCTATTCCCACATCTCGACATAAGTCATTGAAGTCATGGGACTCAAACTCTCCTCCATTATCAGATCTAAAAGCATGAATGTGCTTTCCATTTTGATTCTCATCCAGTGCTTTAAACTCTTGAAAATTGTTGAAAATTTCACTCTTTGATTTCAGAAAATAAACCCATGACTTGTGAGAGAAGTCATTTATGAAAAGCACATAATACAAATAACCACTCAATGAGGGTGCAGACATAGGACCACATAGATCAGAATGAATTAAATGAAGGATCCCTTTAGATATTTTTGTACTACTTGGAAAAATGTTCTTAACGTCCTTGCCAAGAGTGCAACATCTACAAACACTATCAAAATCAGATTTAATTATGGGCATACCTTTCACCATCTTCTAGAATCTAGGTAGTTCTTCAAAATGGAGATGACCAAGCCTTCTATGCCACAACTCACAAGGATTGATTGTTTCATGGATCATGGCTTGAACGATTTTTCCAAGAACTTTGTAGAGACCTACCTCTCTAACTCCAATCACAGAGGTAGAGTTCAAGTCTTCACGCCTAGGCCACAAAAGCACTTTGTTGTCCATAAATATAACTCTGAATAATTTATCTTCTAGAACAGAAATAGATAGGAGGTTCTTCTTCAATCCCGGGACAAACATAATTTCATCCACATGCAATATGTCTCCTGAATCCAACTGAAAGAAGTGGATCCAATACCTTCGATTTAATAGGTGGTATTATCTCCTATCTCCACCTTACAAGAAAAATTCGTTTCCTTCAGATCTATGATAGCGGTCCTGTATCCAGTCATGTGCTTGGATGCACCACTATCCACCAGCCATGTCTCAACACTAGTGGTAATGGATCCAGAAATGGTTGAGACAAGATAGTATTCCTTCCTCATCTCTTGATCATTGCAAGGATTCTTTCTTGTACATTCATCTTAAACCTACCCTTGAACTTTCCTCTTTGCTTTGCACGAAATTCTCTGGCATAATGACCCTTCTTATTGCAATTGAAACATTTAACTTTAGACTTATCAAAGTTCTTTAAATCATTCTCCTTTTGATGAGAAAATTTCTTGTGATTTTTCTTACCTCTCTTCATCCGTTCTGGAAGAGCAAGGTTCTCTTCTTTGGAGGCAAAATATTTCCTCTGGATTCGTCCTTCTTCTTGTAAGAAATCATGCCACGGTATCTGAAAGTTAGGTTTCAATTCTCGAGCATTTACTATAGCCAAGAATGTATCCCATTAGGATGGAATACCATCGACAAATGTCTGAATGAGATCATCATCATTGATCGTCACACCAATGCTCATAATTTGATCTATTACTTGAGAGATCTTTGTGAAGAAGGAAACCACAACTTCATCCTTTTCCATCTTCATATTTAGAAGCTTGTTCTTTCAATGCTCTCTTTTGACTGGGTGCCTTCTTCTCATAAAAATTTGTCAAAGTGTCGAAGCATTCCTTTGTGGTATTCAATGGAGTGATCACAATCATCAAGTTGTCTTTCACGGAATCATAAATGATTATCTTTGCTTTGGCTTGATTCTTCTTCAAGGTAATGCAACCTGCATTAGACGTAGGCTCTTAAATAACATTGGATACATCTCCATCCAAATCATGCTCATCCAGAATATTCAGTATCCTGGCCTTCCAAGTATTGAATTTCAAAGTTCCTTCAATACAATCTTCCGGTCTCATTGAGATTGAAGCCATTGTTCTTCAAGTACTGTGCTCACTTAGGATATACGTAGGCTCAAGCTTGATTCTGAACTTAGATATTTAACACCCTAAGCTTTGATACCGTGCTAATTTTTTATATTTAATTCAGAGACGCAATAATACTTGAAATCAAATAACAATCGTACACATAAGCAATCACATTCGACACATGAATTTACCCCAGGGAAACCCTCTATGACTTGAGGGAGAAAACCCCAACAATAACTTCCTTAGTATATTGATAGATAGCAGATAATTTCTTTTACATCAAGCACCCCCAGTGAAATTATAGAGCAAGAGAAATATAAAGAAGATAGATTCAGAATAATATCCCGAAAAAAGAAAAGCGCATTGCCTTCAAGAGAGAAGAGAATCTGCTTCACATTGGATTCATCATCCTGTATAACATATTTATATATTCTTCTCATGCATCAGATAATATTTTTATATTCTGAATTTAGGATTAACTCACCCTCCATCTGGATACACCAATCTTGCATGAAGAAGTGCGCCCCACTTCTCATGCAAGATATTAACTCACTGAACCATCTCTTAGGATGAAATCGCCCCTTAACTAAAAGCTTTCTCGCTTAGTTAGGTGGTTAACTTAAGTGTTGTCATGCACGTGTCGCAAATCAAGTGTCATCTTTTAGTTTAACATAAGTGTCGTCATGCAATAACACTTAGTTAACTGGATATTCTTTGTTATCACTTCGTTAACTCTCTTAACTGATATTTTCTTGTTAACATAATTGTAGTGATCAATTCGAGTTCTCCTTTCATTTAATGAATTCTTCACTAAATTTTAAGAATTCAAATTCTCTCTTAATTAATTCTTTACGTGCAATTCGAATTCTCTCATATCTTATCACATCTTATATTTATCTCTTGTCTTATCTGCATGGTCCACATGTGCGAGCTTAATTATCATATCAAATATACTAAGGATATTTTCCCAATGATGTGATTATAGTGTTCTACTATCTTTCCAAGTGGTTATATGCTAAATTAATTCACTCTAGAGGTGTTCAGTCTCTAGATGATACTTATAGATCAACCATGGTTAGTAGTACATCACACACCATACATGCTTTGACATGCAAAGCATCACCTCAACACATAAGGATTTGTCTTTACACACAAGACCTTATCCTTGAATAGCAAGACTGTACACCATCATCATTTTGACATACAAAATAACTTGCCTCAACACATGAAGCTTAACCATTCTTGAGTCCAACTCAAGATTCTTCTACAAGTTTCCTGAGTCCAACTTAGGCTCCTATAAGGAACTACCTCGATACACGAGGCTCAATATTGACACACAATATTGACCTGGAGAATGACTCAGGATGCTGTAACTTTAACATCTTAACATCTCTATGGTTGGTGTGTCTGCTAAGAGAGTGATGTGGTTACTAGGATGATCATTACGAGCCATTAGTTCCACATCCTACTTCGTTGGTCTCTCAAGACAAGGCTGCAATTGTACTTTGACCTTTTTCCAGCATTCAACATTGCAAAATAAATTTTCATATAGATTAGGGGAGAGATGCCGTTAGTGGTGCGGGGACTAGTAGTGGTCATAATACCCGTCACCTAAACCACCCAATACATGAACACCAAACATACCATTCAGGGTATTTTTTAAGGATTATAATAATACACTCAAGTATAGTAATCTAGGCAATTATTTTGGATTGAAAAAACATATATATAGATTGGTAGGCGAATATTAAATATGAAACATACCATTTACTACTGAAAATTGTAAATTTTGGTGAATATTATGATAAAAAAAACATATTTTATGTAAAGAAGGGTGATATTAGAGACTAAAAATGACCAAATAATGAATTTATTTTTTGAAAAAAAGCTCAAAAAATATCCACCTAGCGAAATTTCGCCCCTAAAAATTTATATATATATATAGATCTATCTATCTATCTATCTATCTATCTATCTATCTATCTATATATATATATCTATATCTATATATATATATTTAGTGCAAAAACAACCTATTAGCTTATTATGCCAACAACTGTCACGCATTAGTCTTTTTAAATACAAAATTACAAACCATCTTGTATCATACAAGTCTATTATGCCATAAATAGACAACAAAATATGCTCAATCTATAGGTACTTAATGCCCATCACATCAAACCCCATGGATGACTATTGGAGCAGCCTTGCTATTCATCATAACACCCACAAACGACCTTTGGTGTAGCATCGTACAACCAACAAACCATTGTATCCCATGACACATAAACACTTGGACAGAGCAAGGGTGAAATATGTTAGCTTCTCAAACTAATTTGTTCCACTAATCAACTAACCCTCTTCAATAAAATACACTTGCCAACATAAACTCATCAAATCAACAATAAAACAGATCAAATTTCTCCAAATCTTCCATTAAACACATTGAAAGCACAAGGATCATGGATTGAAGACAAATCCATCAACCTACAAAAATAAACTCATCAAATCAACAATTAAACACATCAAAAGCACAAGGCCACCCAAATCAACTCATTAAATCATCCATTAAACACACTCAAAGAATAAGGGTCAACACTGTTTAATTTCCAACCATCGGATCAATACCTAAGCAATCACACACATTCATTTTCAAATTTTAATTTTCAATCTATGCCAATTCCAGATAGAAATCCAAGTGCACAACAAATAACTAAAAAGCAACTACAATATTACTACAATTGACTCTATTTTCATTCCAAGAATTCAAACTGTGCATCAACATTACCATAAATTTGGCTATAGTTCACTCGACCTACCTTTCAAACAATGCATTACCATAAGTTAATTTTGTCTATAGTCCACTCGACTTTCCTTTTAAATAGTGCAACAACACTACCAACAATTTACATACATTCCACTCAACTTGCCTCTCAAACAGTGCATCAACACTACAACAATTTGCATATAGTCCACTCGATCTACCTTTCAAACAATGCATCAACCCTACCAACATCAAATAGTGCATCAATGGTATCGACATGCAACATTCGAGCAATGCATCAACAATATTGACAGGAATACATTCAACCAGTGCATCAACACTGTCAACTTAGGTTTTGTGTGACACAGTAGTTCATGTGTAGTTTTCCCTCCTGCATGGTATTGCAATTCCTAAGTGTTTACGTGTATACAAGACAACATTCCCTACTAGATTTATATACCTACAAGCAATGATAAAATGTGTACAAATTCAATACTAGATTTCTTGCATGCTTTTGAATTCATGAGTGTTGGAATTTAACTAAATTTGCATGCTAGTCATAATAATATGAATGTAAGATAAACAATATTAGGAAAAAATAGTATTGTTTCAAGTGTCAAACAACCCTTAATTTTTTGAATTGACAAACAATACCACCAAATAATATCGCAAGCCTTGATTAGGAAAGCAAGTATTCTAACCACTCTATGTTACAGTGAAACAATTGTATTCAATGCATGCACATGTAATACTTGTGCAGGTTGCTGTAGCCATGTCAAGAGTTAATAATGTTGCTTGTACTAGGAGCAACATGAGGTGAGGTGCCAAGGGTTACTAGCTACGTTGCACCTCATCAGATGATGATATCCTCTAGGATGACACCAACAATGGTGCTCCTATAAATGATGAAGAAGATCATGTACTTCTAGAGGCAATTGGGGACACCATAGTTCCACCATCACCGAAAGTGACACCTTCACCCACAGTGCCATCATCAACTACAGTTCAAGGAGATAGTTCATTAAAGAAAATTAGTGCTATCAGAGGGTGGATAGAATAGGACATGTTGGATGCAATTCATGACGATGTTAAATTCCATGGATATTCGATTGGAGTGGCTACAAAAAAAATGGGATTGCACCCACGTCAGTGCATTAATGGATAAATGGCCTAACACATACCAAGGAGAGGGAGCCACTTATAGTTTTGACTAAACATGAAGAGGACGAGGTAGTTGTGTGGTGTAAGGAGATAGCCCAATTGGGACATGGGATGGATTTGATACAATTGAAATCAACTGTTGCGCCTCAAATATTTCAGTGGATTCCAAACCCATTCAAAGATGGGTTTCTTGGTAAATCTTGGTGGCATGGGTTTAAAAACATCCATCCATAACTTGTCTTGCAGATGATAGGGCCTTCATAGAGACATGGCACTAAACCTGCAGCATGCAATTGTCTCTAGGTTCTATGACACACTTTCCAGTGCATATGAAAAACACCATTACCCTCCACACCACATATGGAACTGTGACGAAATAGGGTTACAAACGGGAAGGAAGTGTGCCATGCGGGTAATTACCAAGACAGGGAGTCATAACATCCTAAATATTATTCTTAAGAGAAGTGAGTGGATAACCATACTTTGTTGTGTGAATGCAATTGGTTTTTCAATCCCTGAACTAGGATTCGTTCAAGGGTAAAATTCACCTAAAAAACTACATCCAAAACTAGGAAATGAGAGCATGCATGGATGCACATCCCCATGCATGGATGGATAAATAAATATTTTTGAACTGGCATTGTCACTTTGCAACATATATATGGGTGGTGTGTCTCCTGAGAATATACACCTGCTAATTTTAGATGGCCATGGTAGCCACATCATAGTGCAAACAATTAAGGAGGAAAATAGGTCAGGCATTAACTAGTTAACATTAGCTTCCTACCCATGCGGCATAGAATAGATGACGAATGGGTGTATTGTTATGACACTCATTGTGTTCGGTCACTAGTTCGAAACTCCATGGGTACTAGCTTACAAAAAAAAACATTGGCTTCCCATACAACTCATAGGTTGCAACACCTTGATGTGAGTGTATTTGGGCCCTTCAAGTGTTATTTTAGGTTAGAATGAGCATCATGAATGGAGAAGAAACCGAGGGTAGAGGTAAAGAGGGTCTAGTTAGCTAAGCTTGCAAGCAAAGATTTTAAAATGGATCTCATACCCTCGAACATCAAGGCTAGTTTTAGGAGAATGGGTATTTGGCCACTGAACTACGATGCTCTTATCCATGATACTAGTTGTATCCAGGCATTTAATGTGGATGATCATGAGGAGGTGGCTGCCCAAGAGCATGTGGATGGCCATATATATGTAGATGTTGCATACAATATGTTGTCCCTATCTCAAGGAAACTGTTTGGCTATGGATGATGGTGATGACAATGAAGAGGTCAACGCTATACAGTATGAAAAGGAACTAGCAGAAGAAGACATGTAAGAGGGAGGACCATATGAAACACATACTCCATGTCTCAATGGTGATTTTGGTGAGGTCAATGGTGTTCATTGTTGAAATAACAACAATGACCCCTTGGCATTTCAAACCATGGTATCAAAACCATAATGTGTGGAAAAAACAATGATGAACTTGAATAGGCAGGTTGTCACAAACACCAAGGATGAAAGAATTAGCATGCCTTCGCAGGAACCATTGATGCCCAGTGAAACTGTCCATTTTTATGTAGATAACATGTCAGAAGAATATCCTAATGCAGAGGGTGAGGACATGAATGAAGAGGTCAATGCAGCTGAAACACCTATCCTAGATGCAACACAACCACCACCAATGAACACACCGACACGTGGTCGATCCCTGAAGTTGCCAATGGAGATGGCGCCACCACATCGGAGGATAGTAATATCAGATGTTATACATTTGGGCCGAGTTTCTCAGCTTCTAACATCAAAAGACTAAATCATCCTTTTGATGGATTCTAAACAAAAGAAACATAACATGGTAGAATTAAAACGATGGAAGAAAGACCTCGCACAGGAAAGGAAGGAAACTAGGTTGATAGAAGCCAAACAACGTGCATTGAAAATGATTGAAAGAGAAAACAAATAGGAAGAGAAGGAGAATCAAAAGGGAGGAAAAATAAGTAATAAATATACAACAAATTGATGAAAATGATGAGCATGTCGCTGCATAGAATGCAAACTCAAAGGAGGGAATGAATACGGTGGCCAATTCATTGGAACATATTGCAGATAGTACATGGTTATGTACAGACCTTATCAACATTCATTGCCACACTATCATCAGGGAGGAACAACCCACCCCTTTATTCCTACAAGTGCAGTACCCAATTTATGTTTTCTATCAAAATCGTCCCATTAACCAAGGAGTGTCCAGCACATATCAAACCTATGGATTTTATATTCCCCCATGGCTGCAAGGATAAATTGGCCTCAAACAAATGCATTCAACAATTCTCATCCTAATCAAGAATACTTAGCAAGGCCAACCATTTTGGCTCAAGCAGGAACCTCGACAAGATTGGGGCGTAGTGAAGACAATCAACATAATCAAGGTTCATGATGTCAATCAGTGTCGACTAACCACATGCAAAGTGGATTTTGCGGGTGCCGATTTTTGGATGTTGCAGAAGGATTTTTTATATTTAGGGAACTATATTTAGTTACTACTTACTATAATTGTAAGAACCATACTTTTCAACATTGTAATTTTGATGACTATTTTTCAACACTATATCAATGCACCTTCAACAACATGCCTATGTTCAAGGTGAACCTAAGTGGCAGCAACAACTACAATTGGAATGGAACTAACAACTTACAACTGAATCTATATGTAACCAAAAAGACTACTACTATTTCTCTTTCATTCCAACTCAACACTTCAGGTCTGTCTTATATATCTTAACCATGTACCACCATAGTTGTTATCCTACATGCGTGCTAACTATTTTAGTTAAATATATCATTTTTCTTAAATGATAGATTTTTTTTTCTAAAGAAAGTCACTCTTATGACTTAATTAAGGAATATCTTTTGTTGAATATAAGAGGCATGTGTTAGGCTAATGGGAACATTTAATTCACCGGGTTTAAGTCACTTTTGGAGGGTCTCACTGCACTTTTCCTCGACCTACTTTCTTTCCCCGTGTATTCTTGTTCATGTCCCTTGCATGGGGGTTAGACAGTAAGCAATCAATGTTGATTTTTGTACCTAGGAAGTTGTTCCCCTAGTGATTTTTTGCCTAATTCACTAAGCGGGGAAATTTATATGACCCTTGCATTAAATGACTTGAGAAAAGCATTTAATTTCACTTTAGAGATTAAATTGACTTTTTAATAATTTTAAAGTGAGGTTGAGAAAAATTAATTAATGGAGAGAATTTTCTCATCCATTGATCTAATATAATGTGGGTCCTTGGATTAGATGTCTTTTCAATTACACTAATGATAAACATAAAAAGACAAGGGAAAGACAATTTCATTATTATTGTCTCCATGAAAATTGGAAGAGCAAGAGAGCAAGTCGAGTCCTTAATGAGAAGCACTCCCATCATGAGAGAGAGAGAGCATGCATGCATTCCAATTAAGATTCCCAACATAGAAATCGAGATGTCTTGCATGCATTCCAAGGCTGTTTGACTGGGAACTAATTTCTAGAGTGCTGGCATAATTTTCAAGGGAGAGTACAACATGCCATACCTCATTTATTGCTATTGTTACAACAATTCGTACAAAGTTTGAAATTTCTGACTATGGGAACAATATTTGAGGCAGATTTACTGATGTTCTGTTGAGCATGCATTCCTAGAAAGAAGATTGATTTTGGCACATAAATTGAGGAGCTTTTTGTACAACTCTGAGTTGCTTGAGAAGGGCACGATTTCCCAAAATTGTAAGCACAAAATTTGAGACATATTCCAGTGTAGAATTCGAGACAAAGAAACACTCTTCTTCTGGTTGAGATAAGTTATTACTGTTGTTGTAATTTTTTTGCTGGAGAAATATAAATACTCTCACTCTCTCACAGGTTTTCCCTTAGGGGTTTTTCCTGGCCAAATTGGAAAAAATTCCTGAGTTTGAATTTTTCATATGTGACTGGCATTAAATTTATGTCCTTTAAATTTGAATTTGTTTCCTTAATGTTTTCCAGTACATTTATGTTTATGAGAAAAACAAATTTGCAACAATTTATATGTATGGGTGGGCATTAAACATTGACTCATTAAACTTGGAAAACTAGGTTGGGGAAGCGGCATAAAACTTTCATGGTATTAGAGTTGAGAGAGGGAAGATTTGAGGACTGAATATTCAGACTTTATAGAGGCAGTCTTGCTTTTTTTCAAAGGCAGATGTTTGGAATTATACCTTTTGTATGAGATGGAAACCAACTTGAGGTTAGGGGAAATATTGGAAGGGGTAGGGAACTTTGTTCCGTGGAAGGATAGGATAGTGATTATATTACATGAGAATGAGCTGTGGGATGAGGTGGTGAATCACACTCAAGATAATCCCATTCAAATCCCCGCAGCCACTAATGTAGCTGCAATGTAGGGATTTAATAAAAATGATATCAAGGAAAAAATAATCATCCTTGATGCGGTGAAAGATCATGTGATTCCTCACTTAAACACTAAGACACATGCTTACTTGATGTGGGAGACTCTAACCATTTGTACCAGAGTTATAATGAGAATCGAAAGATGGTTCTTAGGGAGAAGCTGAAGAGCATCAAAATGGCCAAAGAAGAGGGAGTGACATCCTACCTTACCAAGGTCACTTAGGTGACAGACGAGCTTGCAATAATTGGAGAGGTGGTTCCTGGTAGTGAGCTAGTGCATACAACTCTGAACGGTGTGACCAAGCCATGGGCTGTTTTTGTGGAGGCTATAGTTTCCAGGGAGAACATTCCATCTTGGGATCATCTCTGTGATGAATTTTTGCAGGAGGAGACCCATAGAGGTTTTGTGCAAGGGAGCTCTTCAAACAACAGATGCGGAAAATGTGGCCTTGAAAACTAAAGGAAAGAGGAATTCCAAGAAGGGACCCAAGCAAGGTGGGGCTAAGTAGTAGGGTGGACAGAAGAAGGAATTGAGGAAAGTAAAATGATTTGCTTGCCAGGGGTTTGAGCACTATGATGGATAGTGCCCGGACAAGAAGAAGAAGAATAATTCATAGTAGATAGCAGCTTCAACTGAGATTGAGGAGTATGCAACTATGTTTGAGAGAGAGTTTTCTCTTTGTGCTAGAAAGTTTGAGAGAGATTCTATCACCAACACTGATATGGAGGATGAGAGCGAGCATTCATTTTTGAATGGAAATTCTTTGAGTGCATCCACCACCCACACTTTGTACATTGATAGTGGAACTTCGAGTCATATGGCTGGTGCACGAGGGATGTTTTTCGAGCTCACATAGACATATGTGGATGTGGAGGTAGTGTTGGGGGATGATATAGTTGCCATAGCAGTTGGACGTGGGACCTTTAACTTTTAGAGGGATTCCATGAGTCCCATGACATTACGAGATGTTTTATATGTCCTTGGGCTAAAACAAAACTTGGTGTCAGTTTCCACGATCGAGGATAGAGGTCTTGGGGTATAATTCCTTGATGGACATGTGCATGTTTTCCCCAAGGAATCAAGACCATCTTCTTCTTTTTCCATTGGAGTCATATGTGGGAAGTTGCACAAGCTCTTATTTCATCCCCAACATGCTTTGGCATACACCAACAACAATGACCTATGTGAGCGGTGGCATCAGAGGATGGATTATTTGCATCATCCAACTCTGAGGATGTTTAAGGACATGGTGATAGGTTTTCTTGAGTTCAGCATAGAGCATACGCCAGAGGGAGAAAAACACTTACAGCTTCAAGCCACATAGATAACACAAGAATCATCAAAATAACCCAAGCATACGCCAGAGTGAGAAAACTACTCATGGGTTTGAGCCACAGGGATGACCAAAATATTATCAACAATACCAAATTATACTCAAAATAGAGAAAACCAATCATAGGTTCAAGCCACAACCAACCAAGATATTATCAACTTAACCCAAATATATGCCAACGGCCATAGGGTACCCAATAATATGTGAATGCAACCCAAATATATGCCAACGTGATAAACCCATTAACAGGTTCAAGCCACGAGTGGTCGACCAAAACCCTACGAAAAAATAGAGGCAACCATACATTTTTCCACATAAACATAGAAAAACCATTATAGGTTTGAGCCACAAGGTGGCCAAAATAAGATATATTTACATGCACCAAATTTAATGCAAAGCTATAACAGGTTTGAGCCACATAGTGGCTGATCAAAACCCTACAAGTAAACAGAGCCAACCATACATTTTTCCACATAAAAATAGAAAACTATCATAGTTTTGAGCCACGATGTGGACAAAATAAGATATATTTACATGCGCCAAACTTCAACGGAAACCCATAAAAGGTTCGAGCCATGGGGTGGCCGACCAAAACGCTGCAAGTAAACAGAGCCAACCATACATTTTTCCACATAAACATAGCAAAACCATTACAAGATCGAGCCATGAGGTGTCCAAAATAAGTTATATGTGCATGCACCAAAATTCAATGCAAACCCATAATAGTTTCCAGCCATGAGGTGGCTGCCATAAATTTTAGCCACATTGACATCGGACCAAACTAGAAACTAGACCAAACCACCATAAAAATACAGTGAATAGAACCAACACTCAATAATTTTTCCACGAGAGGATTGATGTGTTAAACAAACACATTTTGAGAAGTCGATAGGAATCGAGCCCTACCTAAAGTGGAGTTCGCATTGCCGCTATGACAAACATTTTGTTTTCCCCAACTACCTAGCAATGAATGCCTCCAAAACCACCCTACACCAGGCAGGTGCAATGCAACAAAAGGGTCAGCCACGAGCTTCAAGGAGAAATATGAAAAATGCACAAGAAAGCTTGCGGCCATTAACTCCACTACATGACCACCCCAAAACCTCTGTTGGCCACGATCTGCCAAGGCACTGAACACCTCCAAAAAAATTACCACAACCAAAAGAAAAATCCCAATTCCACTGTCAACGTGCCACTAATATCCCGTGAAACCAACAAGGAGGTGAGACGTAGGAAATCCCACGGGAGCTAGATGCACCACCATAGCGGAGAAGGAAGAAAAGAAACCAAGGTAAGCTAGATCGGAAAACCAACCAATGTGAACCAACATTGGAACCTTGGTAGACCACCACCAAGGTGGTAGGATGCCCACATATTGGACCCAACAAGAATACACATGGAAATAAGGTAGGTCAAGGAAAACTGCTATAAAACCCTCCAAAAGTGACTTAAACCCGACGAATTAAATGTTTCCACCAACCTAACACGTGGCTCAATGAGCTGGCCACATGATGTAAAAAAAAAAGCTATCAAATGGCCTCCAGCGTGGCCCATGGGAGGGCACAACACTACTGGCGTCCCTCCCCTAGTGTTTTCATAATGAATCTTCAAAAAAAATTCACACAAATGAGAAACTCTTTGCGGCTCAGAGTTTGATGCATTGGTGTCAACTCCATGTTTTGTGAGTGTTTTATTAAGAAGGTTAAGGAGTTCTAAGGCTTTATGGATTCAGAGTAAATTTGAAGTTTTTTGTTGAAACCTTCCATTTTCTCTACTTTGTTAGGTAGGCATTGTACTTTTCGAGTTGTGTGCTATTTTTGTGAAGGGAACCATTCATTATTGTACCCAACTATAAAAGTATTTTGTAGAGACTATAGACACATAAGACTATATTTACCATTTTTATTATCTTTTTGTTTCTCTATAATATAGTTTGTAGAGATTAAGTTCACTATTGCATAAATTATTGTCTTGTATATTTTTGTAGAGACTACCAGCAGGTAAAAGATGCATTCTCAGAGACAACTTGAGAAAAATAAGTTTAGAGGTAGGGGGAGTGAGATCCAATATTCACTGTGTCTGTTGCTGAAACAAAGGTCATGAGGTGAAGACATGTAGGATTCCATGGTAGAAAATTCCAAAGAATCATGACTTGAAGAAGCAACCAATAACCCTTTATGTGGGTAAACCTCCCGAATATACTCATTTCATTGTTGCACACTGTAATATTGGTATAAATGAAGTTTCATTTAATACTTCATTTGCATATTGGAGGGATGCATGGTTTGCTTGACATAGGTGAAACCTACCACATAACATTCATAAAGTATTTTTTTGAAGAGTTGGATGACAATGTAGATGGTGTAGTATATTTTGAAGATAATTCTAGCCTCAAGCCCAAGGGGATTGGATCCATTAGGCTCAAACTACATGTATTCCTTGTTTTTATGTTGCATAATGTTCTCTATCTTCCAAAGTTGCAGAGGAACTTGCTTTCTTATGCAGATTTGACAGTAAGGCCATTCCATACACATGTATAATGGGATTGTTGACATAAGGATATCCTCCAACAACCAAGTCATCATGATCGAGTATGAAGATGAGAAATTGAAGCTGAAATGAACATATGCAAGAGCTCATAATTTTTCCTGCCTCTCTCAACACGAAGAAGGTACATTATCTTCCAGTCTTTTGTGGCATGCTAGACATGGACACATTCAATATGATAGTCTTCGATTGTTGAAGAAAAATTGTGTTCCTAGATTTCCCACCATTCCAAAGAAGTGTGATGCTTGATTTATTGGAAAACATAGTAAGAAACCTTTCCATGATTCCAATTTTAGAGCATGTAGAAAACTAAAGCTGATTTACTATGACTTGTGTGGCCCTATACATGTTATTTCTACAAATGGTAACACGTATATAATGAATTTTATTGATGATTACAACAATATGTGTCAGGTTTATTTGTTGAAATACAAATCTCAATCCTTTGAAACATTTAAAAACTTTCATGTATGGATTGAAAATGAAACATAATTGCGGATCGATTCCCTTCGTACTGATAAAAGAGGAGAATATACATCAAATTAATTTGAATTTTATCTTAGATAACATGGGATTAGGCATCAAACCACAATTCCATACATCCCTCAACAAAATGGTGTGGTAGAAAGATTGAACATGACACTCTTGAATATGGTACGTTCCATGTTATTTTCAAGAATGTACAGTTGGTGTTTTGACTTGATGCAATGTTGTGTGTAGTCTTGTTGTTGATACAACACCCTTCCCCAAAATTTTGAAGGTGTTTGGGGCCCCTCCTTTCAATCCTTTTGTAGCAAGTTTTTTCCTTTGTCACTCGAGTTTATTTCTTTCTCTGACTTGGCAGAATTTCATCACTTGCTTCCAAAAGAGTCTTTTTTGTTGATTTTTCTGAGGCAAAAATTAATCTTTTCTCATCAGCACGATTTTATTCTTAATTCACCTGCTGTAGCGCAAGTTCTATCCTTAGGTCCTCCGCCGCTTTGGCGCGCCTCCAAAAGATAAACCCCCCGCTCGGTGCAAACTCTAACCACAAGTCCTCCGCCTGATGAAATCATTTTGGCTCTAACTCAGCCGCCCCTTTTGACAAGTCTCAAGTCTTTTATCCGGCGCGCATGTTTTGACAATAAGCCGGTCATCGTTAGCGCAAGTGCTAATCATTATTCGGCCGCCGAAGGCACAAGAGCTACCCTTATCTTTCCCGCCTTAAGGCTGCATTTTACCTTCTCGGATGAAGTAAGTGTTGGCGCATCTCTTTCAGCGCAAATCATAATAATAGAATTGACGCCACCAGTGCAGGAGCTGTATTTATCCCTCCCGCTTTCGAATTTGCACTTTGTATTTCTCGATAGCCCAAGTTTGGTGCAGTTTTATGAGCGCAACCATAATGCCAGGATTGCCGCTTGAGGGAACGGTTTATTTTTTGAACATGCGCTTAGCACACAACAAAAATATTATGCTCGCCACCTTAGCGCAAAAGTTAAATCGGTAATCATCACTTGGCACAAAGAGATATCCTCGATCCTTGTGCACTAGCAGAGTTGGTAAGGTCTTTAATAGGCCCGTGTGCCACTTTTAATGGTGGAGTTCTCGAGCCCTGTGCTTCATAACCCCGCCAGCTTTGGACGTACGTGACATTAATCGCCACCCTATTTAACGTACCCAGGAGGTTTTGGAACTCACCATATTATTTGCACTCGTTGCTCGGGACTCGCATTTTCGAAAGTTGCTTCCATTCGCTGAGTACCTGCGGAAGCCATCGCCTGTTTCGGAACGGACGCCAGTCTTCGAGAAATCTGCCAGTTTGATAGGATTACCATGCATAGGAGATCAAAAAAGAAGAAGGCAACGCAGAAAATAACCTCAGACACAGATGTGGAAATCGTATTAGATACTTCTCTCGAGACGATGTTTGCTGACACACAAGCTACCACTGGTGTCCCCCCTAGGAGCTTTGCCCCCGAATTTCAACGGGGAGATCTGTACAGGTTCATCATGGCTTAGGACAGCACAACAACTTCCATAGAGGATGCTCTGGTATATGCCAACATCAGAAGGTCTTGTTTGAATAAGGGAACAACACGTCACAAATTGTTCCCTTGTTCCGAAGTTGTTGGATGGCTAATTCCCCACATCCAGACCGACACGAGGTTCGTGAATGATAGAAATGGGTTGACCCTGGAATCTTTTGCTCCTGAGCATGTTGCTACTACCTATAGGTTACCTACACCTAGATATTTTTTGGACGATGATTGGATCGCAAGACATCCAATGGACTCTCTAGAATCTACCCGGAAGATGACAATAAATGACAGGAAGATTAGGAGGAGACAGACAATGAATATGAAAGCACCCTCCTAAAGACTCCTTACAAACTCATCGTACTGATGTTGAGTCGACACTTTGGCATGCCTAATGGCAGTGTGTTTAAGATCGGATGGGTGTCGGTGATGTTTCATATAGCCATGCATGGCACCATCTTTAACTGGGCTGATATAATTTCAGACAGTTTAGTCTTGCAGCTGACAGCGGCCCAGGGAGGACTAACCCAAAAGAGGGCAAAGTTTTTCATGTCTTCATACTTGATTGACTGTCTGATAAGCAAGCATATGTTCCCAGACTTGGGCTGCTCGTGGAAGCCAAAAGAAACAACCATCTTCATAGCTTATCAATGTACATGGGCAAGTAAATACGCAAACCACTACAAAATGATTTGCGAGAGATTTATCATGCCATTGTACCAGCTTATCTTCATAGAAGAACCAGACTGTATGTCAGAAAATGAAATTCCTATCATTGAAAAATTCAGGGATTATTATCACACCAATGAAAGAACATACATGAGGATGAGTGGAGGAACTCAAGCTCTATTTATGTTCCCTCGGTATGTTACAGATTTTGTAGTTCACAAGGACGACGTAAGACAGCTCTTCGGTACCGGTGCCATAAGTAAGATCTTAATAGACCAAAAGAAGAGCATGTATCCTCGCATGCCATTTACCATCGGATCTTACAGCCTTCTGAGAGCAAGAGACGGAGAAAATTATGCTCAAGGCTTAGAATTTTTCCATTTTGGCACGGTCCCTTTCAGAAGGCATGACCCCTGTGGAGCGGCCAACCAGCATTGTGCAGACCTCAAGGTCTCTTTCGAGTATGCTCATACTATGGACCTAAACGAGGAATTATTCAGGAGCGCCTGAAACCTAACTGCGCTTGGTAAGCGTTACAAGAAGAAAGTTGTAAAAGATCTGAGCCCCAAACTTGTTGGTATGATCCAAAGGGAGCGAGAAGCATCCTCCTCGCAATCAGGGGATCCATCAAGATTGGAGTAGGAGGAGCAGGACGGAGTGTTCCAAGAGAAAACCCTCAAGCAGCAGCAGGACCAAGAAGAAGCAAGAATTCAAGGTGATATAACTGCCAAGCTTCAGCAAGAGGAGATTGCAAGGGAACAACATGAGCAAGCCTCTCTGTTGAAACAACAGGAAGAGGATGCCGGGGTCCAGAAGGAAGAAGAAGATCGGGTAGTCCAAGAGAAAGCTGCCAAGAAACAATAGGAGGAAGAAGAAAGGCTCCTGAATGAAGAAGCAACTAGATTGCAGACACCACAAGAAAAGCCAGTAGGAGAGAAGGAGAAAGAGCAGAAAGAAAAGTATCCTAAGCCAGACACCATTGATATACTCTCCATGTGAAACTCAGGAAGGGGGTGCCTCTTCAGGGAGCTTAGCCCTAACCCCATATAACCCCAGGAAGTAGCGTAAAGTAGCAGACTTGGATACCATTTATTTCCATGAGCGGAAAAGGGCCATTATTGATAGGAGGGTAAAGCAGATGGAAACTGGGGTTGAAGATGAATATGAATTATGGATAACAGAGAAAACATTGGTCCAAGGAACTGATTTCGACCCCACATTCCAAGCCCAATGCACTGTAGCATCAGCTAAGGCAACTAAAACCAATATTGACCTTTTGAAAGCTGAGATAAAGCATTACAGGGAGCAATGTTTCAAGATCAGAGATGATAGGAAGAGGGAGGTGTTGGAAGCAAACAAATTAAAAGAGAAATACAATGAGTTGGTAGGAGAGCATCTAATGCTAAATTTAGAAGTTCTCCAGCTTAAGAATGAGAAGAACTCCTTAGAAATGTAGTTGGCCATCTCTGAAGATGAGCAAAAGAATTTAAAGGCTCGCATAACAGAATTAGAAAAACTTGAGGCCAGCAGAGCTGAACAAGTTCACCTCCACCAACATGGGTATGATGGGATGGTTAAAGAGAAGGAGCAATTGTTGAGTCAACTCAAAGATGCATCAGAAAACAAGTAGGATTTGCTCACCTTTCACAATCAGGCATGTGATATGCGGATAAAGGCCCATCAGCTGCTAGTGTAGATCTCACATGAAGTTTGCAGGATGAGAGAAATGATTAATAAAATGTCAGTCATCGAAGGTGGAGCTTTGAGGAACAAGGAAAAATTCGCCAAACATGTGGAGGAATTAAAGCAACAGTTTGAATGGAGAAAGGGAAAGTCTGGATTCCCCTCAAACTTGAATGTCCCCACTGAAGACGAATGTGACCTAGATACAAGAGTTCTGGAGTTCAGTAAAGACTGTGGTGCCAAGTTGAGCTTGGAGATTAAGAAAACTATCCGCAAGTGCCACTTGTTCTACTCTAAAATCAAAGAGTCTTTCGGGAAGTGCCACTTGATCCTACTAGAGACTATCTATGAATTCCCGACGCAGGAGCAAAGGCTAACTGAATTGCAAGGTGTGTTGGACCATGATTTGGAATATATCAGAAAGGCAGAGGTGATGACCCAAGATGAGCTGCAACATTTCATTGCTCAGCCTGTTGTACATATTTACTTTCTAGAAGCAATCGCTCAGGAGGCTACTTCAGGGGCAGCACAAGTCAAATCAGACTTGCGCAAGCATGAAATCGCTGCAAAGTAAACAGTATCTCTTCGGGGCAAGTTTATATTGAAAGAGATCAATCTTTGGGCCACTCACATACAAAGCATAGATGGCCAGATGTCTGCAAGCAGGCCTGTTGCTGGAGACGGATCAACAAATCAGCAAAAAGAAGCCAGCTGAAATCATAAGTTATTTTGTTTTATTTCTCTTATTTTGTAAAAACTTTAAAGGGACAACTGGCTGTCATTTTGTCTCATATGAAAGGTGTCCCACGAATTTGGAAAATAGATAATTGTACACCAAAATCCAAATTAGAAACTTCTAGAATCAGGGTACACCTGTCAGCTCATGGAGCTTTTTGTAAAGTTATAAATAGAAGTTAAGAAGAGGAGTAAAGGACTTTTTTGTAGGGAAAAGAATTTTCTTAGCTTGTACGAACTATTTTGTAACTTGCTCCAAGAAAGCGATTTTACCTAATAAAGAGCCCGAGGAAGACATTTGTTTTGCCTGGAAATGTGGATTAAATGCTTGCTGGATTATTCTTGTGACATACTTCCACTGCTGTGAGATCTTTCTTTGCTGCTCTGAATTGTTTTTGTGTAATGAATGATCTTGCTATTTTATGTGCAATGATGTTTCTCCTAAATGAGTAATAGAATGCTTTTATGTGGATTAAATCTATCTTTAATATCTTTAACCTTCTACTGAAAATGTTTCTTCATGATTTAAATGGCTATCCATGCAATCTTTAGATATTTCTTTCAGCACATTACTCATATTTACATTTTGCTTCTTGCAAGGATAGATTAGATTTATTTCAGTTTTAGATATAGATCTGTTTCAAGTTCTACATTTAGATTAACTTAACTTAGGGCACTTGCATATGATCATTAAAATAAAATACATAAACGGTGGATCGGGCCGTAACCGGTAGAAATAATAGCAAACTTTAAATCTTACGGTAGCCGGAACCGTTAACTGGATGGATTCCCCATACCAAACAGTGGACCATCTAATTGGGATAGTTTACCGGGGAGAATCGCTTTCTTCTTGATGCTGCGATCTTCGGGGCATCAACAGTTTTTGGCGCTAGAAGGATGGCCTGAAGTGCATGGCTGATAAAGGAAAATCTCCCATTGTCAAAAATGTTACTGAAAACCTGCTTGAAACAGGAATTTCAGACAGCCCAAATCTTGAAGTAGCAAATCAAGAAAATCCCATCTCTGATACTGAACATCAAGAAGTATTGTATGCTGTGCCTTTTGCCGAAATAGACAATTTAAGAAGACATACACGATCTTATGTTAGACAACTAGGTGGTTTAAACGCAGTAACTTTCCTCCCTAGTAAAAGTACTCCCAGAAAAGAAAGACAATACACCCGTGATTCGATTCTTGTGTATAATTTTGAAGAGCTTGTAAATTTGACTTTGGAAGAGATCACAAAACCTCTGAAAGAAATTAATCTTGAAATCCTAGAAAATTTTGGAGAACTTTTTACTCCAAAGGACACTCCACTTAATTCACCACACGATTCTCCACCTAATTCTCCACATAGAGCCATGGCTGTGCCTGCTTGGAGAGCAAAAGGAGCATTAAATCTAGTTGGGCCATTCCACAATCCGCCTAAAAATATAGAGAAAATTTTACCCAAATACGATCCAGGAAAAGGTATTTCTGCTGAAGATCATCTCAAGAGTTTTTATTTAGCCTTGAATCTGTTAAATGTACAGCATGAAGATGTAGTTTGTAGGATTTTCCCATACACATTTGAACTGAAAGTTTCTTCCTGGTATTTTAGCTTACAAGCTAGCTCAATATCCAGTTGGGAAGAGTTTAAAACATGTTTCTTAAAGAAGTATGGAAATCAAAAAACTATAGCTACACTCATGAAAGAATTATTGTCCATGAGAATGGAAAAGAAAGAAAAGGTTCAAGACTTCAACCAAAGGTTCACTACGCTCTTGAATAATTTCAGCGAAGCAAATAAACCAGCAGAAGAATCTCTAGTTGAGTATTATACAACAGCACTTGAAGGCCTTATAGCAATGTTCGTCAAAAGATCTAAGAAAACCACCCTAATAGAAAATTTCGAAGAAGCTAGGAAGGTGGAAGAAGAAGCAGATAGCATTGCCAAACATGCCCTAGATGTAGAAACAAAACCAACAACTAGTAAAAAAAACCTGCTGCTAACCAGGAATAGATAAGAGTCATCAGCAGACATGGAGAATGTAGTTAATATGATGCATGAATTATCCAATAAAATTGTAGATCTCGAGAAAGATAAAGCAACTAGTGCATCCAAGATGCCTTTCAAACCATTCTACAAGAAAAGGGAAGACAATGATCAGCCTCATCCACCTATGAATACTTCCCCTGTTCTAAACCTAAATGAGATAAGAATGAAACACTTTTGTACCTTTCATCAAGAGCCGCACTCTGAAAAAAAACTGCTCACAATGGATTAACTCTATGAGTCTAGTCATGAATCAAATGTTGGATTCACAGATTCTAGATCAGGATGATCCTCCAGAAGAGAAAACTCTTGAAATAGAGGAACCCTCCCCGGATACCACTATGGTATTATGGGACTGGGTACCATTAATCGAACCAATAGAAGGTGATCCTGTGGAGAGCCCAGTTTCTACAGTAAACGTTAATACTCGTATTAAAGGTCCTATTGCAGATCCAGTTCCAAATTCAGCTACGCCCAAACCTAAAGCTTCCAAAGAGATACCTAAAAGACATGTTATAGTCATTCCACCGCAACCTAAATCTAACCCAATAGCGGCCAAGCAGCCTAGCATTGACACAACAGTCCTGCAACCGAAGGTCACACCGAATAAGACAGATCATCAAACTAGAATTGTAAAAGAATGTGATATGGGATATGACATCATTGAAGATATAAAGAAAGTAAAGGCAAATGTTTCAATATTCGATATGTGCAATTTTCCCCAGCAACAAGACAAGTTGTTGCAAGCTCTTCAATCCCATCCCAGTACTCCATTAAGAGATGCTCAAGAAGACCCTGAAATTAATGAGGCTAGTATCGGCGAGAAATCCAAATCTCAGACGTTGCCATTCCTTTTAACTTTTGAAATCTTCAATCACAACGTACACAATTGTCTGGTAGATTCTGGAGCATCCTCCAATGTCATGCCACAGTCTATCTGTAAAAATATTAATGGTCAACCAATTCCATCTCCCGCCCAGATTATTCAGTTAGATAGGACTCTCGTCAAAGTTATCGGGGAAATGAAAGATGTCCTCATTAGGTTGTCAGCAGATTCTAGGGTTTGTCAGTTCATTGACATAATGGTAGTTGAAATTCCCGAATCCTATGGTTTGATCCTAAGTAGGGGTTGGTCCACTAAACTTAATGGTTACTTCGCAATTGATTGGTCCCATTTATGGTTTCCATATCAGAATAGACAGAATCAGATCAAGGTTCTGAGGGAGCCACATATGAAACAGAATGTAACTCAGCTAGAAGGAAAGAATGAAGCTGTGGACTTTTCATCTTCAGTTTTGGGAAATTACTTTTTAGAAATTGACCCGGGTAATTATCAGTCTAAAAATATTAGCCATGAATCAGATGAATAGTACGATCTCCTTCATTTTTCTCGAACTGATGATATTGACTGTAATATAGTTAGTTTAGTCACTGACTTAGATCATAAAGATACTAACTTAGCTAAATCGTACGATCTTTTTTGGACATTATACTTTGATGGTTCTAAAACCTTGGAAGGATTCGGAGCCGGTTGTGTTCTGATGGATCCAGAAAGAAATAAGTACTTTTTGTCCTATAGGTTAGAGTTTGATTGTACTAACAACACTGCTGAATATGAAGCTTTAGTCCACGGATTGAAGAAAGCCATCGGTGTAAATGTTAAGTACCTGAAGGTTTATGGTGACTCTGAAATAGTTGTGAGACAGATAAGAGATACCATTCACTATCTTTCACCTCATTTGAGGAGTTATCAGGCTGAGGTATGGGATTTAATTTTGCATTTCGACGCTTTCAATATAAAGTCTATTCCTAGACTACAAAATTCTGCAGCTGATTTATTAGCAGCATCCGCTTCCAGATTGGTGCCAACTAATAACAAGTGTTCAATTGAATTGGTTTTCAGGCCTTCTATCCCTGACAACATCACAAACTTCAGAGTTTTCGATGATGACGATCAGATGATCAATTTTCTAACAAACGAAGACATGTTCCAAGAAGCTGTGATAGACGAAGAAGAACACAATTCTGATTTACAAAAGAAAGATGCAGCTAAAGGCAATTTCATCCCCAAAGGGGTGAGGTCACTTGAAATGCTGTTTGACCTACAGGGCAAGTTCAAAAGGCCAGCAAATACCAAGACCAATAGCTCATCAATGCAGCATGAATTAGTAAATCTGGGTACCGAAGCTGAACCAAAGTTTGTTAACCTTGGAAAATGTTGTTCACCAGGAGAAAGAGATAAGTTCATCAAGCTGTTTAGACAATATAAGGATGTTTTTGCATGGACTTATGAAGATCTGAAAACATATGACACTCGCATTATTCAGCATGTTATAACGATGAAAGAAGGCATCAATCCATTTCAACAGCAATTAAGAAGGATGCACCCTACTCTTGAACCTCTGATCCAAAAGGAATTGAAGAAGTTACTCGATGCTAAAATAATCTTTAAAGTCTGACATTCTGAGTGGGTCGTTAACCTAGTTCCCCTGAGAAAGAAGTCAAGAGAGATAATACTATGTGTTGACTTCAGAAATTTGAATAGAGCTTTAGATAAAGACAACTATCTCGTCCCTTCAATGGAACAAATTCTCCAGATGGTATCAGGATCAGAACTCTTTTCCCTTCTTGATGGTTTCTCTAGTTACAATCAAGTATTGGTAGCTGAAGAAGACCATCTTAAGACTACTTTCCACACTAAGTGGGGAACTTTCGCGTATCAAAGAATGCCATTTGGCTTGATAAATGCAGGAGCTACGTTCCAGCAGGAAATGGACATTGCCTTTCGAGGATTAGGAGGTCACTGTGTTGTGGTCTATTTGGATGATGTGACAATTTTTTCAAAGAAAAGAGAAGATCATGTTGTTCACTTGAAGCATATTTTTTATCATTGTCAAAAATATGGTATCTCTTTAAACCCCAAGAAAAGTGTGTTCGCTGTTCCTGAAGGTAAACTATTGGGTCACATCATTTCATAAAGGGGAGTTTCAATAGATCAAGAGAGAGTACAAGCTATCAATAAAATTCCCATGCCTCATAACAAAAAATCCATGCAGTCATTTATGGGCACTATCAATTTTGTCCGAAGATTTGTCCCCTATTTCACTCAAATTGTTAAACCTTTGCAGTAAATGGTCAAGCAAAGCATACAGTTCAAGTGGACAGACTTGGAAAAGGATGCATTCAGAGACATTAAGGCAGCCATAGCTAAGGCCTTAAGAAGCCCAGAATTTGACAAAGATTTTATTTTGTATACTTTTGCTTCAGATGACTCTCTCGTGGCTGTGCTCACGCAAAAGGTAGAATTAGGAGATGAATACCCAATTTCGTTTATGAGCACTGGTCTGCAAGGTGCTGAATTGAATTATCCTGTTGTTGAAAAACATGCGTATTCCGTGTTCAAAGCAGTAAAACAGTTCAGACCGTATATTCTTAAGAACAGAACTAAAGTTATTGTTTCCCACCCAGCTGTTAGATCCCTTTTCGTTCAAAAGGAATTGGGAGAAAGAAGGGGAAACTGGGTCACAGCTCTTCAAGAATATGATTTAGAATTTAAACCGGCCACCATCATCAAAGGACAAGGGCTATGTAAATTGCTTACAGAACATCCGATTGATGAAGAATAGCTTTGGAAGAATGAAGCTGAGTTGAATTCAGTCGAAGTATGTCCCATTTTCATAGCTC
This sequence comes from Larix kaempferi, assembly GCA_027924585.1. Taxonomy (NCBI): domain Eukaryota; kingdom Viridiplantae; phylum Streptophyta; class Pinopsida; order Pinales; family Pinaceae; genus Larix; species Larix kaempferi. The sequence goes on along the minus strand of BSBM01000490.1, from coordinate 2,918,996 downwards.
CTGAATCATGGTATAGGGATCTAGTGCATTATTTGCAGCAAGGATACCTACTTGAGCACTGGAGTTCTAAGCAAAGAAGGGCACTCCATTTGAAATCAGTAGCTTATCAGATCATTGATGGAATACTTTTCAGAAAAAGTTACGATGGAATTTTTCTCAGATGTTTAAAGAAAGAAGATGCAAGTAAAGTTGTCAAAGAGTTACACGATGGTCCTGCTGGTGGACATTATTCAGGAGAAACAACAGCTCACAAAATACTGAGGGCTGGATATTATTGGCCCACTTTATTTCGAGATGCCCATGCTTATGCAAGTAACTGTGACATATGCCAAAGAAGTGTTGGGAAATTACCTAGGGTAGCAGGACCATTGCAGTCGGTTATTATCTCAGAACCTTTCGAACAATGGGGTATAGATGTCATTGGAGAGATAAACCCAAATTCTTCTCTACAACATCGATACATCCTAAAAACCACTGACTACTTCACCAGATGGGAGGAGGCTATCCCATTGCGTAAGATCAACGAAGATGCAGTTATCAGCTTCTTGAAAGAGAACATCATAACTAGGTTTGGGGTTCCAATTTCCCTAGTTTTTGATAATGCTCCTTATTTCTCATCTTTAAAGATAAGTGAATTTGTTTACGAAAGGGGAATTAAACTGCATTATTCAGCCAATTACTACCCCCAAGGAAATGGATTAGCTGAATCCTCAAACAAGAACCTCATCTGAATTCTCAAGAAGACTATGAAGAAAATCAGCGAAGCTAGCATATAGCTCTCCCAAATTCCTTATGGGCAGATAGGGTAACGCTAAAGAATGCATTAGGGGTCTCTCCTTACACCCTCGTCTATGGCAAGGAAGCCATCCTCCCTCCCAATATCTTTCTTCCATCCTTACAGTTGTCTCAAGCCTCTCGAGGGTTTGGTAGTCAGGTCTTACAATCCAGGATCAATACCTTGCTTCAACTTGAAGAATCCCGACAGAAAGCCAAAGACCGATTTCATCAACATCAAGACATAGTCAAAAGATGGTTCGATAAAAAGGAAGTCTGGTAAAAGAAGTTTTGAAGTAGGAGATTTAGTTCTGAAATGGGACCATAATCATGGAGGAAAGGGGATGCACACGAAATTCCAACACTTATGGATAGGCCCTTACCAAATCTCTGCAAAGCTCGGCCCATCCACTTACAAGCTAATAGACCTCCAGGGAGAGGAAGTAACCCTTCCTCTCAATGGCCTTGCCTTGAAACAATACTTTGCATAGTCTCCTTGAGGTTTTCTGTACATAAATAAAGCTTTTCTTTTGTTTTACTTTGGTCTTTTGTTTTCTTTCCGTTAGCTAAGTCGTCTTCTTTTCTCAGCATTTGAACTTTTTGTACAGTTTATTTTTTCTAAAATGCCTGCAATTGAGCCCCTCGTAAAGGTAGATCTCTTAAGAAATCTCGCAACTCGTGGAACTAGAAAGGCATCCTCAAAAGAAAGTTTATCCATGCATTTTGGCTTTTGCTGATCGTTCTCCAGAATGAAGAGAGTTTGTTCTGTTGGTCACAATACCCCTTGTTTAAAATAGCAGAGATTTATGATTATCTTTATCACTCTCTTCAGGCTCCATCCACCCTCACACTTAAAAGCATCTCAAGAGGATCGCTATGGCTGGACCCACATAAAGGAAGCACCTCTCGAAGGCATAGGGTATTGAAGTGACTCCATGCTGCAAATCAAAAGCCAAAAGAAGGCTTATAATCCAGGGTCTGTTTTCTAGAAATTCTCGCCTCAATCAAAGCATGGCTGAGATAAAGCAAAACGTTCAAGTCAAGAAAGCTGTCCCAAAGACTCAGCTCAAGCTAGGTTCTTCTCCGTCCATGAGTCTTGATAAATCAATAAAATATCTAGCTCACACAAAAGGACATAATGGATTGAAGAACCAAAATCAAATATCGAAATTCTAAAGAAAATATTTCTGGAAGGCTCAAACAGTAAAAAAGATGTCAAATACGTAAACATCCAAAAGGATGCATGCAGCATGGGAATGAGGAACAAGAGCAATGGTGTCTACGAGATGTTGTTACAATCCTGTGGAGTCCGACGAAAGTGGTCGTCTGAAGGATGAATATTCTAAAAATGAACCTCATTTTTGGCCCTTGGAGAGTTTTAAGAATGTCTGTATCAAAGCTCCCCTATCCCGATGACTTACAGATAAAGTGACTACTTCCTTCGCCGAGTTTCGAACGCTCAAGTCGACTGCTGCACATAAGGTGAATAAATTTTAAAAGAATCCTTCCGATGAGTGAGAATTTTTTTTCAGAGATCTGTGTTTTCCAGCGATTCGCCAATTGTTGTTGATACAACATCCCTCCCCAAAATTTTGAAGGTGTTTGGGCCCCTCCTTTCAATCTTTTTGTAGCAAGTTTTTTCCTTTGTCACTCGAGTTTATTTCTTTCTTTGACTTGGCAGAATTTCATCACTTGCCTCCAAAATAGTCTTTTTTGTTGATTTTTCTGAGGCAAAAAGAAGTCTTTTCTCTTTAGCGCAATTTTATTCTTAATTCACCTGCTGTCGCGCAAGTTCTATCCTTAGGTCCTCCGCCGCTTTGGCGCGCCTCCAAAAGATAAACCCCCCGCTTGGTGCAAACTCTAACCACAAGTCCTCCGCCTGACGAAATCATTTTGGCTCTAACTCAGCTGCCCCTTTTGACAAGTCTCAAGTCTTTTATCCGGCGCGCATGTTTTGACAATAAGCCGGCCATCATTAGCGCAGGTGCTAATCATTATTCGACCGCCGAAGGCGCAAGAGATACCCTTATCTTTCCCGCCTTAAGGCTGCGTTTTACCTTCTCAGATGAAGTAAGTGCTGGTGCATCTCTTTCAACGCAAATCATAATAATAGAATCGGCGCCACCAGCGCAGGAGCTGTAGTCATCCCTCCCGCTTTCGAATATGCGCTTTGTCTTTCTCGATAGCCCAAGTTTGGCGCAGTTTTATGAGTGCAACCATAATGCCAGGATCGTCGCTCGAGCACACGGTTTATTTTTTGAACATGCGTTAGCACACAGCAAAAAGATTACGCTCGCCACCTTAGCACAAAAGTTAAATCGGCAGTCAGCTCTTGGCGCGAAGAGATATCCTCGATCCTTGTGCACCGGCAGAGTTGGTAGGGTCTTTAATAGGCCCATGTGCCACTGTTAATGGAAGAGTTTTTGAGCCTCGTGCTTCATAACCCCGCCAGCTTTGGATGTACATGACATTAATCGCCATCCTATTTAACATACCTAGGAGGTTTTGGAACTCACCATATTATTTGCATTCGCTGCTCGGGACTCGCATTTTCGAAAGTTGCTTCCATTCGCTGATTACTTGCAGAAGCCATCGCCTGTTTCAAAACGGATGCCAGTCTTCGAGAAATCTGCCAGTCGGACAGGATTACCATGCATAGGAGATCAGCAAAGAAGAAGGCAGTGCAGAAAATAACCTCAAACTCAGATGTGGAAATCCTATTAGATACTTCTCTTGAGACGATGTTTGCTGACACACAAGCTACCACTGGTGTTCCCCCTGGGAGCTTTGCCCTTGAATTTCAATGGGTAGATCTGTACAGGTTCATCATGGCTCGGGACAGCACAACAGCTTCCATAGAGGATGCTCTGGTATATGCCAACATCAGAAGGTCTTGTTTGCATAAGGCAACAACTCGTCCCGAATTGTTCCCTTGTTCCGAAGTTGTTGGATCGCTAATTCCCCACATCCAGACCGACACGAGGCTCGTGAATGATAGAAATGGGTTGACCCTGGCATCTTTCGCTCCTGAGCATGTTGCTACTGCCTACAGTTTTCCTACACCCAGAGCTTGTTTGGACGATGATTGGATCGCAAGACATCCAATGGACCCCCTAGAATTTGCACGGAAGATGAAGATAAATGACAGGCAGATTAGGAGGAGATAGAACAATGACTACGAAATCAGCCTCCTAAAGACTCCTTACAGACTCATCATGCTGATGTTGAGTCAACTCTTTGGCATGCCTAATGACAGTGTGTTTAAGATCGGATGGGTGCCGGTGATGTTTCGTATACCCATGCATGGCACCATCTTTAACTGGGATGATATATTTTCAGACAGTTTAGCCTCGCAGCTGACAGCGGCCTAGGGAGGACTGACCCAAAAGAGGGCAGAGTTTTTCATGTCTGCATACTTGATTGACTGTCTGATACGGAAGCATACGTTCCCAGACTTGGGCTGCTCGTGGAAGCCAAAAGAAACATCCCTCTTCATAGCTTATCAATGTACATGGGTAAGTAAACACGCAAACCACTACAAAATGATTTGCGAGAGATTTATCATGCCATTGTACTAGCTTATCTTCATAGAAGAACCAGACTGTATGTCAGAAAATGAAATTCCTATCATTGAAAACTTCGGAGACTATTATCACACCAATGAAGGCACATACATCAGGATGAGTGGAGGAACTCAAGATCCATTTATGTTCCCTCGGTATGTTACAGATTTTGTATTTCACAAGGAGGCCATAAGATAGCTCTTCGCTACTGGTGCCATAAGTAAGATCTTAGCAAACCGAAAGAAAAGCATGTATCCTCCCATGCCATTTACCATCGGAGCTTACAGCCTTCCGAGAGCAAGAGACAGAGAAAATTATGCTCAAGGCTTAGAAGTTTTCCATTTTGGCATGGTCCCTTTCAGAAGGCATGACCCCTGCGGTGTGGCCAACCAGCATTGTGCAGACCTCAAGGTATCTTTCGAGTATGCTCATACTATGGACCTAAATGAGGAATTCTTCAGGAGCGCCTAAAACCTAACTGCGCTTGGTAAGCATTACAAGAAGAAAGTTGTGAAAGATCCGAGCCTCAAACCTGTTGGTTTGATCCAAAGGGAGCGAGAAGCATCCGCCTTGCAATCAAGGGATCCATCCGGATTGGAGCAGGAGGAGCAGGACAGAGTGTTCCAAGAGCAAACCCTCAAGCAGCAGTAGGACCAAGAAGAAGCAAGAATTCAAGGTGAGATAACTACCAGGCTTCAGCAAGAGGATATTGCAAGGGAACAACAGGAGAAAGCCTCTCTGTTGAAACAGCAGGAAGAGGCTGCCAGGGTCCAGAAGGAAGAATAAGATCGAGTAGTCCAAGAGAAAGCTGCCAAGCAGCAGTAGGAGGAAGAAGAAAGGCCCCTGAATGAAGAAGCAAATGGATTGCAGACACCATAAGAAGAGCTAGCAGGAGAGAAGGAGAAAGAGCAGACAGAAAAGTCTCTTGAGTCGGAGCAATCTACTCCGACAGCCATGGAGATAGACCCACCATTGATATACTCTCCATGGGAAACTCAGGAAGGGGGTGACTCTTCAGAGAGCTTAGCGCTGACCCCATATAACCCTAGGAAGCAGTGCAAAGTAGCAGACCTGGATACCATTTATTTCCATGAGCGAAAAATGACCATTATTGATAGGAGGGTAAAGAAGATGGAAATGGGGGTTGAAGATGAATATGAATTATGGATAACAGAGAAAAAATTGATCCAAGGAACTGATGCCAACCCCACATTCCAAGCCCAATGCACTGTAGCGTCAGCTAAGGCAACTAAAACCAATATTGACCTTTTGAAAGATGAGATAAAGCATTACAGGGAGCAATGTTTCAAGATTAGAGATTATAGGAAGAGGGAGGTGTTGGAAGCAAACAAATTAAAAGAGAAATACAATGAGTTGGTAGGAGAGCATCTAATGCTAAATTCAGAAGTTCTCCAGCTTAAGAATGGGAAGAACTCCTTAGAAATGCAGTTGGCCATCTCTGAAGATGAGCAAAAGAATTCAAAGGCCCACATAACAGAATTAGAAGAACTTGAGGCCAACAGAGCTGAACAAGTTCACCTCCACCAACATGGGTATGAAGGGATGGTTAAAGAGAAGGAGAAATTGTTGAGTCAACTAAAAGATGCATCAGAAAACAAGCAGGATTTGCTCACCTTTCACAGTCATGCATGTGATATGCGGATAAAGGCCCATCTGCTGCTAGTGCAGATCTCACATGAAGTTTGCAGCATGAGAGAAATGATTAATAAAATGTCAGTCATCGAAGGCGGAGCTTTGAGGAATAGGGAAAAATTCGCCAAACATGTGGAGGAATTAAAGCAACAGTTTGAATGGAGAAAGGGAAAGTCTGGATTCCCCTCAAACATGAACGTCCCCACTGAAGACGAGTGTGACCTAGATACAGGATTTCTGGAGTTCAGTAAAGACTATGGTGCCAAGTTGAGCCTGGAGATTAAGAAAAATATCCGCAAGTGCCACTCGTTCTTCTCTAAAATCAAAGAGTCTTTTGTGAAGTGCCACTTGATCCTACCAGAGACTATCTATGAATTCCCGACGCAGGAGCAAAGGCTAACTGAATTGCAAGGTGAGTTGGACCATGATTTGGAATAGATTAGAAAGGCAGAGGTGATGACCCAAGATGAGCTGCAACAGTTCATTGCTCAACCTGTTGTACATATTTACTTTCTAGAAGCAATCGCTCAGGAGGCTACTTCAGGGGCAGAACAAGTCAAATCAGACTTGCGCAAGCATGAAATCGTTGCAAAGTCAACAGTATCTCTTCGGGGCAAGTTTATATTGAAAGAGATCAATATTTGGGCCACTCACATACAAAGTATAGATGGCCAGATGTCTGCAAGTGAGCCTGTTGTTGGAGACGGATCAACAAATCAACAAAAAGAAGCCAGCTGAAATCAGAAGTTATTTTGTTTTATTTCTCTTATTTTGTAAAAACTTTAAAGGGACAGCTGGCTGTCATTTTGTCTCATATGAAAGGTGTCCCACGGATTTGGAAAATAGATAATTGTACACGAAAATCCAAATTAGAAACTTCTAGAATCAGGGTACACCTATCAGCTCATGGAGCTTTTTGTAAAGTTATAAATAGAAGTTAAGAAGAGGAGTAAAGGACTTTTTTGCAGGGAAAATAATTTTCTTAGCTTGTACGAAATATTTTGTAACTTGCTCCAAGAAAGCGATTTTGCCTAATAAAGAGCCTGAGGAAGACATTCGTTTTTCCTGGAAATGTGGATTAAATGCTTGCTGGATTATTCTTGTGACACACTTCCACTGCTGTGAGATCTTTCTTTGCTTCTCTGAATTGTTTTTGTGTAATGAATGATCTTGCTATTTTTTGTGCAATGATGTTTCTCCTAAATGAGTAATAGAATGCTTTTATGTGGATTAAAGCTATATTTAATATCTTTAACCTTCCGCTGAAAATTTTTCTTCATGATTTAAATGGCTATCCATGCAATCTTTAGATATTTCTTTCAGCACATTGCTCATATTTACATTTTGCTGCTTGCAAGGATAGATTAGATTTATTTCAGTTTTAGATATAGATCTTTTTCATGTTCTGCATTTAGATTAACTTAACTTAGGGCACTTGCATATCATCATTAAAATAAAATACATAAACAGTGGATCGGGCCGTAACCGATAGAAATAATAGCAAACTTTAAATCTTATGGTAGCCGAAACCGTTAACCGGACGGATTCCCCATACCAAACGGTGGACCATCTAATTGGGATAGTTTACCGGGGAGAATCCCTTTTTGCTTGATGCTGCGATCTTCGGGGCATCAACAAGTCTATTTGAGAAATAGAAGTTCAACTCATGCTCTTGGAAATAAGACTCCATATGAAATGTCGTATGGCCACATTCCTTTTATGAATCATCTTAATGTATTTGGTTCCACCCGCTATGCCTTGATCCCAAAGGAACAAATAAATAAGCTCGGTGCATGGAGTCAAAAGTGCATTTTCTTGGGGTACTCAACCACCACCAAGGAATATTGATTTTATGATGAGGTAAACAAAAGGTTTATTCTTTCTAGAGATGTCATTTTCCTAAAAATGAATAAAAATGACGAGTCTATTGAGAGGTATCTTGATCGTCTGGAATTTTTTACCCATGTAAAGACCTTTCATGAAGTTGATAATGAGATTCCACATATTGAAGGGTGGATCCCTATCTTGGATATCTCTTTATAATCTCCTTTTGCAACACCATCTCCCCCTCATGAAAAATTCATGCCACTTCACCATAACAAGAGGTTCAATTGGATGATGTGACTGAGAGGTTTGGAAGACTGAATCTTAAAGAAAATGGAGCATCACTAGTTGAGCAACTTGGAACTTCACGAAAGGTTACGAAGTGGGTCACGCAGACACTTCAAAGTGTCCATCCTGATGAAGTCAGAAATATGGGAACACGAATTTTGATAAGATAAGATGATGGAAGGAATGCAGATAATTCAAATTTAGGTGATGTAGAAGATATGGATGTCTCATATGATTGTGAATTGAATTTATTTCCTAACCTTGAACAAAATTCCTTTGAAGAATTTTTTTCTTGTGGTGAGTGGAAATAATCCATTAATAATGAGTATGATTCTCTCATTAAAATGGGACCTAGAAGTTGGTGGACCCTCCATTTGGAACCAAATCAATTGGCTGCAATTGGGTCTACAAGAACAAGTACAAATCAAATGGCTCACTTAACAAGCACAAGGAAAGGCTCATGGCGAAAATTTTTGCATAGAAAGAAGGCATTGACTATGAGGAGACTTTATCCCCCACAACAACATGGGCTACCATCCGCACTTTATTGCATTTGGATGCATAGAATGGGAAGAAAGTTCATCAGATGGATGTAAAGATTGCTATCTTGAATGGATACTTGAAAGAGAATGTTTTCTTGTCTCATCCATAAGGATTTGCTGTGAAGGGGCAAGACCAAAAGGTATGCAAACTCATTAATTCATTGTTTGGCCTGAAACAAGCACCTTGTGCATGGTACAAAAAGCTAACCAAGCATCTTCTGAAGTTAAATTTAAAACATTTTAATCTTGATGATGCAACATAGTTTGCAAAGAAAGTTGGAAGATTTGTTGTATATCTTGTGGTGTATGTAGATGATATTTTGATGATAGGGAACAATGAAAGCTACATTGCATCCATAATAACAAAATTGAAGAAGGGATTTGAGATTATAGATCTAGGAAACCTTCACTACTACTTGGGAATTTAAGTGACTCAAAATCCCAAGTACATATTCATCTCCCAAAGAAGTACATTGGATAGCTATTTAACAGATTTGACATGACAAAGTGCAACCCTCTCTCTACTCCAATGGAATAGAATATGAAGCTTACATCAAAAGAAGGAAATGAATTTGAGGATGCAACTAAGTACAAAAAGGCCAAAGTTCACCTCTACTACTGTTTAAGTAACCTATTCACCTTCAATAAAATCAATGAAGCTTTGGAGTTATTATCTCAGGCCTAGCAAAAAAACATGAAGTGAGATTAGTGGAAAAAGAATTTGCACAACAATATGGGATTGAATATCACGAGACATTTGCACTAGTTGCAAGGCTTGATACAATTAGACTTGTCTTGGTCATTGCATCCCAAAATAATTGGAATATTTTCAAATGGATGTTAGTTCAACATTCTTAATGGTTCAATAGAAGAAGAACCATATGTGTAGAAAACACCTAGATATGAAGTCCAAGGACACGAAGAAAAGGTATACAAGTTGAAGAAGGCTATATATGGGCTAAAACAAGCACCTACATAATGGTACAACAACATGTATGCATATTTGATCAATGGCGGATTAATCAACAGAAGCAACAACGAGCCCACATTGTATACAAAGGTAAATCAGTAGGGTAAAATAATGGTTGTATGCTTGTATGTTGATAATCTTATTTTCACATGAAACTTGTCTATATACGTGTTTAAAATGACCATGAAAACTGAATTTGAATTGATAGATATAGGATTGATGAGATGTTTTCTTGGATTGAAAGTTGTTCAATGAGATTTTGTTATTTTTATTTGTCAATCAAAATATGCAAAATATGTGCTAAAGAGATTTAGGATGATGGATTGTAAACCCACACTCACACCAATTATTGTAGGTTCCAAACTCAACAAGGAAGACATAAGTTCCAAGGTTGACCCAACATTATTTAAAAAACTAGTTGGAAGTCTAATGTACATTACAGCTACAAGACCATATTTGATGTATGTTGTCAGTTTGATCTCAAGATTTATCGAGTCACCAAATAACTCACATTGGCAAGTTGGAAAAATGATTTTGAGATGTTTAGCCAAAACAACAGGATTTGGAACACTCTATTCCAAAAGCAATGATTTTAAGTTGCTTGGATACACTAACAATGAGTTTGCATGTAGTACATATGATGGGAAGAGCACTTCTAGATCATTTTTTTGGCACATGAGTAGTGTCATGGGAATCAAAGAAGCAACCCATAGTCACACTTTCATCAACTAAAACAGAGTATGTAGTAGCCACATCAACAACATATCAAGCAATAAGGACGTGTCGTGTATTATCATATTTATTGCATCATCAGGATGATTCAACTACAATATTTTGTCATAACAAGTCTTCCATAGCATTGCCAAAGAATCATGTTTCATAAAATAATAAAACACATTGATACTCGATATCATTTTATTAGAAAACTAGTGAACAATGGAGAAATCAACTTAGAGTTTTGTAGATCAAAAGATCAATTGAGAGATATATTTACCAAGGCATTAGCAAAGGAGAATTTTGAATTTCAAAGATTGAATATGAGCATTCATGATGTTGTAAATGATGAAGCAACTAGTCGTAGAAAATAAGGGAGAGTGTTGTTATAAATGACTAATTTCTCCCACTACCATTTGTTGAATTTATTGTCAATACCTTTAGTTATTGATATGACCATCTTGTAAGACACATTGTTTTTGGGTAATATGGGTTTTTCTGTTCCTATTAAGAAAAAAAACACAGCTCGCATTTTGTATGTTGGTTGTAACATAAAATTCTATCGAATGAATAAATAAAAAAACATCATATTCTATATAATATTTGTTTAATAATAAATAAGTTGTAACTTATTCATGTATGTTTAATGTTTTTTTTCCTCTCTTCCTCAAGAAAAAGCAAACAAACAATATTACAAAGTTAATGGTAACCATTGATTAAAATACAATATTAAATTAAAAAACAGTTGTCTTTAAAGATAAAAGAATAAGCAAAACAAAAACAATGTTTATATAATAAACCAAAGCATCCTTCAATCCCATGATATAAAAATATGGATATAATGTTTGTCCACACTAGAAAATACAATTGGAATATGATGACAAATAGACTAGTAGAATAGTGGGTGTGCCCCACTGGATTCCTAGACATCATAAATATTCTAAAACAAGTTTAGCTCATAGATTATAAAGATGGTTTAGATATGACTTGGGTTCCACACTTTTATAATATATTAAACATATTTTTTTCTTCACACCGATCATACTTTATTATATTAAATATAATGGTTTGCTTCACACTGATCAAGCTCATGTGAAGTGAAACATTCACATGAAAGTTTCTTGAGAAGACCATGGAAAGCAAAGTGTAATTTCCTAATGATAGAAATTTCAAATGTTAGATTGAATTCTTGGGAAATCTATATGAAAAGATATATAGACTTATGGTGTATAAATTTGTTAATGAAAAAATATATAGAATTATGGTGTATGAACTTGTTAATGGATTCGTGAGTTTTGATTAAAATTTAATTTAAACATTTTATATAATGAAATTAAGTGTAATTATCATCATCTCCCATTCAGTGGGGTATAAGTTATTTGGTGCTAATTATAGTACAATATTAAAGGTTTTTTTTTTATAAATAGTTTTCTGTTCAAAGACAATAGGGAGGTTGAATGCAATGTAAACTGGTTTTTCTTTTTTTTGTTTATAGGAGAAGAACAATTAGGAAGATGAATTCCTCATTTCTTTGGGATAATTTAAGAGATTTTTTGTTATATTTTTTTAGTAATATTATGAAAACATTGTATATAATAATTTTGGGAATTGATTAGATAAATAATGACATATCTTTTTAAAAATATATGAAGAACATAACTATGTTTTTCTCAATAAATAAAGTTATGGTTTTTTTTTAACTTCTTAATAAGTCATTAATTAATTAAATTGAAATTGTTGTAATGATGTGTACACTTATATTGTGTATATCTAATTGAATATTCAAACAATGTCGGTATGTATTTTTATCTAAATTTTATGATTTTGTCTCATTTTTGTGAAATAATTATTATGCTTTTTTTATAAGAATAGTTATAATTATATTATATAAAAAAGTGTGATTCAACTTATAATTAAGAAATACAAAGATTGAAAATATAACATGTTTACTTATTTGGATATCTGAATCCCCCCTAGAAATAGAGCATCTAGGCTTAATTGATGGCTCATGAAAATATTTGATAAGCTACCTCATGTTCTTGTTATTCCCATCTTGATTTCCTTTCCCTTGTGAGAGGAGGGGATGAACCTCTCTTAAGGGAATCAACAACAGAGAGTGATTGATAATTCTTAAATAAACCCACTTGCTTCATTGGAGTTGCAAATTTCCATACTGTATGTAATGCTAAGAATTTCTCTAGAGGAATTGGATCCCTTGCTTCTTCCTCTTCTGAATCTGCAACCTCTTTGTCCTCCTCTGAATCCTTTGCTTCTTCCTCTTCCTTCTCTACTTCCTCTAGGTCCAAATGGATTTCCTTGCTTTCATCCATTAGGGGCTCTTCATATCTTTGAATTATTTCTTGAAATGCATCCTCTGTTGAGGCCTTTGATGTTGTATATGTAGGATCCAATGGAGATAGTGGTCCATCATTAGGTTCTGGAGGGATCATACATGGTTCTGCCTCTGTGTTTCCCTTATCCACTTCCTCTAAGACTTCATGTGCCTTGAATTTGTTGTTGCTCATAATGGGAAGATGTTTTTTTAGCATTCTTTAGTTTCTATGGTCCCTGGATAGTTGCTTTATTCAATTTTAAGTAGCTGGCTTGAAAGGGTTTTTCTCTTTAAGGAAGTGGATTTGTTTTCTATTTTTAAGGAAGTCTTGTTTTCTTGATTCGAAACAATTATTGACGAAGTGTCCTTATTTTTGATAGAAATTGCATTTAAACATAATTTGCTCATAATATAGTGTTTGAAGATGACTACATTCACCCATATTAATTTGGATTCCCTTCGAGAGGCCATTCTCTAGAGCCACCTGCACACGTATTCTAACACAAGTGTATATATTTCCATTTGGTTATTGTAATGTCCCCATTTTGACCCCCTTTGCATTAAATCGTAAATGATGTAAATATTGTTATTTAATCATGGTGAGGAGCTCAAGGCCAAGGCCCCACCATTGATTTAGCGTTTTATGTATCGGCAATTAAAGAAATAGATGCCTATGGTTCTTGTGCTAGATAGGCACAATGTAAATTAAGACATCATGTAAATACGAATTTTAATGAAAAACCCACAACTGGCCATGCAATGCAACAAAGAGATGGGGGCATGATTCTACAAGGAATAGGGAGGGAAATTATTCAAACCCTTGAGCCAATGGTGTTAATCCATGTGTCAATGAGAAAATCCATAAACCACCAACTACCCATTTTGGGTTATGAACCCAATCATTTAATTCTTCCAAGAGTTGGTTGAGACAGTTAATGCCTTGGGAATGGAGAGGTATGGAAGCCAATTTCGTGCATGGGCAAGCCATCAACCTGGAAAAATGTACTTTTGCTTCTGGGGCAAGAAAACACCCATGAAATGGTGCCCAAAGCCATTTTGAACCCATAGTCTTTCCTCTCTCATGCATTCTGAACTATTGGGTCTTTCCTTCATCACGTTTTTCACCAATTTCCTGCATTTTCCATAGCTGGGAGCTCGTTTTTGTGTTGCACAGCAGCTGGGAGAAAGGGAGTCATGTTTGGGGGTTTATAGAGGCCATTTTTGCCCCAAAATACCCATGGGCGTTTTTCTGAAAACAGTTTTTGCTCTCCAGGGTTGAATCCCCAATTGCCATTTCGTTTTTGGGTCTTCCCATGTTTTTTTGGGCTGGTAGAAAACCCATGTTTGGGCATCTCCCTGTAAAAACGTTTTTATCATGCCCAATAATTGTGGTTCTGCTGTCATGTGCATCCTTGTTTTGGTTTGAATCTGTGAGCAAGAGATTTGGAGTGCTAGTGGACAGAATTGGCTCGATAAACCTAGTGGGAGGAAATAACCTCTCAAGAAGATCAAGAGGGCTGGCTACTCTTCTATGCACACCTTAGACACTCTAGATTGGAAGGTATGGCCTGAGGGACTGTGCATTGGTGAAGGGAATACTTCCTTGAGTGAGGTGTGTAGGCATTGTGGGTGCCAAGCTAGATAGATCTTGTAGAGGTATCCTTGGCTCTGTGCTTGAGCTCACTAGCTTAGCAATTCTTCCTTTCCATTTCCTAGTAGCCTGATAAACCCAATTGTTGATTGGCTTGGCTCATCTTGGTGTATGCTTGGCTATGTGTGAGTCTACTATTCCCTGGTTCCTTGTAGCAATCATGCCCAGCTCGGGGGTGGCAGTTGTATCAAGAGGTTGATAAGCACAACTGGCCTATGGTTGGGTGGAACGTTGCAGATGCATAGCTGGTTGCTTGGGACTACTTTGTTAAGATAAGTATTCTTGTGTTAACTTTGAAATTATTTATTTGATGAATATCTTGAATGTATGATGGATGAGTAATTGAAATTACTTCTGCTGTGTTTTCTTATAATAATACATTTCCATATGTTCTCTTATATTAAGTGAATGCTTATTTTAAAACTTCATGGGGCTAGATGCCCGGATTTAGTGTCATGTCCTCTCTATCATGCTGGTATGATGGGAGGGGACATTACAGTTATGCTCCATTAATAAAATGCTCCAGTTTTTTTCCTATCTCTTTAAGAGTAATTTCATTTTAGAGCATTAGTGGGAGTGAGGCAGTGTAACCCACACATAGGTTGTTGTTATCTCTTCTAAAAAAATGAAATCAAGAGAACAATGTGTGAGGAATAGACCCATATATCCCATGAATTATGGTCTAGATCGAAAAATCAAATCACGATATTCCTTGCAATGAAAAAAAATCTCTTTATGAAGTAGATGGAAATACATATCATTGGAGCTTGGAAATCGATAGATATTCTATCCATGCTTCTATGGTTCTTGAATTGGTGATGGGATGATAAATATTGTTTCCAATTTTGTTGTCAAAACATGAATTGGCCATAATCCTAAAATGCTCGTTATTGTTCTCGCACACATAGAGAGAATGATGACTCTTTTCCTCGGCGCTAGAATCAGATGACCAAATTGAGGGACGTCGTCCTTCTTTTTAACAAAAAAAATTTGCAGTGGACAAGTTCCTTTGGTAGACTTCAAAGCTTGAACCGATGTTTGACAAGCATCCACCTTCTCATTTGAGTCATATTCCATTGCCACTAACCATAACAGGGGTGTAGTGGATGGCTCGGACTTAAAATGAAAGTCTCACATGTATAGGATCTAGGTCCACACAAGTCTTAGACAAGTTCCAACCAGATTTGACACAGGCATACAACAACTATAATGAAAACCCTGACCATGAGAGATCAGACGATGTAATCTCTATTTTCATTTTTTGAATACACAAAATAGTTACTTGTGAAATAGTTATGTTATTACTTATTTGGGCACCCATTTGTCCTTACATGGTACAATTGCATGGTACAACATCATATAAGGGCGACATCATTTCGATGATACATGGCCAACTAGATCTTTTGATTTGAGGTGAGACAAAACATCAAGTGATTCTCTCTAGCCATTCCTCGATCTTATCTCCAATCTTCCCCCATAGAATTTGAGGACTTACACCTTCCGTAATTCCTTAACCATGTTAAACCAAGGTATCTTCTTTGATTTTTCAATAATTTGAATATAGAATAAACTTGTCGAAAGTATTTTTGTTTCCTTGAGGTAGAACTCTTGTTGCACATGCACTTATTAAAGTTATACATGCCACCCTGAAGCTCGCATGGTGTCTGCTTAAGGAGAACACACACAAACCCCTTATCCACGGCTTGAAATATACTCTCTTCCAAGTTAACTCATTTAATTGATTTCTGTAAACACAATTTTCCTTGTAGTTAAACTTCATTAACTCCTTCAAAGAGAAACTACCAGAGCTTCTGTTAGCTACCCGAATTTGTTAACTAAATCCTTCGGGATGACTTGTTTAAGTTTAGTTTAGTTATCTTCATAAAACCGACTCAAGCAACCGTCCAAGTGGGAAACTGTTTTTCCTGATCTGATCTGTATATATGTACCTTGTTTATGTGCTTAATAATATATCGTGGATTTTTATTCTGTTCTTGAATGGTATCAGAGCAAGGTTGAAGATACCGCTTTGTGTAGAAAACCGTATGCAGGAAACTCCATGCTGCTGTGTTGAAAGTTTTTTTTAATGAGATCACTGCTGTGTTGAAGGGTTTGTTGTTGTGTTGAAGGGTTTTTGATATGTCGGGGGAGAAACCTGCTGCCATCCTCACAGCCACGACTTTGCTTCCAGCCAAAGAGAAAGTGATTTCAGGAGCAGTGACAGAAATATTGACAGTCGCTGTGAAACTGAACCAAAAATTATGGTAAGAACAATTTTTTTAATAGAAGTAAAAATACTAAGATGCATTCTCTAATATCAATGCTGGGAGTAGTGCTTTCTGGTCAAGATAATTACCAAGAATGGTTTCAGAAGATTAAAAATACGCTTATTTTTAATGATTTATGGGATGATATTTGTGAAAGTAAAGATGATAATGAACCAGAATAGCCCGAGGATTCAACAAACAACTTGTAATATGGAAGAGTAAAGATAAGAAGGCATATGCTTTAATTTCTGCCTTTGTGAGTGAAGAAGTTAGTAGACATATTGTTTCTTTCACATCTGCATTTTTCAGCATTAAAGAAGCTTAAAGATTTGTATGATAGACATTCAGAGCTTGAGATCATTCAATTATTACTAAAGTTATTTAATCTAGAAATGAAGGATAATGATCCCATGAAATTAGATTCAGAAATAAAAGATTTGTATCATGATATTGAATCCACCGATGTCACAGTTGATCTACAACTTGCTGCATTCATTAAATCCCTATACCTTGTTTATTCGTACTATTTAGAGTCTCTTAAAGCTAGTGGATAGATGAAGACATAACTTTTGATGTACTTGCAGACAAAATTGCTGAAAGAGAAAGCGTTTGGGAAGAAGGAATCTCTTTCCAATTCCACTGTTGAGACTATGTGTCTCGCCCAGAAAGAAAAGGAGTCTACTAGACTTGAATCTACTAGGCCTGACCATAGTAGCAGAGGTCGTGGTAGGAGAACATTTAGAGGCAGGGGGGGTAATCATCATCAAGATGATAGACAACAAAAATATGTTCTGAATGATAGACAATCTGTGCAAAAATATGTTCAGAATGATAGACAATCTGTTAAATTCTATAGATGTGGTAAACTTGGTCATACTGCCAGTTATTGTCGCATGCCTTGGACAAAGATTACTGAAACAAAGGAAAACCTGTCTTTTGAAAAAGGAAAACAACCTGAATCTGCTCATTTTATTGTTGCACATTGTAATCTTAGTATCAACGAAGTTTTTAGTGTTTCTTTTTATGGAGAAGACACTTGGATTTTAGATACTGGAGCCACATGTCATATGACCTTCAGAAGAGATCATTTTGAGAAACTTAGTGATCAAATTGATGGGATAGTTTATTTTGCTGATAAGTCACAGTTGAATCCCTCAGGAATTGGATCTATTCGACTTAAGTTACCAGGACTTACTGATTATATTTTGCATGATGTTCTTTATATTCCTCAATTAAAAATAAATTTGATGTCTCTCATACATATTCGACAGCAAGGACATTCTATACATATGTTTGATGGTATAATTGAAATACATAGAGCATCTGATGATGTGATTGTTATGACTGGTGTTGAAAAAGACAAACTTTTAAAACTAAAAGGGACATCATCTTTTTCATCTAACTTAGCTCTTTTGGCTCAGCATAGTGATGCTCTGTCCTCCAGCTTATTGTGGCATGCTCGTTTTGGTCATATCAATTATGATAGTATCAGAATTATGAGACAACAAGGTATACAAGGGGATTCCTACTATTCCAAGAAAATTGTCTCCATGTAATGCTTGTATTTTAGGCAACCATTGTAAGCATCCTTTTTATGGGTCTACTTCCAGAGCCTCCAGGAAGTTAGGACTTATACATTGAGATTTATGTGGGCCCATGCCTGTTCCATCTGCCAATGGTAATAAATATCTGCTAACTTTTATTGATGACTACACCAGGATGTGTTGGGTTTACTTGTTGAAAGAGAAATCTCAAGTTTTTGCAACTTTTAAGAATTTTCATTTATGGATTACAAATGAAACTCAACTTAATATTGGAACTCTTCTATCAGATAATGGCGGTGAATACACATCTAATGAATTTGAAAAGTACTTACAAGATAATGGTATTAAACATCAAACCACCGTTCCTTATTCCCCACAACAAAATGGTGTGGCAGAATGCATGAACAGAACTTTGCTTAATATGGTAAGGTCTATATTCGTAATCGGTGTCCTTCTACTGCCACCAATAATAAGTCTCCTTATGAAATGTCATATAATCGACTTCCTGCTATTCAACATTTTAGAGTTTTTGGTTCTCCTTGCTTTGCCTTGATTCCTACACAACAACGTAACAAATTGGATTCCAGGAGTCGCAAATGTCTTTTTTTGGTATATTCTAATACTTCCAGAGCTTATAGGTTGTATGATGAGGAGAACAAGAAATTTATTGTTTCAAGAGATGTAGCTTTTCTTGAATTTGATAAAGATGCTTCTACTATTGATAGACAACTCAATCATTTGGATAAATTCCCTTCCAAGAAGTTTTATTATGAATGGGATAATGATATCCCACATCCCGAAGGGGGGATTCAGATTCTAGATCAGTCTGTGTATTTTTATTCAATTAATTTTCCTTTTGTATCAACACCTGAGAATGAAGAAAAACTAGTTGATAATAATGATTCTGTAGAAGAAAAAATAGATGACAATAATGTTGAATCATAAATTGAAGAATCTATTCAACCATCATTGTAGCAATCAGTTATTAGATCAACACGAACAAAGACAATTCCAAAAAGGTTTAATGAAATTGAGTTAGATTTTTCTATTGCTATGACTGAGCCTGCTACTTTTGAAGAAGCTGCTAGTTGTAATGAATGGAAAGATGCAATGC
This sequence comes from Larix kaempferi, assembly GCA_027924585.1. NCBI lineage: Eukaryota > Viridiplantae > Streptophyta > Pinopsida > Pinales > Pinaceae > Larix > Larix kaempferi. Next base: position 2,899,760 of record BSBM01000490.1, on the reverse strand, counting down.
AGAAAGAATATGATGCTCTTATTAAAAATGGCACTTAGAGGTTGGTGGACCCTCCTATTGGCATTAAACCGATTGTCTCTAAGTGGGTTTATAAAATTAAATATAAGGTTGATGGCTCACTTGACAAGTACAAGGCAAGACTTGTAGCAAAGGGGCGTGCTCAAAAAGAAGGTGTTGATTACATAGAAACATTTGCTCCTACTGTAAAATGGGTCACAATTAGAACTTTGTTTTCTCTTGCCGCTCAAAATGAATGGAAAATACATCATATGGATGTAAAAACTGCCTTTTTAAATGGAGATCTAAAAGAAGATGTATATATGTTTCAGCCGGAAGGTTTTTGTGTTAAAGGAAAAGAACATAAGGTATGTAAATTGGTGAAATATTTATATGGTTTGAAACAAGCACCTCGAGCATGGTATGAGAAGTTGATTGAACATCTTCTCAAATTGAATTATAAGCATTTCAATCTAGATGATGCAACTTTATTTGTTAAGAAAGTTGGGCCATCAATTGTATATCTAGTTGTCTATGTTGATGATTTGCTTATCACAGGGAATAATGATGACTATATAGTATTTATTAAAAAGGAACTGCAAAAGGTTTTTGACATGATGGATTTAGGATTACTTCATTATTATTTGGGAATTGAAGTAGATCAAAAATCAAAGTACATCTTTATTTTTCAGAAGAAGTATATTGGAGATATGTTGAGTAAATTCAGGATGTTGGATTGTAATTCCATTTCTACTCCAATGGAGCATAATCAAAAGCTTATTTCACATGAAGGCAGTGCATTTGAAGATCCAACAAAGTACATGCAACTTGTTGGAAGTGTTAAAATTCAATATGCTAAGACAGAAAATAGCAGCATTACATTCCATTTCACAATAATAGCATATACAGGATCACTGAAGAAACAACAAGCATAGCATAAACACAAGAGACAGAGATTTATCCTGGGAAACCCTCATGGGGTAGAAAACCCAGCAAAGCTTCCTCAATATAGATGACCAGCAATATACAAATATGCAAACCCTGAGCATAAACTCCTTCTCCTCCATAGCAGACCTCTCCTCCACAAATGCGCCTTTCTCAAGTGAGTGAGTGTGTATAATGAGGAACACACCTCCTCTATTTATACACTACTCTGATATGTATTTTACACAAGTACACGTAGGCTCGTATTTAACCAATAGGTTAAATACCCCACTACAACTAACTGGGCCGACCCCTCTAGGGTGGTCTAATAACCCTTTGACCCACATAACACATACAGGGCCGACCCCTACTAGGGAAGTCTAATAACCCAAGTTACCACATTCCGACGGAGGAATAAACATCTCCGGATATACAATAAGATCTTCACGGAGGAATGAAACATCTCCGGAATAATAAAGTACAAATATAATATTCTTTGAAGTTACAATATCTCAACACTCCCCCTTAACGAGAAGGATATTATAACAACATCTGCACGAGCAAGGAGTCATCAACATCATACATGATACATCTATAAATCATTGGAAGCTTTCTTCAATTTGTCTTCATCAGTAACTCAAACAGTTACTGGTACATCAATGTCAACATCAATATTAGCATTACGATCATCAGCATCGTAATCACACGATCAGCAGCATCATCATCACACTATCAACAGCAGCACGATCAGCATCGTCATCATACGATCATCAGCATCGTCATCACACGATCATCAGCATCGTCATCACACGATCATCAGCATCGTCATCACATGATCATCAGCATCGTCATCATACGATCATCAGTATCGTCATCAGCATCGTCATCACACGATCATCAGCATCGTCATCATACGATCATCAGCATCATCACCGCACGATCATCAGCATCGTCATCATACGATCATCAGCATCGTCATCATACGATCATCAGCATCGTCATCACACGATCATCGGCATCGTCATCACACGATCATCAGCATCATCATCATACGATCATCAGCATCGTCATCACACGATCATCGGCATCGTCAAGGAATGATGTAAACCAGTCATGTACCTTTTGAACCGAAGTCCAGGGACGATCCAGTCCTATCATTATCGAAGACATACGTCTACGGCTCTTCTTTCGGACTTAAGTCCAGGAATGATCCAATCCCTTCATTCTCGAAGACATACGTCTACGGCTCTTCTTTCGGACTGAAGTCCAGGAATGATCCCAATCCCTTCATTATCGGAGACATACGTCTACGGCTCTTCTTTCGGACCGAAGTCCAGGAATGATCCCAATCCCTTCATTATCGGAGACATACGTCTACGGCTCTTCTTTCGGACCGAAGTCCAGGAATGATCCCAATCCCTTCATTATCGGAGACATACGTCTACGGCTCTTCTTTCGGACCAAAGTCCAGGAATGATCCCAATCCCTTCATTATCGGAGACATACGTCTACGGCTCTTCTTTCGGATCGAAGTCCAGGAATGATCCCAATCCCTTCATTATCGGAGACATACGTCTACGGCTCTTCTTTCAGACCAAAGTCCAGGAATGATCCCAATCCCTTCATTATCGGAGACATACGTCTACGGCTCTTCTTTCAGACCGAAGTCCAGGAATGATCCCAATCCCTTCATTATCAGAGACATACGTCTACGGCTCTTCTTTCAGACCGAAGTCCAGGAATGATCCCAATCCCTTCATTATCGGAGACATACGTCTACGGCTCTTCTTTCGGACCAAAGTCCAGGAATGATCCCAATCCCTTCATTATCGGAGACATACGTCTACGGCTCTTCTTTCGGACCAAAGTCCAGGAATGATCCCAATCCCTTCATTATCGGAGACATACGTCTACGGCTCTTCTTTCAGACCGAAGTCCAGGAATGATCCCAAAACCTTCATTATCGAAGACCTCACGTCTACGGCTCTCTTTAGGACTGAAAGTCCAGGGATGATCCCAATCCCCTTTATTATCGGAGACATACGTCTACGGCTCTTCTTTCGGACCGAAGTCCAGGAATGATCCCAATCCCTTCATTATCGGAGACATACGTCTACGGCTCTTCTTTCGGACCAAAGTCCAGGAATGATCCCAATCCCTTCATTATCGGAGACATACGTCTACGGCTCTTCTTTCGGACCGAAGTCCAGGAATGATCCCAATCCCTTCATTATCGGAGACATACGTCTACGGTTCTTCTTTCGGACCGAAGTCCAGGAATGATCCCAATCCCTTCATTATCGGAGACATACGTCTACGGCTCTTCTTTCGGACCGAAGTCCAGGAATGATCCCAATCCCTTCATTATTGAAGACCTCACGTCTACGGCTCTCTTTAGGACTGAAAGTCCAGGGATGATCCCAATCCCCTCAACTGTACACTAAGGACTTCATTCTCGGAGACCTTACGTCTACGGCTCTCTTTAGGACTGAAAGTCCAGGGATGATCCCAATCCCCTCAACTGTCCACTAAGGACTTCATTCTCGGAGACCTTACGTCTACGGCTCTCTTTAGGACTGAAAGTCCAGGGATGATCCCAATCCCCTCAACTGTCCACTAAGGACTTCATTCTCGGAGACCTTACGTCTACGGCTCTCTTTAGGACTGAAAGTCCAGGGATGATCCCAATCCCCTCAACTGTCCACTAAGGACTTCATTCTCGGAGACCTCACGTCTACGGCTCTCTTTAGGACTGAAAGTCCAGGGATGATCCAATCCCCTCAAGTCCACCAAGGACTTCATTCTCGGAGACCTCACGTCTACGGCTCTCTTTAGGACTGAAAGTCCAGGGATGATCCAATCCCTTTCTGTATTCTCATCTATACAAGAGCAGTTATCACATTAGCATGTATTCTCACCAATACATCAAAACATGTATACATCACACCAAAACATGTATACATCACAACTAGCATGTATTCTTACTAATACATCAAAACATGTATACATCACATCTAGCATGTATTCTTACTAATACATCTAACATCAAAACATGTATACATCACAACTAGCATGTATTCTTACTAATACACCAAAACATGTATACATCACACCAAAACATGTATACATCACAACTAGCATGTATTCTTACTAATACACCAAAACATGTATACATCACACCAAAACATGTATACATCACAACTAGCATGTATTCTTACTAATACATCTAACATCAAAACATGTATAAGTAAAGCTAAGTATTCTAAGTATAAGAGTCCTAAATCTAAATATTTCTAAGTAACTGGGTGTAGAGAACAGGTTACCTCATCAACGACCTTGTTGTTTGATGAGACAATCTCATCAGTAGTGACTATACTACTCCCCCTTTCGAGGAGGGTCCTTTTGAACTACACCAAGCTTGTCTCGGAAGTATTCAAACTTCACTCGAGACAGAGGTTTGGTTGGTAACTTCTTCACTTGACGTAGAGGCTTGGTTAGTACAACGGTAACCTGTTACAAATTCAAACTTTTAGAGTTCCTTTCTGTGTCATATCTTGTTAGTTCCCTATGTTCTTTGAATTATCATGGAACACTAGATTCTATGTCATCTTGATACAACTCTAAATATCACATAGGATCTCAGTTGGTTCTATCTCTAAGTCAAACAATCCTAAAGCCAAACTTCTTCACAACTAGCAGAGCAAGCAGCCATATATTCCGCTTGTGCTGAGAGCCACACTAGACTGCTTCCAGCTAAACCACGAGATCATGGCTAATCCCAGACAATAACATCCTCTCGATGTGTTCTTCTTGTCTGATACACTTCCTGCCCAAACAGAATCTGAATAGCCATCTGAAGTCATGATCTTCAAGATAGCATAGATCAAATTCTATCGTGTCCTTTATGTGCCTCATCACATACTTTGCAACTATCAGGTAAACACATCTAGTTTCCACTAGATACTAACTCAAGGTGTTCATAACAAAGCATATATCTAACCTAGTATATGTTAGATATATCAAAGACCCAATAAATTGACTGTACAGAGTTATATCCACTAACTCTGATGAGTTATCCCCTAACAGCTTCAAGTTGGAATCCATAAGAGTGGCCATTCCAACACCTCAAGTCATATTTCTCATCATACTTTCCCTGTTTGAGAAATATTCCTTCTGAGCCTTGCCATACTTCCAGACCTAGGAAGTAAAGCATCAATTTCTGATCTTTCATTTTTCATTTCTGCATTGAATGATCTTCTGCATATCTATCTGTGCCATCTCTCGTTAGATGGGTCTACTGATATGAGCCTCAATATCATTCGAACTCTGTGGTGAGTTCCTTCTTGCATCCATGTCATATGTGTATCATATTCAACCTTGTAGCAAAGGTTGATATCCACATCACCCATGGTGATCATTAAGCTTATCAAATTATTATCGATCCTAGGTACCTATACAGAACCTGATTCGTACTTCTTCTTTAATTACACCATACTTGGAGCAAACATCTTGTCGTGATTCTCTTCCCCTTTCTAAGAGAATCTTCTAGCCATGAGCCTTCTATATTTTGTTTGATTTGTAAATCTTCTTGTTTGAACATCCACCACTTGTACGGTGTCCATCATTCTTCATGACCTTTCCTACAAATCAAAATTAAGTACATGATTAGTAATACTTCATAATCATCAAAAGATAACCCATTATGCATACAGATATCATTTACATAGTGATGCAACTATTTTGACCAATACTTTGGCACAACACTTTCCCATATCCTGTATGCATACAGTGGCTATCTAGATGCCTTCCATCTCTACCAGAACATACTATCGAGAGTGTGCACAACTCTCAGCATGTCAGCAAAGAGGTTTCATTCTAGACAAGCAACAATGGAATGTTTGTCCAAACATATGCACATTAGTTGTATACTGTTCAATGCTCTATGAATGTTTACACTCAGCATTATATATTCTAGGAATACAAATATGCATGCAGGCAATATCATTACTATTTCAAATAGCAACTCAAATACTTATCTTTTATGTTTGTGTGGCTGCCTCCCGCTTGATCTTCTGTATGTCTTTTGAACTTCTATTCATTCTGTACCACTGTGCATGCTCAAGAGTCATCCTCATGATCTCATACACAAACATACACTCATTAGTATATTCTAAATGCTATCAAAACATTATAGTACTAAATAATCTTGAAAACGTATAGTCATGATTATAGTTAATAAATATTAGTATTCAAGATTTCAGGGAAGTCTTCTTTTACTCATGCATATCATTGATAAAAGATATAATATGCATAATCCCTTGATTACTAACTTTATGAATAAGCATAACCAATCATTCCAAGTATACTTATATAAGGGATCCTAACACAAGGTAAGATTCATGGGAAACATACCTGGATTAGTATACCTACTTGGTTATGTACAACATACCTAAACAACCTCTTCAATGATTTAGAGATCCTGAGCTAGAACCTGCATGTCTCATAGGTTAAGCATAATATAACAAAGTCATACATACCTCGTAAGTAGAACAAAGATTATGGATGAGTCTTTGTCTTCATGTTTTCATGGTCATGGAGCCTGATTTGTCTTTTGTGATGTACCTGTATCTTGTTAGCAGACAACCTCAACCTCACACAACACCATAATGCATTAGTACAATCATAAGTGTCAATACCCTAACCAATTAATATCTTCTATCATGCATTCATAATTTGTTAAGGTGATACAACAAATCAAAAATCAAGATTGTACTAACTGTAATAACATGAAGACAAACATACCATAAACTTAATCATGAACAAATCTCAAAACATACCTCGATGAGTCATACCTGTCGAGATCGCTTGTAATCTCCTTATGTAAAGCCTTAGCCTCATCTCCCTCTGAAACATGAACTCCTTCACTTATGTAGGTGACCAATCCATCTTCTTCTAGGATTAACCCTATCCACTTGATTTGCAAGAACTGGACCTGGAGCTGGATATGGGTTTGTCAGAGAAACCCCAAAAATTCAAACTTTGAATTTCAAACTTCCGAAAGGATAGAGATATGCGCCTTGATGAGCTGATCAAACTGATATATTCAGAATTTGAAAACTGCAAAGTTTTACTCCTTAATTTTGCCTTTGAAACTTTCGGATTCACTGGACGTGACCCTGAACTGGGGTTTGATGAAGCCCACTCTTTTTCCCCATCAAAAAGTTTGATCCAAAGCTCTAATCTTCTATTTTTTTGAGGAGCTTCCAGCCGTGGTCACAGATTTCAAAAATTCCCATTTTTACAGAAGCCCTAATTTTCCGCTTTTCTGATCAAAGTCCCGAACTAGGGTCTAATCAAGCCCGGCCTTCTGCCCAACCAAAAATTCTGATCTTGGTCTCTAAATTTCTATTTTGATGAGTAGCATCCAGCCGTGGTCTCCGATTACAAAAATTCCAACTTTCTCCAAAGCCCTAAATTCTGGAAGTCATGAATGAAGGTACCAAAAAATAATTCTGTTTTGACAGAAATATGTACCTGATTGTTTCTGGTGTAACTCTGAAATTTTTGATCCACAGGGTCTGAAAAAGTTTCCTGAGATAGCCTGACCTGTTATCTTTCAATCCTGATAGGTCTGACCTCAATTGGAGTCTCTGAGAGAGAGTTATGCCAAATGTCGCAACGTGACCTGTTTTGGGAAAATACAGGAGATCGAACTTGTACGGCATGCCACGTGTCACTGTTTGACCTTCGGCCTCTGAACAATTTTTCTGAGATAGCCCGGCCTGTTAACTTTCCATCCTGACAGGTCTGACCTCAATTGGATTTTCTGAGAGAGAGTTATGCCAAGTGTCGCAACGTGACCTGTTTATGGGATAATACAGGAGAGCGCACTTGTACGGAGTTCCACGTGTCACTGGTTCAACTTAGGCCTCTGAAAAAGTTTTCTGAGATAGTGCAGACTGGGTACTACCTGTCACATTTTACGAAATTTCATTTGGAGCTTCCTAGCCCAAGATATGACCTTTTTCCCAAGGTCACCTGATTTTGACTCAGATCTGGAAGAGGCAGAAACCCTATATTGTACAGATCATAAATCACAAAGTACAACGAATTAGAGGTTTTCCTTTGGACACAAGGTACCTGGAGATTTTAGCTTCGTCCTGTAACAATTTCAGATCCGAAGACTTCGCCAAAACGGATTTATAGCGAAAGTGCTACGATGACTGGTTTTTGCTATGTAAAACCCTAACCTTCAAATTGTCGTAAGTAAAGCAAGTGTCTTTAGTGCCATACCTTGTCTTCCTTCAGGTCAGCTCTGATACCATGTTAAAATTCAATATGCTAAGATAGAAAATAGCAGCATTACATTCCATTTCACAATAATAGCATATACAGGATCACTGAAGAAACAACAAGCATAGCATAAACACAAGAGACAGAGATTTATCCTGGGAAACCCTCATGGGGTAGAAAACCTAGCAAAGCTTCCTCAATATAGATGACCAGCAATATACAAAGATGAAAACCCTGAGCATAAACTCCTTCTCCTCCATAGCAGACCTCTCCTCCACAAATGCGCCTTTCTCAAGTGAGTGAGTGTGTATAATGAGGAACACACCTCCTCTATTTATACACTACTCTGATATGTATTTTACACAAGTACACGTAGGCTCGTATTTAACCAATAGGTTAAATACCCCACTACAACTAACTGGGCCGACCCCTCTAGGGTGGTCTAATAACCCTTTGACCCACATAACACATACAGGGCCGACCCCTACTAGGGAAGTCTAATAACCCGAGTTACCACATTCCGACGGAGGAATAAACATCTCTGGATATACAATAAGATCTTCACAGAGGAATGAAACATCTCCGGAATAATAAAGTACAAATATAATATTCTTTGAAGTTACAATATCTCAACAGGAAGCTTGATTTATCTTACTACTATTCGTCCTGACATAACTTTTGTTGTAGGAATAATTTCCAGGTTTATGCATCAACCTTGTGAAGGTCATTGGATCGCAGCAAAACAAGTGCTAAAATATTTAAAGGCACTCAGTCGTTTGGCATCAAATACTCTAAAGTTTCAAACTTCCATCTTACTGGTTATTCAAATTCATATTTTGATGGAGATAAAGAGCATGGGGTGTCTACTTCAGGTTATTTGATGACTCTTGGATCATCCCATCACTTAGAGATAACGAAATCAATTAGTTCCTGTTGATTCTACAACTAAAGCGGAATACGTTGCAGCAGCTCAAGCCACAAAAGAAATCATTTGACTTCGGAAAATTCTTGAAGATTTGCAGGATAAACATAAGATTTCAGCGGCTCTTTTTGTTGACAATACTTCTGCAATTCAATTAGCCAAGAATCCTAAATTCCATGATCGAACCAAACATAGTAACACCAAATATCATTTGATTCGACAACATGTTGAGGCTAAAACCATTCATTTGACTCATTGTCTTACTTCAGAGCAAATCGTCGATATATTTACCAAAGCATTGGGACATGAAAAGTTTGAAAATTTCAGAATGTTCCTAGGCATGTCAGATGAACCTTTGGATTAAGGGGAGAATGTTAACTAAATCCTCCGGGATGACTTGTTTAAGTTTAGTTTAGTTATCTTAATAAAACCGACTCTAGCAACCGTCCCAGTGGGAAACTGTATTAAAACCCCGGTGGACAACTGTATTAACACCGACTATAGCAATAGTCCCGGTGGGCAACTGTTTTGCCTAATCTGTATATATGTACCTTGTTTATGTGCTTAATAATATATCGTGGAGTTTTATTCTGTTCTTCAGAATTTCTGTGAACAAAGGTTTTAATGAATTCCAATCTCGTAATCACAATCATGAGGCCGACTTTACCAAATTCAATATTACTACATGGATACGAAAGTCCAGTATTGAGTAAATATAAAGGTGCTCTATTCTATCTCTTCTATTTACATTTCCAAAAACCACAACCAATCTTTCTATCAATGCACAAGAACCGTTAATCGCTGTCTGCTGCCTGTACCGTCGCTAACTCACAAAATTCAATAGAGTTAAAATGTTCAACTGTAGGCTATGAACGAATAACCCTGACAAGACTGCAATTACTCAGTCTCTTTAAATAGTCTAAGAAATCTTCTGTCAATTTATAATATATGAACAATGCACAGGCAATTCAACCAAATAATTAATAAAACTCATGAAATTCTGCCAATTAAGTTTATTCAACTCCAAATTCTACCTGATATTTGCGTAAAACCACCAATTTCATGCACAAAAATCTTACAAAGCTTGAATAACACTTAGATCGTTTACACTGAGAGTCAGATGCCACGGTCTGATCTCTATTCTTGCTCCATAAACTTAATTGTTTCAAGCCCTCTTTCATTCGATCCCCTTGAGCTATTGATCTTACCAAGCTACCTTACAATGATTTCTAAATGGATTTAAATACAAAACTGAATCGGTTTTCTGATCCATGAGAATGGGATCGTGACTCTTAACAACCTATGACTCAACTCTTCTATTCCTATAATTACTGCTGGAAATATTCAACTAAATCAACAACCTTATCCATTACATAAAAGCATGGATGCGTTTCCTTCTTTATTCAAACTTGACTTCTATTTTAATTAAAAGCAGAAAATACAAAAGAGATTCAATCTCTTCTAGAAACTTTCACTTGAACTTATGAAGTCATGACAACTTCATCACTTTAGTTTGTGCCCCCTGCATCATCGCACCAAGTGATGGAATTTTACGGGCAAAATGCTCATCATGGGGCGTTTTGCCAGTCAAATACAGTTTAAAATTTTTGATTAACGGTCATTTGTGAAGGGTAAGAAATTTTTTAAAACGTGTTTTTGAAGGGCAATACAATTTCTAAAACGTCTTTATATTATTAATTTACTAATAGTATTAATATATTTATCTTATATAAAACTATAGTTTGTAAGTTCCAACTTCCAAACCATACAATGACTAAAAAAATAGAAACATCTATTAAATTAGATCTATTTCCATGTCTTTCTATTTAGAAGTTGCAACCATAAATTTAATAAAAAAATAGAAACATCTATTAAATTATAATTGTTTTCATGTCTTTCCATTTACAAGTTGGATTGATTTTTCCTAAAATAAAGAACTCCTTTACCTCAATGATTTTTCCATTTTTTTGACTTTTTTATTATTGCAATGAGCTTACAAATTCTAGTGCTCAATGCTCATTAATTACATTAAAATGTTACAAAAAGTTGGGAGTTGGAGAGCCTTGGAGACAGAGATTGAGAATTATTTGCATTATCAAATGTAATGCATGCACTATTTTTTTGGTATTATATTTAGTGATTTGTTTAGATTCAAACATTTACTTAAATCGATGAGTTTGAAGAAATGTTATAAAGTATGTATTTTTAATAATTTTAAATAACATAAATAATGTGTAGTGTGTGTATTTAGCCATTTATCCCATAATTTATGTAATTTATATAGATTTAGACTCAAAAGTCTTGGTTATATTTCTCTCATGGTTCAATTTTAGTGAGAGATGCAGAATTTAAATGAAGACTAATACTAAATAAGGCATTGGGAGACATGAAATTTGTGTGCAACATTCAGAATGAAATGTAGTTTGTAAAACAACAGAATATAAAAAAAAAAGCATGCAAAGCTATTTTTGTGGAGTTCGTCATTCATCATTGTTATTTATAATTCTTGTGAACTCTGCATGAGTGCACTTGGTATGCCTGCATTCTGTAATTGCTTAATTTCAGTCTCCATCATAGCCACCTGCTCCTTGAGATTTTGATTTTGGTGTCTAGACTCATGCAGCTCCTTGAGGAGCGAAGCCCTCTAATGTTCTGCTACAATGAGCTCTGGAGTCTGAACTAGGTTGGCATCTGGTGCCTTTATTTTATTTAAAAATATGGATTCTAATTAGGAATTTTTTTAAGAAGACTTCATTGTTGAAGGGTAAAATTTTAAACAAAACGTTTTATGATGGGTAATATAAAAACCCAAAACGTCAAAAAATATTAATCTAACGGGTAGAATGAAAACCAAATTCCAACACTGATTGCACCTACCTAAAATACGCAACATAGTGTAACTCAATTCTCCTGTACCTTTCTCTGTCAAGGATAGTGATGATGGGATTATAATGAATTTTGTGTTTTGACCATATTTCCTTATTGTGACCATATTTCCTTATTGTTATGATGTCAACTAAGCAAATTATATAATTATTTTTTTCTATTATACACATCAGATTAAATGAATTAATAAGCACGACAACCCATGTGTCCACGGTACTAAGATGTAGGACCTTCTCTTTTCACATAAAACAATATTTTCTCCTAAAAAAACTAAATTCTCGCAACCTTTGATGTGGCAGCCAGTGCACTAAACCACCATTACGGGGTCTAACACTCTTCCCACTCGTAGTCTCCAACATCTTTGATGTGGCATCCATTGCACTAAACCATTATGGGGTCAACACTCTTCCCATTGCCCACTTGCACTTAAATTCCGAGTCTCCAAGTACATCTTATCATCTTCACAAATTGGAATCCATCATTAATGCCCTCAAAGTCAGCGTTTTCATTTTGAGAAAAAACATTTCTAATAATATTCTATTATTTATGTTTTGTTAGTGTGATGTCAATTGATATTTATGAATGGATATTAGTCCGTGATGATTGTCCTCACTATTTATATTATTTATTTTTGTCTATTTGTATTATTTATGTTTTTATTGTTTTGTGATATGATGTCAATTCACATTATTAATGTTTTTATTGTTTTATAAGTTTAACGTAAATTCACATTTACTCAAATTTATAGATAATACTCACTGATAAGTGTTCTTACAACTTGTCTAGGGTTGGCAGGCGCGGGTGGAGTCTTGTATGACTCGGAAGGAAATAAAAAGAAAGATTATGCATGGGGACTTGGCAGAAGGACAAATAATAGCGCATAATGGTTATCTTTAATAAAAGGCTTGGAGATTGCAAGGGATGAGGGACTCATAGAACTAACAGTCTTAGGGGACTCAATGTTGGTGATTAGAGACACTCAGAATTTGATCTCAAATCGCAAGAACCCTACTTCTAAAATCCATTGTATCCTAAAGTGCATAGTCAACGAATTCACCACCATAAAATTTCTTCACATCTTGCAAGTCAACAATCAGAAGGAGGACATTCTGGCAAATTGTGGTGTTACGCAGGATCGTGGTGTACTGGTCAGCAATCAGATGGTTACTCACCAGGTTTGGATCCCTTAGCAAGATCATTAGTTTACCATGTTTACAACTAGAAATAAGCTCTTAAATGTGGGTTGGAGGAAGCATATTCCATGGTCCGATGTATTAATCTTGACAGGTGATGAAGTATCGCGTAGGATAAAAGACAACCAAAACGCCCCGCTTTTTCGACAATTTTGGAAAAAAACCAGCGATTTTGGGATAAAAACTGGTTAAAATGCTTGTTGGAAATTGCTATTTTCGTATTTTTAGGATTTTAGCAATTGGGATTGCCTGTTCTAAACAATTGCCCAATTTTAAAATTACCCAAATCGCCGAAATTGCGATCTGAGCACTCTAAATTGCAATTTGGACAAAAATTGCTATATTGGATTTCGACGAGTCGAGGGCATTTTAGTTAGCCCTTATACAGCTCCATGAAGTATACCCTAATGTTTTCGATGTTGGTTGTGAAGCCAGATCTTCTAGTCTCATAGATGATATTGTTTCAGCTGTGTTTGTACCCCAGTTTTATATGATATGTAGGTGGACCGTACATTCACCCCAGCAAGGGGGTGTGGGGGGGTATCACCCCCCCACGGGGTTCCAGGGGCCCATGGTTTTGGGTAACTCGTGGTATTTTCCCATTGTATTTCCCTTATAAAAGAAATACATTGTAATACAGCTAGGGTTGATGTATTAGGTATTATGCATTGTAAAGATATTTGAGATCAAGAAGAGAGACTGTGAGAGAATGTGAAGAGGAAGTGCAGCGGCTGTGCTATAGGTTGTATACCTTCACTTTGCTGGACGGAATAATAATAAGGACTGGCAACTTCAGTGTGGACGTAGCCCAAGTTGGGTGAAGCACGATATATCTGTGTCTCTCTTGTAATGTGTATGTGTGATTATATTTGCATTTTTGTTTATTGTTATTGCTCTGTGATCTTGTTTTTCTAACAATTGGTATCAGAGCCAAAGGTCTATTTGGCAGATAAACCCATAGGAAGCTAGGGTTTTTGGTTCGAGTGGGAGAAATGGCGGAAGAAGGAAATTTTAAGGTCGAGAATTTTAACGGCCAAAACTTCCAGTTATGGAAGATGCAAATGGAGGACTATCTGTACCAGAAGGATCTATTCCTGCCGTTGGGAGGAAGAGCAAAGAAGCTAGCGGCCATGAAGGACTAAGAATGGGAGGTTCTTGACAGAAAGGCTCTGGGAACAATACGACTGAGCCTGGCTTCGTCGGTGGCTTTCAATATCTCAAAAGAAATGACAATGGAGGGGTTGATGAGTGCATTGGGTAAGCTGTATGAAAAACCCTCGGCCTCCAACAAGGTATTTCTAATGAAGCGTTTATTTAATATGAAGATGTCTGAAGGTGGATATGTTACTGATCATTTAAATGATTTTAATACGGTTACAAATCAACTAAGTTCTGTAAGTGTGAACTTCGATGATGAGGTTAGGGCTCTTCTAATCTTGTGTTTATTGCCAGAAAGCTAGAATAGCTTGGTCATGGATGTAAGTAACTATGTCTCTGGGTCAAACACCTTGAAATTTGATGATGTTATTGGTGTTATTCTTAGCGAAGAAATACGAAGGAAAAGCACAGGTGAGACATCAGGTAATGCGTTGACCATGGAGAGCAGGTGAAGACAAAAGGAGAGAGGAAAGAGCCAAGGTAATCGTAGCAACTCTAAAAAGGGCAGATCCAAGTCCAGACTGGTAAAAATAGAGTGTTGGAACTGTGGAAAGAAAGGACATCTGAAGAAAGACTACAGATCTCTAAAGAAGAAAGGAGATGGACAGAAGGAAACTACCCAGGAAGCAAATGTAGTAGGTGATGTGTTACAAGATGCTTTGATTCTTGCATTAGATAATACTAGTGATTATTGGGTAGTAGATTCAGGGGCTTCATGTCATGCTACACCCCATAGGAAATATTTTCATGATTATGTTCTAGGCGATTTTGGACATGTTTTATTGGGTGATGATGAGCCATGTAAAATTGTTGGAATGGGTAAGGTATGGATAAAAGTTAAGAATGGAACTGATTGATTGTTGAAAGATGTAAGGCATATTCCTGCTATGAAAAGAAATTTGATCTCAACAGTGCAGTTGGGAGATGGCAGCTGTCTATCTACATTTGGAGAAAAGTGATGGAAGATCACTAAAGGATCAATAGTGATAGAAAAAGGAGACAGGGTAGGTACGTTGTATTTATGTCATCATAATACTGACCATTCTATCTCTTTAGCTTCCACAGGAATAGATACAACATTGTGGCATCATAGGCTTGGCTACATGAGTGAGAAGGGGATGCAGATTTCCATTGAAGAAAGTTGCTGCCAGATTTGAAGCAGGTAAGTTTGGAATTCTGTGAAAACTGTGTTTATGGAAAACAAAAGAGAGTCAGATTTCTTAGGGTTGGGAAACAGAAGAAGAATGAGAAGTAAGAGCTTGTGCATACTGATGTATGGGGACCGACTCAAGTACAATCTCTTGGTGGATTTCATTATTATGTTACATTTATTGATGATGCAACTAGGAAAACTTGGGTTTATTGTGTTAGACATAAATCTGATGTGTTTGCTACTTTTAAGAAGTGGAAAGCTTTGGTTGAGAATGAGACAGGAAAAAGGTTGAAGTGTCTCAGATCTGATAATGGAGGTGAGTATTGCGGCAAGGAGTTTGATATTTACTGTTCATACCATGGGATTCTTAGAGAGAAGACAGTCCCAGGAACACCACAAGAAAATGGTGTGTCTGAAAGGATGAACAGAACGATCATGGAGCGTGCAAGGTGTATGAGATTGCATGTAGGGTTGCCCTTACAGTTTTGGGTGGATGCTGTAAATACTGTTGTTTATTTAATAAACAGAGGACCTTCAAGTGCTTTGGATGGTGGTATTCTAGAGGAGGCATGGATAGGTAAAAAGGTAAACTACTCATTTCTGAGAACGTTTGGTTGTGAAGCATTTGTCCATATTGATAAATATAATAGAACAAAGCTTGAAGCTAAATCCAAGAAATGTACTTTTATTGGATATGGAGTTGATGATTTTGGTTATCGCTTATGGGATCATGAAAATAACAAAATCATTAGGAGTAGAGATGTGATATTCAATGAAAAGGTCATGTATAAAGATCAGTTGCAGGGAAAGAAACAGGAAAAGGAAAACACAGAGTACACAGTACTTGATGAAATTAAAGAAAATTAAGTTCCAAAGGTGCCAGAAAATAAAGAACATTAGCAAGTTCCTGAAACTCCTGCAACTGCAAGAAGATCTACCAGGTTAAGTAGACTCCCTGAACGATACTCTCCTTGAATGTATTATTTATTGATGACTGATGCTGGTGAACCAGAGTGTTATGAAGAAGCAATGCAGGTGGAAAATAGAAAGAAGTAGCAGCAAGGCATGAATGAGGAGATGGACTCATTGGTAGGAAACCAGACTTGGGATTTGGTTCAGTTTCCTGCTGGTAAAAGAGCATTGCAGAACAAATGGATTTACAGGTTGAAGGAAGAAGAAGGAGGTAAGAAGCGATACAAGGCGAGACTTGTTGTAAAGGGGTTTGCACAGAAGAAAGGTATAGATTTTGATGAAATATTTTCTCCTATTGTTAAGATGAATTCAATTAGGACTATCTTAAGTCTAGTGGCGGTAGAAGATTTGCATCTTGAATAGTTAGATGTAAAAACAACCTTTCTCCTTGGGGATTTGGAGGAAGAGATATATATGCAGCAGCCACAAGGGTATGAGGTCAAAGGTAAGGAGAACTTGGTATAAAGGTTGAAGAAGAGATTGTATGGCTTGAAGCAAGCTCCAAGGCAATGGTATTTAAAATTTGACAGGTTTATGACAGAACAAGGTTATAGTAGATGTCTTTCTGACCACTGTGTTTATTTCAAGACGCTAGACAATGAAATATATATTATCTTGTTATTGTATGTGGATGACATGCTTGTTGCAGGGTCTAACATGCAGGATATAAATGTACTCAAAAGGAAGATAGCTAATTCTTTTGCGATGAAGGATTTGGGTGTTGCAAAGCAAATCCTTGGTATGAGAATAACAAGAGACAAGAAAAATCGCAAATTGACACTGTCTCAAAGTGAGTACATACAAAAGGTGTTGGAGAGGTTCATAATGCATAATGCAAAACCAGTAAGTACACCTTTGGCCAGCAATTTCAGTCTAAGTAAGGAAATGTGTCCCAAGACATAGGAAGAGGCAAATTACATGTCCAAGATTCCCTATGAATCAACAGTTGGCAGCTTGATGTATGCCATGGTGTGCACAAGATCAAATATTGCACAAGTAGTGGGAGTTGTGATCAGATATATGAACAATCCAGGTAAAGAACATTGGAAGGCAGTACAGTGGATTCTCAGGCATTTGAGAGGTACTACAACTCAAGCATTATGTTTTGGAGGTTCAGACACTGTTCTACAGGGATATGTTGATGCAGATATGGTAGGTGATAAGGATAGCAGGAGGAGCACCACAGGGTATGTGTTTACTGTAGGTGGAACAGCAGTAAGTTGGATTTCAAAATTGCAAAAGGTTGTTGCACTTTCAACAACGAAATCAGAGTATGTTGCTGTTACAGAGGCTAGTAAAGAGATGATTTGGTTGCAGAGGTTTATGGAGGAATTGGGTAAGAAGAAGAATGATAGCATGTTGTATAGTGACAGCCAGAGTGCCATTCATATTGCAAAGAACTCAGCATTCCATTCCAGGACTAAACATATACAACTCAAGTACCATTTCATACGCTCTGTTCTGTAAGATGAACTGTTGAAGCTGGAAAAGATACATACTAGCTAGAATCCTGCAGACATGTTCACAAAGGTAGTGAACAAAGAGAAATTGAGTTCCTGCTCGGTTTCAGTTGGCCTTCTAGCATGAAGGTGAATATGAGAAAGTTTCCAAGTCCAAGGTCCAGCAAGTACAGCAGCAGTGGAGTTGTTGTGTTCAGTCTCCAAGTGGGAGATTGTTGGTTTTGGAGCCAGATCTTCCAGTCTCATAGATGATATTGTTTCAGTCGTGTTTGTACCCCAGTTTTATATGATATGTAGGTGGACCGTACACTCACCCCAGCGGGCGGGTGTGTTGAGTTTAAACCAAATAGACAAGCAAGATATCTGATAGAAACACAATCACAAGATAAACACACTATATATCCTGGGAAACCCTCATGGGGTAGAAAACCCAGTAAAGCTTTCCTCAATAAGATGATCAACCAAAATACAAGATGTGCTCCTTCCTTCTAAGTCTCCTTAGCAGATCTCCTCAACTAGTGCGCACTCTTCCACAAGTGAGTGAATGATCTAATGAGGAGTTCACCTCCTCTATTTATACTTGAATCTCAACTGACTAAAAGACCTGTTGGGGCCGACCTCACCTGGAGAAGTCTAATAACCCCTAAAATGTAACTACAGGGCCGACCCACATATGGTGGGTCTAATAACCCTAGTTAATACTAACCATAGGAGGAATAAACATCTCCGGATACATAATAGGATTACCTCGGAGGGATGAAACATCTCCGGAATAATAAAGTACAAATATAATATTCTTTGAAGTTACAATATTCAACACTCCCCCTTAACGAGAAGGATATTATAACAGCATCTGCAGGAGCAAGGAGTCACCACACATGATACATCTATAAATCATCGGAAGCTTTCTTCAATCTGTCCTCATCAGTAACTCAAACAGTTACTGGTACATCACTGTCAACATCAACATCAACATCACGATCAGCAGCATCGTCACCACACGATCAGCAGCATCGTCATCACACGATCAGCAGCATCGTCATCACATGATTAGCAGCATCGTCATCACACGATCAGCAACATCGTCAGCACACGATCAACAGCATCGTCATCACATGATCAGCAGCATCGTCACCACACGATCAGCAGCATCGTCATCACACGATCAGCAGCATCGTCATCACATGATCAGCAGCATCGTCATCACACGATCAGCAGCATCGTCATCACATGATCAGCAGCATCGTCATCACACGATCAGCAGCATCGTCATCACATGATCAGCAGTATCGTCACCATACCAATACAAGTATCCATAACGATAATATGAGTATCCATACCGATACAAGTAACTACATCATCAATACAAGTATCCTACTGATACAAGTAACCACATCATTAATACAAGTATCCTACCGATACAAGTAACCACATCATCAATACAAGTATCCTACCGATACAAGTAACCACATCATCAATACAAGTATCCTACCGATACAAGTAACCACATCATCAATACAAGTATCCTACCGATACAAGTAACCACATCATCAATACAAGTATCCTACCGATACAAGTAACCACATCATCAATACAAGTATCCTACCGATACAAGTAACCACATCATCAATACAAGTATCCTACCGATACAAGTAACCACATCATTAATTACTTTCTCAGAGACCATTCGTCTACGGATCAATTCAGGGACATAAGTCCGGGGATGATACAATCCCCACTTCTCGGAGACCATACGTCTACGGATCAATTCAGGGACATAAGTCCGGGGATGATACAATCCCCACTTCTCGGAGACCACACGTCTACGGATCAATTCAGGGACATAAGTCTGGGGATGATACAATCCCCACTTCTCGGAGACCACACGTCTACGGATCGATTCAGGGACATAAGTCCGGGGATGATACAATCCCCACTTCTCGGAGACCATACGTCTACGGTTCTCTTTAGGACTGAAAGTCCAGGGATGATCCAATCCCCTCAACTGTCCACTAAGGACTTCATTCTCGGAGACCTCATGTCTACGGCTCTCTTTAGGATTGAAAGTCCAGGGATGATCCAATCCCCTCAACTGTCCACTAAGGACTTCATTCTCAGAGACCTCACGTCTACGGCTCTCTTTAGGACTGAAAGTCCAGGGATGATCCAATCCCCTCAACTGTCCACTAAGGACTTCATTCTCGGAGACCTCACGTCTACGGCTCTCTTTAGGACTGAAAGTCCAGGGATGATCCAATCCCCTCAACTGTCCACTAAGGACTTCATTCTCGGAGACCTCACGTCTACGGCTCTCTTTAGGACTGAAAGTCCAGGGACGATTCAATCCCCTCAACTGTCTTCTCATCCATACAGGTATAATCATGTATCACATCAAAACATGTATACATCACATCAAAACATGTGTACATCAAAACATGTAAACATCACATAATCAACACATGCACACATCACATCAAAACATGTGTACATCAAAACATGTATACATTACTAATCAACACATGTACACATCACATCAAAACATGTGTACATCAAAACATGTATACATCACTAATCAAAACATGTACACATCACATCAAAACATGTGTACATCAAAACATCACCACATGTACACATCATATCAAAACATGTGTGTACATGTATACATCACTAGCATGTATATCAAAACAAAACATGTATACATCAGACATGTATTCTCACTAATACATCATTTCAAATCATGTATACATCTAGCATAAAAGATATGTAAGAGTTCTAAATCTAAATAATTGTAAGTAGCTAACAAAACAAAAATAAGCGACAGAATTGTTATCAAATACTATACTACTCCCCCTTTCGAGGAGGGTCCTTCTGGACTAAACCAAGCTTGTCTCGGAAGTACTCAAACTTTACTCGAGACAGAGGTTTAGTCAAGATATCAGCAACCTGATCCTCAGTGCTTATATACTCGAGCTTGATGGCTCCTCTCTGCACCATGTCTCGTATATAGAAGTAACGGATCTCAATGTGTTTTGACTTATCATGGAACACAGGATTTTCAGTCATCTTAATGCAGCTTTGATTATCACACATAATCACAGTGGGATCCATTTCCAAGTCAAAAATTCCAGATAAGAGTTTCCGAAGCCACACCGCTTCACAGCTGGCAGAGCAAGCAGCTATATATTCTGCTTCAGCGGTACTGAGGGCCACACTAGATTGTTTCTTGCTGAACCAGGAGATCATGGCAGATCCAAGACCATAACATCCACCTGAAGTACTTTTTCTGTCTGAGACACTACCTGCCCAATCAGAATCTGAGAAACCATGCAACTTGAGTTCATTGTCTCCAAGATAGTAAAGGCCAAAGTCCACTGTACCTTTTAGGTACCTCATTATATGCTTTGCAGCTATAAGGTGAACCTTTCTAGGTTCTACTTGAAACTGACTTAGGGTATTTACAGCAAAGCATATATCAGGCCTAGTATTTGTTAAGTACATCAATGATCCAATGATTTGTCTATATAGGGTTATGTCCACTAGTTCTGATGAATCATTAACTAGTAGTTTCAGGTTGGAGTCCATGGGAGTGGCCATAGCTTTACACTCCAACATATCAAATCTTTTGAGAATCTCCACAGTATACTTACCTTGATTTAGAAAGATTCCTTTTGGCTCTTGCCATACTTCTAGGCCTAAGAAGTAGTGCATTAGTCCAAGATCTTTCATTTCGAATTCTGAAGAAAGCTTCTTCTTGCTTTCAATGATTTGATTCTCATTTCCGGTTAGAAATAGATCATCTACATACAACAGCAATATAACAGGTTCATCATTCATCACTTTGAGATAAAGGTTGGGGTCAGCTTTACTTTTGGTAAAGCCCATGCTTGTTAAGAAACTGTCAATCCTTCCGTACCAAGCCCTGGGAGCTTGCTTCAAACCATATAATGCCTTTTTCAGTTTGCATACATGGGTCCTTCCGTCTTTGACCTCAAAACCTTGAGGTTTTTCTATGTATACTTCTTCTTCAATTACACCATTCAGAAAAGCTGTCTTAACATCCATTTGATGCAATTTCCATTTCATCATGGATGCAAGTGCCATGATAGTTCTAATTGAAGTATACCTAGCAACAGGTGCAAATGTTTCTTCATAGTCAATTCCCTCCTTTTGAGAGAATCCTCTGGCTACAAACCTTGCCTTGTATTTTTCAATGCTACCATCTGCAACATGTTTTATCTTGAAAATCCATTTGGAAGAAACCACACTTTTATCTTTTGGTTTGGGGACTATATCCCAAACATCATTCTTCATTATCGACTGATATTCTTCCGTCATTGCTTCTACCCATTCTTTCTTTTGAGCTGCTTCTTCATAGCTAGTAGGTAGTTGATCCACAAGATCACACATCAAGGCCATATAGTTGGATACTAACTTTGGTTTCTTTCTTCCTCTAATGGAGCCTTCAGGAGCACCATATCTTTCAGCTCCTTGAATAATATCTCTAGCCCATGCTGGTCTTCTTTTCCTAGATAATTCTGCAACAAGAGGTTCTTGTGATTCCAGCATGTCATGATCCTCTGGAATGTCCTCTTCAGGGATGTGAACAGTCTCTGAGATTCTGGGAGAAGCATCTTCTTCATAAACTTCTTCAAGTTGACACTTTCTAGATTTCTTGAGAGCTGCTTCCTCATCGAAGGTTACATCTCTACTTATTTCTATATGATGAAAGCCTGGTATGTAAATCCTGAAAGCTTTGGATGATTCACAGTAGCCAACAAATAATCATTTCTTACCAGAAGGATCCAACTTGGTTCTCTTTTCCTTTGGAATGTGAATGTACACAGGACACCCAAGTATTTTAAGATGGCTTACCTCGGGCTTCTTTCCAGAAAACACTTCTTCTGGAGTTTTGAAATCAAGAGCACTATGGGATAATCTGTTTTGAACATATACTGCTGTCCTGGCTGCTTCAGCCCACAGATACATGGGAAGATCCTGATCATGTATCATAGTCTTCACAGCTTCCATGATGGTTCTATTTTTCCTTTCTGCAACCCCATTTTGTTGGGGATTGTAGGGAGTGGTTAGTTCTCTCTTGACTCCAGCTTCTTTACAGAAATCTTCAAACTCTTTTGAAGTATATTCTCCACCATTGTCTGTTCTGAGAATCTTGATTTTCTTTTCTGAGAGATTTTCTATTAGAGCCTTGAACTCTTTGAATTTTCCAAAAACTTCATTCTTGCCCTTTAGAAAGTATATCCAAGTTTTCCTTGAATGATCATCAATGAATGAAAGGTAGTATTCAAAACCACTTAGAGAGGTGGTGGGCATTGGACCACATACATCTGAGTGTATTAACTCCAAGATACCCTTAGTCTTTGTTTCACTCTTTGGAAAGGGGTTCTTGACATTCTTCCCTTTCTTACATCCTTTGCATGAGCCATCATGATCAACCTTCAAATCTGGTAGTCCAATGACCACCTTGCTTACATAGGGTAAGGCTTTGTAGTTAATGTGAGCTAGTCTTCTATGCCATAGCTCACTGGGGCTAGAGGTTTCATGAATAAGGGCAGCTTCTGGATGACCCTTGAGTTTATATAGACCTCCTTCCTCTTCACCAATAACAATTGCATCCTTAATAGATTTTCCTTTGGACCACATTAACACTTGTCCATCAATGAATGCCACCCTGTAGCCTTTCTTGTCTAAAGCTGAGATTGAAAGCAAATTCTTCTTCAATCCTGGAACATATAAAACTTCCTTCATCTTCATGGGAGTTCCAGAATCGAGTTTGTAGTTTGCTTCACCAATTCCCTTAATGGGGTATTGATAGTCATCTCCTAGAGATACCCTTTGGGGAGAAGTCTTTTCTTCAAGATTTGAGAGAGTCCTTTTCTGTCCTGTCATGTGCTTTGAAGCACCACTGTCAATAAGCCATGTACCTTCTCCAGGGGTTATAGATCCAGAGAGTGCGGAGAAGAGAACATATTCTTCTGCATCTTCTTCTTCATTTCTCCTTGACCTTCTTTTGAAGAAGGTCCTTTCTTCTTCCTCTTCATTTCTAGGTCTCTTATTGTGAGACCTTTCTTCCTCTACTTCTTCTTCTTCACTATCATCTTCTACAAGATGAGCTTGGTGCCTTTTGTAGTGAGTGCCCTTTTTCTTCTGTAGAGGGAAATCTCTAGCAATGTGTCCTATTTTGTGACAAGAGAAACACTGGAAAGAAGAGTAATCTCTTCTTTGATTAGATCCTCTTTTCTTATGAAATCTGTGTGGAGGATGAGACTCCTTGTGACTATCCTTTTTAGAGTAGGATTGATTCCTTCTTCTTTTGGTGTGGGTGGCCAAGGCTTGGTCATCCTCTTTGAGCAAGGCTTCTCGATTTGCAACCCTAGCCTCCTCTTGAACACAATCCTCCCAAACTACATCAAACTTCATACTTTCTTTTCTGGCACACATAGTTTGAATGAATGACTCCCAGGGTCTAGTGAGACCATTTAGAGCAGTCATCACAAGTTCATCTTCATCAAGAGTATCACCAATGGCATCTAGTTGCTCTTTGATTTGAGAGACTCTTGAGAAGTAGTCTTGAATGGATTCTCCTTTGTGCATCTTGGTACTCTTCAACTGATTCCTTAGATTCATCTTTCTGTTGATGTTCTTTCCTTCATACATTCTTCCTAGGGCATCATACATTTCCTTTGGAGTCTTCTTGGAAGACACTTGGGGAATCAAGTGATCTTTAATGGAATCAGCTATGATTCTCTTTGCCCTAATCAGATCCTTCCTGTGTTTTTCTTTAGCTTCATCTTCTTCTGGTTCTGCAACTTCCTCCTTGATATAATGAGCAAGATCATTCTCCTCAAGAATGAGACCAATTCTGTATTTCCATGCCCAGAAATTCTCTATGCCTTCTAGCTTGTCTTCAAGCTTAGTATTTGGAGCCATATTCTCTTGGGGGAGTCCAAGAGACAGAGCAGACTTACCTGGGAAGTTATTTTTCACTTTTCCGGAAACTGGAACAGAATTTTATCGCACTTTTGGTAGAATTAGGGTTTGACTTTCCCGGAGTTCTATCCAACCAAAAAGTTCGATCTATAGCTCAAAAGAATGCTCTTGAGAAAGGATATCCAGCCATGTAATCAGAAATCAAAAATTACAACTTTTTTCTGAAACCAAAATCTGACGTATCGCACTTTTGGTAGAATTAGGGTTTGGATTTCCCGAAGTTCTACCCAACCAAAAAGTTCGATCTATAGCTCAAAAGAAAGGTATTGAAGAGAGCTATCCAGCCATGCAACCAAAAATCAAAAATACCAACTTTGGGCTGAAAACCCTAACTTCATCAAAGAGAGAGAAAGAGGTATTCTTACCTTGTGAAAGATGTCCTATTCAGTCTAGCTCTGATACCATGTTGAGTTTAAACCAAATAGACAAGCAAGATCTCTGATAGAAACACAATCACAAGATAAACACACTATATATCCTGGGAAACCCTCATGGGGTAGAAAACCCAGTAAAGCTTTCCTCAATAAGATGATCAACCAAAATACAAGATGTGCTCCTTCCTTCTAAGTCTCCTTAGCAGATCTCCTCAACTAGTGCGCACTCTTCCACAAGTGAGTGAATGATCTAATGAGGAGTTCACCTCCTCTATTTATACTTGAATCTCAACTGACTAAAAGACCTGTTGGGGCCGACCTCACCTGGAGAAGTCTAATAACCCCTAAAATGTAACTACAGGGCCAACCCACATATGGTGGGTCTAATAACCCTAGTTAATACTAACCATCGGAGGAATAAACATCTCCGGATACATAATAGGATTACCTCGGAGGGATGAAACATCTCCGGAATAATAAAGTACAAATATAATATTCTTTGAAGTTACAATATTCAACAGGGTGTGGGGGGGCATCGCCCCCCCATGGGGTTCTAGGGGCCCATGGTTTTGGGTAACCCGTGGTATTTTCCCATTGTATTTCCCTTATAAAAGAAAGACATTGTAATACGGCTAGGGTTGATGTATTAGGTATTATGCATTGTAAAGATCTTTGAGATCAAGAAGAGAGACTGTGAGAGAGTGTGAAGAGGAAGTGCAGCGGCTGTGCTACAGGTTGTATCCCTTCACTTTGCTGGATGGAATAATAATAAGGATTGGAAACTTTAGTGTGGACGTAGCCCAAATTGGGTGAACCACGCTATATCTGTGTCTCTCTTGTAATGTGTATGTGTGATTATATTTACATTTATGTTTATTGTTATTGCTCTACGATCCTATTTTTCTAACATTCGACCCTCTCTTGCGCATTGGGAGGAGGGAAGATCGCACGCCAAAATCACATGGCTTCCACATGGTCGACATGCAGCTCTTAATGGCAGTAGGGACGAGGAGCAAGTAGTGTTTAATGGCAGCAGGGACGAGGAGCAAGCATTTAAAAGAGAGGTGGTGGGAAGGAAGACAACATTGTTTGCCTACAACGATGGAGAAAATGGTCGATTCTAGAGCACCCGCGAATTGAAATCTTTGCAGGAGAACCATCCCTCGTGCTGGTATCCCTGCGGTCCCTGATTTTAGGGAGAAACACCCCTCTTTTTCTAGGATTCAGGGTGGCTCGTTTCCGTTTCAGCACAATCCCCAGACTGATTGCCAGGCACAGAATTCAGACTCGTTTCTTGTGATAGATGGAGGCGGTTCAGGTTTATCTCAGGGAGCAGACAGAAAGATTAAGAATATCGCAGAATACATGCATGAACTGGAATCCCAAGTTTGCATTCTGAGAAGGGAAAACTATGAAATTAAGAAATCAATGCAGCGCATGTTCACCATAGCTCAAGCAACAAATAACGAGGTCCGAGAGAATAACAGAAAGCTCAATTTGAAAGTGGATAGTCTGGCAGAAGTTTTGGACAACAGATGCCCTTGCTCGGTCAATCTGGACGCCCAAATACGAGTAGTTCACTGCAAAGCCAGAATTATTAAGAGAAAGATAGATGGAATGCGGGCTGATATTCGAGAAATGAAGCAGGAATAGCTGAAAGAACGTGACAACGAAGGAGGAGCTGAACCAGAGCGCCATCATCATCATTAGCTTGCATCTTGGGCAACTTCTCAGGTTTTTTGGGCATCTCTTTGGTCACAGTTTAGTTTGAAATGGAGCACTTTCAAAATATTTTTGAGAAACATCCTGGTAGCAATTTTGGGTTTTTTTTTTATCACACAGGAGATGATAACTGAATATTGAAATCTCAATGTATTGTTTCTGCGTAAAGCTCCTAGGGCAGTTTATTCATTTTTATAGCTGTAATAGGTTAGAATTGTGCTATGTTAGCTGCAGAATGGTAAATGATGAATATAGAGACTAGCTAGCTCCTCAGCGAACAGACCAGCTCTCTCACTATGTATTTATGTTTTTACTCTCTTTTTATATATAAAATCTCTCAACCGTTCTTGTGAAAAAAAAGTGTTCTTACAACTTGTATTATTTATGTTGTATTGTTTAAGTTTTTATGTTTTGTGAATATGAGTTAATTGTTCTTAATTTGACAATTAAATTATGATAGAATTTACTACCTTCCAAATATATAAAATCATTTTCAAAATATAAAACTATATAAAAAACAAAAAAATAACATGTTGTCAAAATTACTAGCATTTGTACTATATTGATAAATGGAATCTACATTGTTACAAATTAACCCACTGGACTCACAATCCATATTTATGACACATAAATTCCTTGTATCAGGGAAAACATAACTAATACTAACTTTTTAAGGATAATGAAAAGAACATAAATCTTAATATCCTTAATCACATTTTTTAATTAGGAGAAGCACCGATGAGACTTTATCCAAAACAATCTTCATCATCCAATTTTTTTAAATATAATTCTATTAATTTATTTGTTATTATAATTTCCATTATATTGTACAGGATCTTGACCATGTTCCATGTGCATTTTTAAGTATGACCGCTTTTCATTATCGATTCAACGATGAACCAACTCTGGCTGTTTTCAAAATCTGTTTAGGATGGACACTCTCAATTCAACCACTAAGGAGGGTTCAAGATGGTAGGAAAAAATAGACAAAGAAACATACTGAATACGAGGTTGGAGTGTTATTTGGAGGAATGAATTCATGGGAGCTTATTTTTGGATTGACATGGATCAAGGTTTCATTCAGTGAAACAATGTGATAGTTCATTTGTTAGTCTAATTTCACTATATATTGATAAATACTCACCAAATTCTTTTTTTGAGTCACTAATACATATTTTTTCAATTAAGAAAACCCTATTTTAATTCATATCTCCTAACTATATGTTGATGACTACCTATCAAACTCTTTTTGTTGAGTCCCTAATACTTCTTTCCATTTAAGAAAACACTATTTTTTACCGGATACCCCTTTTTTATATCCCATTACCTTTAAAATCAACCATACACTAATCCACCCAATACCTACACTATATTGACCTTATTTTTCACAATTTAAAACCCTTCTTTATGAATTAATGATGATAAGATATCGATAAACAAGATGAAACCATATTATAAATATTGCTTTCTATTATAGAGAGATGCATCATGCTTCTCCTTGTATTCATTCTTTCATTCTCTTTTGCTAATTCTTTCCTACAATGGCATATCAAAAGATATTTTCAAATCATGCTCTTGGAAATAAGAATCCATATAAAATGTGGTATGTCCACATTCCTTCAATGAAGCATCTTAGGGTCTTTGGTTCCACCTGCTATGCCTTGATCCCAAAGGAACAAATAAATAAGCTCGGTGCATGGAGTCAAAAGTGCATTTTATTGGGGTACTCAAACACCACCAAGGAATATTGATTTTATGATGAGGTAAACAGAAGGTTTATTCTTTCTAGAGATGTCATTTTCCTAAACATGAATAAAAATGATGAGTCTATTGAGAGGTATCTTGATCGTCTAGAAATTTTTTCCCATGTAAAGACCTTTCATGAAGTTGATAATGAGATTCCACATATTGAAGGATGGATCCCTATATTGGATCAATCTTTATAATCTCCTTCTACAACACCATCTCCCACTCACAAAAAATTTCCTGCCACTTCACAAGAACAAGAGGTTCAATTGGATGATGTGACTGAGAGGTTTGGAAGACTCAATCTTAAAGAAAATGGAGCATCACCAGTTGAGCAACTCGGAACTTCATGAAAAGTTCCAAAGTGGGTCATGAAGACACTTCAAAGTGTCCATCCTGATGAAGTCAGAAAGATGGGAACACAAATTTTGATAAGAAAACATGATGGAAGAAATGTAGATAAAATTCAAATTTAGGTGATGTAGCAGATATGGATGTCTCATATGACTGTGAATTGAATTTATCTGCTAACCTTGAACCAACTTCCTTTGAAGAAGTTGTTTCTTGTGATGAGTGGAAATAATCCATTAATAATGAGTATGATTCTCTCATTAAAAATGGGACCTGGAAGTTGGTGGACCCTCCATTTGGAACCAAATCAATTGGATGCAAGTGGGTCTACAAGAACAAGTACAAATCAGATGGCTCACTTAACAAGCACAAGGAAAGGCTCATGGCGAAAATTTTTGCATAGAAAGAAGGTATTGACTATGAGGAAACTTTACCCCCCACAACAACATGGGCTACCATCCGCACTTTATTGAATTTGGATGCATAGAATGGGCATAAAGTTCATCAGATGGATGTAAAGATTGCTATCTTGAATGGATACTTGAAAGAGATTGTTTTATTGTCTCATCCATAAGGATTTGCTGTGAAGGGGCAAGACCAAAAGGTATGCAAAATCATTAAGTCATTATTTGGCCTGAAACAAGCACCTTGTGCATGGTACAAAAAGCTAACCAAGCATCTTCTAAAGTTAAATTTAAAACATTTTAATCTTGATGATGCAACATAGTTTGTAAATAAAGTTGGAAGATCTGTTGTATATCTCGTGGTGTATGTAGATGATATTTTGATGGTAGGGAACAATGAAAACTACA
The DNA here is from genome assembly GCA_027924585.1 of Larix kaempferi. Taxonomy (NCBI): domain Eukaryota; kingdom Viridiplantae; phylum Streptophyta; class Pinopsida; order Pinales; family Pinaceae; genus Larix; species Larix kaempferi. The sequence goes on along the minus strand of BSBM01000490.1, from coordinate 2,869,789 downwards.
TTGCATCCATAAAAACAGAATTGAAGAAGGGATTTGAGATTATAGATCTGGGAAGCCTTCACTACTACTTGGGAATTTAAGTGACTCAAAATCCAAAGTACATATTCATCTCCCAAATAAGTACAATGGATAGTTATTTAACAGATTTAACATGACAAAGTGCAACCCTCTCTCTACTCCAATGGAATAGAATATGAAGCTTACATCAAAAGAAGGGAACGAAATTGAGGATGCAACTAAGTACAAAAAGGCCAAAGTTCACCTCTTGCACTATATAAGTAACCTATTCACCTTCAATAAAATCAATGAAGCTTGGAGTTATTATCTCAGGCCTAGCAAAAAAACATGAAGTGATATTAGTGGCAAAAGCATTTGCACACCAATATGGGATTGAATATCACGAGGCATTTGCACTAGTTGCAAGGATTGATACAATTAGACTTGTCTTGGTCATTGCATCACAAAACACTTGGAATATTTTCAAATGGATGTTAGTTCAACATTCTTAATGGTTCATTAGAAGAAGAACCATATGTGTAGACAACACCTAGATATGAATTCCAATGATACGAAGAGAAGGTATACAAGTTGAAGAAGGCTATCTATGGGCTAAGACAAGCACCTACATAATGGTACAACAAGATTGATGCATATTTGATCAACGATTGATTAATCAACATAAGCAACAACGAGCCTACATTGTATACAAAGGTAAATCAGCAGGGTAAAATAATGATTGTATGCTTGTATGTTTATAATCTTATTTTCACGTGAAACTTGTCTATAGAAGTGTTTAAAATAACCATGAAAAATGAATTTGAAATGATAGATATAGGATTGATGAGATGTTTTCTTGGATTGAAAGTTGTTCAATGAGATTTTGTTATTTTTATTTGTCAATCAAAATATGCAAAATATGTGCTAAAGAGATTTAGGATGATGGATTGTAAACCCACACCAACACCAATTATTGTAGGTTCCAAACTCAACAAGGAAGACATAAGTTCTAAGGTTGACCCAACATTATTTAAAAAACTAGTTGGAAGTCTAATGTACCTTATAACTACAAGACCATATTTGATGTATGTTGTCAGTTTAATCTCAAGATTTATCAAGTCACCAAATAACTCACATTGGCAAGTTGGAAAAATGATTTTGAGTTGTTTATCCAAAACAATAGGATTTGGAACACTCTATTCCAAAAGCAATGATTTTAAGTTGCTTGGATACACTAACAATGACTTTGCATGTAGTACATATGATAGGAAGAGCACTTCTAGATCATTTTTTTTGGCACATGAGTAGTCTCATGGGAATCAAAGAAGCAACCCATAGTCACACTTTCATCAACTAAAACATAGTATGTAGTAGCCACATCAACAACATGTCAAGCAATATGGATGTGTCGTGTATTATCATATTTATTGCATCATCAGGATGATTCAACTACAATATTTTGTGATAATAAGTCTTCCATAGCATTGCCAAAGAATCATGTTTTTCATAAAATAATAAAACATATTGATACCCGATATCATTTTATTAGAGAACTAGTGAACAATGGAGAAATCAACTTTGAATTTTGTAGATCAAAAGATCAATTGACATATATATATTTACCATGGCATTAACAAAGGAGAATTTTGAATTTCAAAGATTGAATATGAGCATTCATGATGTTGTAAATGATGAAGCAACTAGTGGTAGAAAATAGGGAGAGTGTTGTTATAAATGACTAATTTCTCCCACACCATTTGTTGTATTTAGTGTCAATACCTTTAGTTATTGTGTCGAGAGGCACTCTACAACCCAGTATGAGGGAGCTCTTGTTAGTCGAGTGTTTGTGGAATGCTTGTCGAGTTTGTCGAGTAACAAAATAATATAAAGTAAACAAAAAAGAATAATACAAAGTAAAAAGTAAATATGAGGGAGATCATGTAACTTTTATCGAGTGTTTGTCAAGTAACAAATAATACAAAGTAAACAAAAAAGAATAATACAAAGTAAAAAGTAATAAATATTATGTCGGCCATAAACAAAAAAGAATAATACAAAGTAAAACATAAATATGGCGGAGATCATGTAATTTCTATTTCTTATGTCGGCTATAGTAATTTCTTTTTACTAGCTCTCCTTGAATAGCTCCTTGAGTGCAATACCTGATCCGAGGTTTGCACCTCGGGAGATTTGATCTCTCTCAATGCTTGATAGAGCCTAGGATTTGTATCTAGGCTGGTTGATATGACTATCTTAGTAAGACACATTGTTTTTGGGTAATATGGGTTGTTCTGTTCCTACTAAGAAAAAAACACAGAGCATTTTGTATGTTGGTTGTAACATAAAGTTCTATCAAATGAATAAATAAAAAAACATCTATTCTATATAATATTTTGTTTAATAAATAAGCTATAGCTTATTCATGTATGTTTATTGTGTTTTTTTTCCTCCCTTCCTAAAAAAAAATAAACAAACAATTACAAAGTTAATGGTACTAACCATTGATTAAAATAAATATTAAATTAAAACACAATTATCTTAAAAGATAAAAGAATAAGCAAAACAAAAACAATGTTTATATAATAAACCAAAGCATCCTTCAATCCCATGATATAAAAAGATGGATATAATGTTTGTTCACAATAGAAAATACAATTGGAATATGATGACAAATAGACTAGTAGAATAGTGGGTGTGCCCATGAGGCGGTTGGTTTTTTAATCTCTCCATGGGTATTGGTCTCTCAGGATTTTTTGCAGCTTGTTTTATGAGGTGCTTGTGACATTGTAGGTGGATCTTTTTGTAATTTTTTATATGCTTTACTATGAAGTATAGATTTTTTTAGTGTAAAAAAAAATAGTGGGTGTACCCCAGTGGATTCTTAGACATCATAAATATTCTAAAACAAGTTTAGCTCAAAGATTATAAAGATTGTTTAGATATGACTTGGGTTCCACATTTAGGTGACGCTGCTATGCTACATATTATAGTATATTAAATATATCTTTTGCTTCACACCGATCATACTCTATTATATTAAATATAATGGTTTGCTTCACACCGATCAAGCTCATGTGAAGTGAAACATTCACATTTACAACATGTATGAGATTTTTTGGAGAAGACCATGGAAAGCAAAGTGTAATTTCCTAATGATAGAAATTTCAAACGTTAGATTGAATTCTTGGGAAATTTATATGAAAAGATATATAAACTTATAGTGTATAAATTTGTTAATAAAAAAAAATATATAGAATTATGGTGTATAAACTTGTTAATGGATTTGTGAGTTTTGATTAAAATTTAATTTAAATATTTTATATTATGAAATTTTATAAAAGAAAATGTGATTATAACTTTTTAATAAGTCGAATTATCATTATCTCCCATTCCGTGAGGCATAAGTTACTTGGTGCTAATTATAGTACAAATTAGAAGTTTTTTTTTATAAATAGTTTTCTGTTGAAAGACAATATGGAGATTGAATGCATTGTAAACAATTTGTTTTATTTACAAGATAAGAACAATTAGGAAGATGAATTCCTCATTTCTTTGGGACAATTTAAGAGATTTCTTATTATACTTTTTAAGTATTATTATGAAAACACGGTATATAACAATTATGGGAACTGATTAGATAAATGATGACATATATCTTTAAAAAGATATATGAAGAATATAACTATGTTTTTCTCAATAAATACAATTATGGTTTTAAAAAAAAAAACTTCTTAATAAATCATTAATCAATTAAATTGAAATTGTTGTAATGATGTGTATACTTATATTGTGTATATCTAATTGAATATTCAAAGAATGTGGGTACATCTTTTTATCCAAATTTCATGATTTTGTCCCATTTTTGTGAAATAGTTATTATGCTTTTTTATAAGAATAGTTATGATTATATTATATAAAAAGGTGTGGTTCACCTTATAATTGAGAAATACAAAGATTAAAAATAGAACATGTTTATTTATTTGGATATCTGAATCCCTCATAGAAATAGAGCTTTTAGGCTTAATTGATGGCTAATGAAAATATTTGATAGGCTACCTCATTTTCTTGTTATTCCCATCTTGATTTCCTTTCCCTTGTGAGAGGACTAGGGGATGAACCTCTCTTAAGGGCATCAACAATGGAGAGTGATTGATAATTCTTAAATGGACCCACTTACTTCATTGGAGTTCCAAATGGCCATATTGTATGCAATGCTAAGACTTTCTCTAAAGGAATTGGATCCCTTGCTTCTTCCTCTTCCAAATCTGCAACCTCTTTGTCCTCCTCTAAATCCTTTGGATCCTTTGCTTCTTCCTCTTCCTTCTCTACTCCCTCTAGGTCCAAATTGATTTCCTTGCTTTCATCCATTAGAGGCTCTTCATATCTCCGAATTATTTCTTGAAATGCATCCTCTATTGAGGCCTTTGATGTTGTATATGTAGGATTCATTGGAGATAGTGGTCCATCATTAGGTTTTGGAGGGATCATACATGGTTCTACCTCTGTGTTTCCCTTATCCACTTCCTCTAAAACTTCAAGTGCCTCGAATTTGTTGTTTCTCATAATGGGAAGACTTTTTTTAGCATTCTTTAGTTTCTATGACCCCTGGATTGTTGCTTTATTCACTTTTAAGTAGCTGGCTTGAAAGGGTTTTTTTCTTTAAGGAAGCGGATTTGTTTTCTAGTTTTTAAGGAAGTCTGGTTTTCTTGATCGAAACAATTATTGACGAAGTGTCCTTATCTGTGATAGAAATTGCATTTAAACAGAATTTGCTCATAATCTAGTGCTTGAAGATGACTACATTCACCCATATTAATTTGGATTCCCTTCGAGAGGCCATTCTCTAGATCCACCTCCACACGTATTCTAACACAAGTGTATAGATTTCCCTTTGGTTATGCTCCATTAAAAAAATGCCCCAACTTGTTTCCTATCTCTTTAAGAGTAATTTCATTTCAGAGCATTAGTGGGAGTGAGGTAGTGTAAACCACACATAGGCCGTTGTTATCTCTTCTAAAAAATTGAAATCAAGAGAGCAGTGTGTGAGGAATATACCCATATATCCCATGAATTAGGGTATGGATAAAAAAATCAAATCACGATATTCCTTGTAGTGAAAAAAATCTCTTTATGAAGTGGATGGAAATACCTATCCTAAGAGCTTGGAAATCGTTAGATCTTCTATCCATGCTTCTATGGTTCTTGCATGGTTCCTGAACTGGTGATGGGATTATAAATATTGTAGCTAATTTTGTTGTCAAAACATGAATTGGCCATGATCCTAAAAGGCTTGTGATTGTTCTCGTGCACATAGAGAGAATGATGACTCTTTTCCTTGGTGCTAGAATTAGAAGACCAAATTGAGGGACACCATCCTTCTTTTTAACAAAACAATTTTACAGTGGACAAGTTCCTTTAGTAGACTTCAAAGCTTGAACCTGTTTTACAAGCCTCCACCTTCTCATTTAAGTCATATGCCATTACCACTAACCACGACAGGGGTGTAGTGGATGGCTCAAATTGAGGATGAAAGTCTCCCACATGTATAAAATCTAGGTCCACACAAGTCTCAAACCAGTACCAACCAGATTTGACATAGGCATACAACAACTATCATGAAAACCCTAACACTAACCGTGAGAGATTAGAAGGCATAATCTCTATTTCCATTTTTTGAATACACAACACGAGGTTTGAAATAGTTATATTATTACTTATTTGGGCACCCCATTTGTCCTTACATGGTACAATTGCATGGTACAACATCATATAAAGGCGATATCATTTCGATGATACATCGCCAACTAGATCTTTTGATTTGAGGTGAGCCAAAACATCAAGTGATGCTCTCTAGCCATTCCTCGATCTTATCTCCAATCTGTCCCCCATAGAATTCGAGGACTCACACCTTCTGGAATTCCCTAACCATGTTAACAAGAGTTGTTTCTTTGATTTTTCAATAATTTGAATCATTCTGCATGGAATAAACTTGTCAAAAGTATTTTTGTTTGCGTGAGGTATACCTCTCGTTGCACATGCACTTAATAAAGTTATACGTGCCACCCTCAAGCTCGCACCTACCTCCAATACGCAACATAGTGTAACTCAATTCTCCTAGACCTTTCTGTGCCGAGGAAAGGGATGATGGGATTATAATGAATTTTGTGTTTTAACCATATTTCCTTATTGTGATGATGTCAACTAAGCAAATTATATAATTATTTTTTTCTATTATACACATCAGATTACATGAATTAATAAGCATGACAACCCGTGGGTTCATGGTACTAAGATGTAGGACCTTCTCTTTTCACATAAAAACAATATTTTCTCTTTAAAAAAACTAATGTCCTGCAACCTTTGATGTGGCAGCCAGTGCCCTAAACCACCATTATGGGGTCTAACACTCTTCGCACTCGCACTTCAACTCGTAGTCTCCAACATCTTTGATGTGGCAGCCATTGCAGTAAAACCATTATGGGGTAAAACCATTATGGGGTACATCTTATCATCTTGACACATTGGAATCCATCATTAATGCATCATTAATGCTCTCAACCTCAACCTTTTCATTTTGAGAAAAAACTTTCTAATAATATTGTATTATTTATGTTTTTATGGTTTTGTTGGTGCGATGTTAATTGATATTTATGAATGTATATTAGTCTGTGATGATTGTCTTCACTATTTATATCATTTATATTTATATTATTTATTTTCTGGTTATTTGTATTATTTATGTTTTTATTGTTTTATAAGCGCAATGTAAACTCACATTTACTCAAATTTATGGATAATACTCATTGATAAATGTTTTTACAATGGGTATTATTTATGTTTTTTATATTTTATGTTGTATTGTTTAAGTTTTTATGTTTTGTGAATATGAGTTAATTGTTCTTAATTTGATAACTAAATTATGATAGAATTTATTACCTTCCAAATATATAAAATCATTTTCAAAAAATAAAACTATATAAAAACAAAAAAACATGTCGTCAAAATTACTAGCATTTGTACTATATTGATAAATGGAATCTACGTTGTTACAAACTAACCCACTGGACTTACAATCCATATTTATGACACATAAATTCCTTGTATTAGGAAAAACATAACTAATACTAACTTTTTAAGGATAATGAAAAGCGCATAAATATCAACATCCTTAATCCCATTTTTTAATCAGGAGAAGCACCCATAGACTTCATCCAAAAAAATCTTCATCGTCCAATTTTTTAAAAATATAATTATATTAATCCATTTGTTATTATAATTTCCATTATAATATACGGGATCTTGGCCATGTGCCATGTGCATTTTTAAGTATGACTGCTTTCCATTACCGATTCAACGATGAACCAACCCTGGTTGTTTTAAAAATCTATTCATAATGGACACTCTCAATTCAGCCACTAAGGAGGGTTCAAGATGGTAGGAAAAAAACAGACAAAGAAACATACATAATCAGAGGTTGGAGTGTTATTTGGAGGAATGAATTTATGGGAGCTTATTTTTGGTTTGACATGGAACACGTTTTTATTCAATGAAACGATGCCATAGTTCATTTTTTGGTCTAATTTCACTATATATTGAGAAATACTCACCAGATTATTTATGTGGAGTCACTAATACATCTTTCTTCAATTAAGAAAACCCTATTTTTAATTCATATCTCCTAACTATATATTGATGAATACCTACCAGACTCTTTTTGTTGAGTCCCTAATACTTCTTTTCATTTAAGAAAACTCTATTTTTTAATGGATACCCCCTTTTTATATCCCATTATCTTTAAAATCAACCATACACTAAGCCACCTAATACCTACACCATATTGACCTTATTTTTCACAATTTAAAACCCTTCTTTACGAATTAATGATGATAAGATATTGATAAACAAGATGAAACCATATGATAAATCTTGATTTCTGTTATAGAGAGATGCATCATGCTTCTCCCTATATTCATTCTTTCATTCATTTTTGCTAATTCTTTCCTACAATGGCACATCAGAAGATCTTTTCACTTAACTAAACCCACATGAATTTTTGTAACTGATTTTGGGTAAACTCTATTAATTGTGGATTTTCTAGTATTGAAAAGTAGAAGTAAAAATCCATAGCATGCTACTTTGGATAATTGACTCAAACAACTATGGAATCCACTTTGTTAAATGTCCAAGGTCTGGAAGCTTCATCAACTATGTAGATCTTCCATTTTCTAGTGAAGATGTTTGATGTGGTGCATAAACCAGTAGAACTGAAGATGGGAATCACGCTTGATTGAACTCAAAAGCTACTCTTTCTTTTCCAAATTTTTTTGGAGTTGCGGTTGGGTGCTAAGGCCATGGACGATGATAGAAAAGATGTTCTCCAGGCTGCTTAGGTTTTTGTTTCATTACTACATTTCAGTTTCAAGTTGCCCAGTAATTACACCGATAGGTGTTTATATCTTCGAATTTGGGGTGGAATACCATATATGCTTTTCCTAGATTGAAGGAGGATGGGACAAGTGCACTATCCATATTGATTTTATGGGCATTGTTCAAAATTTGAAATAAACAATTATAAAAAAGAAATATACAAAATATTTGTTAGCTAATGCATGACTAACTCTTAGCTTATACATGGATAACAAGGAGTGATAAACAAACAATTTAACTAAAGAAGGTAACAGGTAGTTGAGGCATAGACAACAGGTGATTACAATTAACCATGGAGAACAATTAATAGATAAATGGGTCATGGCACTTAACTTGTGACCTATCATTATTCACCGACCACAAGTTAAGTGGTTGTACTAGTTAAATATTCATATAAACAAAAGAGAGCACATGCGGGAGGTGTTGTACTATGTTATCGGTCGACTTATTATCGGAGGTGTTAAAAACATATAATAAAGTGGAGTACAAGTAGGTTTAATTAATCTAATTATTAGAATTTTCACCACAAACAAAGTAAATTTACAAATAACTATTTTGTAAATAATCTAATTAAATTGTGTATTTTTTATCTTATAAATTAAATCAATGTTTTAATTTGTAAATATATTAATCCAATTATTGACATATTATATTATTGTCTCTTGAAATAAATACTCAATACAAAATATGATTGAAAAATAATTAAAGAATATTAAATTTTGATTTATTAAAATTTTAAATGTGGTGATAAAAGTGATTTGATGAAATTTAATTATTAGATTGGGAATTTTGTATAGATGTTATTAAGTTCTTTGTCAGAGTCATTAGGAGGTTTTGAGCATAATTTAGGTGTTGGAGCCTAGGCTGCAGCTATAGTAAAGCTGCAAATTTTGAGGAAAAAGTATAAGTGTGGAAGAGAAAGTGCTAATTTTGAGCAAGCACCAATTTTGGGCAAAAGTAAGCAATGCGCAGTACGACGCCAGATGGACGAGCTCAGTGCAGATTACGGGCCGGAAATCGTAGAGCTCGCGCGCACACGTCAAAGAAGAGTGAAGGCGGCCGAGTAGAAAGCTCAGCTACCACAATAAATGAAGCAACAGAGTAGAGGGCTCAGCTACCCTCATTAAGGCTAAAGTACAGAAGTTATGGTTGCTCTAACCAAGGAAGAGCAACGGACAGAGGCATTGAAGGCAAAGGATAAGGAATAGATAACGATGAAGCGGCGCCCATACCCGCAAGTTGCGCCTGAAATCACGGAGTCTGTAGGAAGCGGCGACGTGACTGCAAGCGGCGCCTACAGTACACCTAGCCATGTCCGCGGTTAGGGTTTTTGGGGATTACTGTTGGGAAAGGCCCACAGTCTTGTAAAGGTGTGACCGACAAGGCCACCTATATATATGTATAATTGATAAGGAAAAGAGTTAGTTAGTTAGTCAGTTGTTGGGTTTTGTTGTCGTGGATTGTTTTCTACTGTGTGTTAGAAGACAAGAGTAGAATCAGATAGCCGAGGAGCTAATCCCTGAGTTTCCAGACCATCTGAGTCGACGTCTGAGCCATTGTAATCTCTGAAGGAGAAGAGACTAGGTCTAAGAGAAGGGTTCCCAGCTGTGTGCGTGGAGTTTCCCAGATAGATCTAAGGCTGCAGCTGTGTGCGCAGCATATTGTGTAATTCTCATTGGTGATAATATAGAATACAATTGTTGTGAATATGATTTTCTAGTGGGAGTGACCCACATAATTCTAGTTGTTATGATGCTGAGTTGCGTGAATGCATGTTTATGTTTACTATCTATGTTTACGTAGAGATTTCGCTATCTTTATGAACGCATATGTTGAGTTCTCAAAGCTTCCTAATAAGTTATAATTGTTAAGTGTTGAAGGAGTCTGTAGAGCTCTAACGCCGCAGCGCCAAGGTGGTGTGTTACTGCACAGTGGCGCAAGTCCAGAGACACCAGAGCATCGGACGAAGTCGGTAACGCCTCGCGCGCAGGTGCGACACTACCGCGTAGTTGGGTCAGTGGAGTGGCTTTCAGCGCCGTCGCACTGAGAGATTCGTGGAAGGATAAGACATTCCGCGTCGAGGAATCCTCCTGGGCGGAAGGAGAAGTAATCTTCGCATTGCTAGGCTAAGGAAACTTGATTCCTTAGCCCCCCATAAGCCACTTCGGGTGAGACCTTGAGCTGCTGCGCAGCTCGTTTCCGAGAGGGCCAGTGCGCCAAGGGGTTTTGTTGCTGCGCATCCTGAAAACCCGGGTCTGTCCAAAAAGCAGCCAACAAATGGTTCCGTTGGCTTGGAGACTTGTTACTCCAGCGACGTGCGAGATTAATTCAAAACCTAGAGAAAATGAGAGCCAACAAATGGTTCTGTTGCCTTGGAGACTTGTTACTCCAGTGACATGCGAGATTAATTCAAAACCTAGAGAAAAGGAGAGCCAACAAATGGTTCCGTCGTCGGTTTTAACCCTGTTATGTTAAAAAAAATGTGGTGCTGGAATCCTACAGCTAAAGAAATTCAAGACTGGTTTGATTCAAAGGCTGAAGAATTCGCTGAACGTGAAAATAGAAGTCCTAGACTGCAGACAGAGGACTGGCTGCAGAAGCATATTTATACTGACCTTCACGAGATTTTCTTCGTCACATTTGCACTTGAGTTGCATGCGTGGATATCCAAGCTAGCAGATACTCAACCCACTGTGCATGTTGAGCAACCCGTCGTTTGGACGCCTGAGCTAGTTAGCATTTTGAAACGGGTCGATAATTCTGTGTCCCGCGCAGTAGACTTTTGGTTGAACAGTCTGCTGGAAGGCTTCATCACTGAATTTGTAGTAGATACCAGAAAGAGCTTCAACGAGGCTGAGAGGAGTTTCTTCAAAGCATACAGGGGTAAGTTCTTAAATTCTCTGAGCCTATCAATTAAAATGCTCTTACATGAAAAAGGAAAACTATGCATAGCTTCTGATGAATATCATAGACAAGTAATGTCCGCAGATTTTGATAGTGATCTTGAACTTATTGGTTGCACTCGTAGTGGAAAACGGTATAAAGTAGGCCTTGACCGACATCCTGTCGAGTCTAGCCTAGAAGATAGTCAAGCTCCTAGAGCGAGCCATATAGAGAGACAAGGGAGTGCTCATATCCCTTATAACCCTTTTACACCGCAAAAGCCAGACGGGGCTCATTATAACCCCGCAGTAACACCTTCTAGTAGCCCGCACGGTACTTCTAGTACCTCAGCTCCACCTTTGTTTAACCATCCCGGAGGCAGTGCCACAGCACCTCCGCATCGACCTCGCGCAAGAAGGATGGGTGATGACATGAAGCTACCAACTTTTAGGGGAACAGGGCTAGAAGACCCTGAGTAGCACTGGTTTCTATGTGAAGCCATTTGGACGATTAAGCAATTTAATGATGATGATGTTAAGCTGGTTTAGTTAGCAACCACACTAAGAGAAAGAGCCTTAACTTGGTTTATGAAATACTCAGCAGCACAGAATAGGACGCTTGCTGAGGTAAGAAATGCTATGATTAAAGAATTCAAGAAACCGAAATCAGAATCACAGTGTATAACCGAGCTTAAAGACATAAAATAGTTACCTACAGAGTCAGTATGGGACTTTGACCAGAAGTTCAAAGCCTTGATAGATCAAGTAAGCTTTGAGTTTGCACCGCAGCAGCATAAAGAGTGGTTCATTGCTGCACTGCTTCCTCATATTATACTTCCTCTTATGCAACATAATCTCACTACTCAGGAACAAGCTCTAGAGATGGCTATGAAACTAGAAGCTTCACCAATTGCTGGATCAAGCAATGAAGTTGCGCAGTTGCAGAACCAATTAGCAAATTTAACCCTGCAAGTGCATGATATTAAGAAAGGAAAGGGTGTTAACGAATAAGTTTGGTGTACGAAATGTAGAGCGCAAGGTCATTCAAAGGACCATTGCCCTGTTTTCATAGATTATATTGCAACTGGAGCACCTAACCCTTTACCACAGGCTCAAGGGCCTTGGTGTGAAATATGTAGAACTAGAGGTCATAGACCACAAGAATGTCCCTTATTACAGAAATATGTACAAACTCCAAAGAATCTATATTGCAATTTCTGTAAATCAGTAGGCCATGATGAGAATAACTGTAGAGCATATGAGCTTATGATAGAAAGAAGACATGATGTCTATAGAGTACAGTTAGAGGCACAAGGACCCGTAGCAGAACCACAGTATGACCAAGCTCGTGAAGGCCGAGGAGGAAATTATAGGGGCCGCGGACGCACAACAGGTTTCGGTCATGGAAGAGGACAGGTCACTTGTTATAACTGCGGAACCCAAGGCCATTATGCAAGGGATTGCCAAAATCCTACAACCCTCTGCAGATACTGTAAATCTTATGATCATATCATCGAAGAATGCCCTCAGTTGATGGCCAAGATGCAGGAAAAGAAGCCACAGGTTAACCAAAACATCCAGTTCATTGGAGTAGAAAAAAGAGAACCAGATCCTACAGTGAATATAGTGACGCGCAGTGGAGTAACTACTGGTGCGCCAAAGTCGAGCATTAGTAAGCCAGTGACGCAATGGGTGCGCCGTGCTAATATCAAACCAGCCCCGCTTGAATTGCAGAAGCAAAAGGAAGCATTCAAGCAAGCTCAAGAGTATTTCTCAGATCCCCGAACATCAACTTCTACCGCAATTGCGCATAATGATATCAGACCGCGCATGCCATGTCAAGAGAACCTGGTGTGAGAGCAGGCCACTACATCGGGAAGGCCTGATGACGAAGATGCACTAGGCAGTGTTCATGCGTTCCTACGAAACTGTTTAAAGTTGTTGCGCAATGAAAAAGCAACTCTAGAACTCCAACACCTGTTGGATCAATGTCAACAATCTCCTTCGATGAATACACTGCAACGTGTTGTTCATCAGATTGGCAGTTATACCAGAACTGGAAAAGAGATGAGACTCACAGCGCAGATTGGAGCATTTGAAATGGATGAAGTCATTCTGGACTTAGGCTCAGAAGTTAATGTTCTCACCATGCAGACATGGGAACAGATGGGTAGTCCTAAGCTTACCAGATCTCCAATCCAGCTAAGACTTGCAAATCAACAACAAGTTTCCCCATTGGGCAGATTAACCAATGTACCCATTGACATTGAGGGAGTAAGAAGTTCTCCAGACTTCGAAGTAATCAAAATTCTGGATGATAGTAGACCTTACGTAGCACTTTTAGGCATAGACTGGGCATTTGATAACTTGGCTGTCATTAATTTGAAGAAAAGAGAGATGACCTTTGAGGATGACCAGATTAGGGTCATCGCACTGCTTGATCCCCTTCAAGGACCACGGTATATTGAACCTATTCGAGCGGAAGAAGAAGTGCGCCACATGGAAAGTTTGTATCAAATGACTGCTAATCACAGTGACTATGTCAATCCCACAGCAGACAGCCATATCAGCTGGCGATGCGACAGCTCGTATGCATCAGATTCAGACGCAGGATTGGAAAACTGGCAGAATCGCTTACATGAGATTTCTGCAAGGCGTTGCGCCATGGTGACTAAATCCATTAGATGGATTGGCACAGAATTGAATAACACTCCAATCTTTGATGGTTTAACTGAAGTAAGTGAATTCATACATGCGTATGAACAGGACATTCCAGATGAGCAGCGCATACAAGCATTGGATGTAGCACTACGCGCTACACCCGCAAGATGGTGGGGTGCGCATAAAGAAAATATTGACACATGGCAAGACTGTCGCAGATTGATACTGCGTAGATTTCAGGAAAATGCAGCAGCCGTGTTGCGCAAATATGATGGACAGAGTGACCCCAGGTCACATATTGAAGCATGTATTCAGCAATGGTTAGATATTCTAGAGGATGAGTGGGTTCACCTATTCATCCACACGTTGGATACAGTTCCAAGGAACTGGTACACTGAAACAGAATTGCGCAGAGGCACTATCACTTGGCCTCTTATGATTGAAAGTTTTCAACTTACCTTCAGCTTTGAGTCAGAACATCCAAGCATCGATCAGTCTTTGAAGTGTATTAAAAAGAAGGTATTTGAAAAAGGTCCGTTACCAGAATATTCTCAATTGGATTGGGCTGTCCAGATGGAACATGCCCTGGAATGCTATAATTTCACCGTTGAAGAAGAGGAGGATGATCCTCGCAACATCCATATTCAAGAATCAGAAGGGACGCGCAGAGTCGAAGGCCCTCAGCTTGACATCCCTACCATTACAGAACACATCAAGCTCAAGAATATTAACATTGGTACAGAAGCTGAACCCAAGTTTGCTTCTATAGGAGATTATTGGGATGATGAAACTGTTGGCCATATTGCATATTTACTAGGTGACTACCAGGATATCTTTCCTACCAAGTTTACAGAAATGAAAGGCATACTAGGAGATTTAGGAGTTATGCGCATACCTTTGAAAGCGGATGCTAAGCCAGTAAAATAGCGCCCATACAGGCTGAACCCGCGGTATAAAGAAAAGGTAAGAGAAGAAATTGATAAGATGCTCATAGCAGGTATCATTGAGCCAGTAGAGGAAAGTGATTGGATTAGTCCGATGGTCGTACAAGAGAAAAAAATGAAAGGTGAAATAAGAATCTGCGTGGATTTGCGCAAGCTCAATGACGCATCAATGCATGATCCATTCCCTACGCCCTTTACAGATGAAGTGCTTGATAATGTTGGAGGACAAGAGGCTTACTCCTTCACTGATGGCTTTTCAGGATACCATCAGATCAGAATTCACCCGGAAGACCGCCATAAGACTACTTTTGCGACTGAATGGGGCTCATTCCAGTATACGGTAATGCCCTTTGGTCTTAAAAATGCTCCTGCTATCTTCTCAACAGTCGTTGTTGCTGTGTTTAAAGAATTCATTCATAAATTTCTAGAAGTCTATTTTGATGATTGGACTGTGTTTGGTTTACTAAAAAACCATATCGGGAACCTGAGGATGATGTTAGAAAAATGTAGACAGTATCAGATTTCCCTTAACTTGAAAAAATGTATATTTTGTGCACCTTTCGGTATTTTGTTGGGTCATATTGTATGCAGACAAGGACTTCTGATGGATCTTGCGAAGGTTGCCATCATTGCTAATTTACCTACGCCCAACTCAGTCAAGCAATTACGCACTACATTGGGACATACAGGATACTACAAGAAATTTATCAAGGGTTATGCAAAGATCACTGCGCCTATGGAAAGACTGCTGAAGAAGGATTCAAAGTTCCAATGGACAGAAGAATGCCAACAGAGCTTGGATACACTTAAAGAAAATATGATCACAGCACCTATTCTAGTTTTCCCAGATTGGAGAAAACCTTTTCATGTTCATGTAGATGCTTCTTCCATAGCATTGGGGGTTGTGCTCACACAACCGGGAGAAGGAGGTATTGACCACCCCATTGCCTACTCGAGCCGAAAACTGTCAACAGCTGAGAAGAACTACACCACTACAGAAAGAGAAGGACTAGCTATGGTGTATGCCTTACAGAAGTTCAGACACTATCTATTGGGCGCTCATTTTAAAATGTATACTGACCATTCTGCTTTGAAATACTTGGTCAATAAGCCAGTGTTAGGGGGAAGAATTTGCAGATGGCTACTGCTCTTCCAGGAGTATGATTTTGAAGTTATTGTGAAGCCAGGTAGATTGAATGCAGGACCTGACCATTTATCTCGGATAAAGTCAGGAGAGGAACCTACAAATCTGGAGGACAATTTGCCTGATGCACAGCTATTTGCCGTTCAAGCAGCCGATGAATATTATTCCGATATTCTTGAGTTTCTCACTACCGGGCAACCGCCAGTTGAGTTTACAATCCAGCAGAAGAAGCAACTTGTTGTCAAAGCCGCAGACTTCACCTTGATAGCAGGACAGCTCTATAAGTTGGGCCCTGACGAAGTCTTGCGCAGATGTATCTTACCGCATGAGAAGAACTCATCATCGTCGAAGCACACTCAGGAGCCGCAGGAGGCCATTTCGCAGGAAAGCCGACTGCGCAGAAGATCTTAGCTGCAGGTCTTTGGTGGCCAACATTGCACAAGGATACTAAGGAATTCTGCAAATACTGCGATGTGTGCCAACGGACAGGAAAACCTTCAAGAAGAGATTAAATGCCGCTAAGACCCCAGATAACACTGCGTGCTTTTGATAAGTGGGCCATTGATTTTGTGGGACCTATCACCCCACCAGGAAAGAGAACCGGCGCGAGATACATCATCACAGCTACTGAATACCTCACCAGATGGGCTGAGGCCAAGCCAGTTAAGAATTGCGACGCTGTCACTGCCGCGCAATTCATTTTTGAGAATATTGTCACAAGATTTGGATGTCCACTGATTCTAATGAGTGACCAGGGCACACATTTTCTGAATGAGACTATCTTGGCCCTTACTGAAGAATTCCACATCAATCACCACAAGAGTACACCCTACCACCCTCAAGCTAATGGTACGGTGGAAGCATTCAATAAAATTCTCGAGAATGCCCTGACGAAGATCTGTAACCAACAAAGAGATGATTGGGACCTTAGAGTCACAGTTGTGTTATGGGCTTACAGAACCACATGCAAGAAATTAACAGGTCACACACCTTTCAGTTTGGTGTATGGACAAGAAGCAGTTATGCCTATGGAATACATTGTTCCTAGCCTCAGAATTGCGCATATTACAGAAATAGCAGATACTGATACTATGAGTGAAAGACTCTCACAATTGCTTGCCTTAGAAGAAGACAGACTTGTAGCCGGATTCCATCAGCAAGTGCAGAAGGCAAGACAGAAGGCTTGGCATGACAGGCATATTAAGAATAAAGTCTTTCAAGAAGGAGACTTGGTACTCCTCTACTATAGTAAATTCATCAAGTTCCCAGGCAAGTTCCGTGTCCATTGGTTAGGCCCTTTTCAAGTGATGAAGATAATAGACAGTGGAGCAGTTCAGCTTGCAAAGCTCAATGGAGAAGCGCTGCCCACAATGATCAACGGGAGTCAGCTCAAGCTTTATCGCGACGGCCACTCCGCCCTGTCGACTTAATTAGTTGTTGAAGGAGTGCAGTTGCCCAGTGTAGTTGAAAGAGGCATCACATTATCAGTCTACACGGAAGTCGCGAAACACTTTCAGTCTTCGGCTTCCCGCGCAGTTCTTTGAAACATCCGCGCATGTCAATAAAGCTTATTTTGAGCGAGCCTATTTTGCACTCTTGCGAAGTTTTCCCCAGGTTGTCAAACTATCGCTCTTGCGAAGTTCCTTGTTGATAATTTGCCGCTTAAAGAGTTCTCACCGTGAAGCCCTTCATGTGCACAGTTACCTATGCTGAAATGACCCGCCGAAAATTTGAATTGTTCAAATAATGTAGCCGCGTCTGAGTATTAATGCAGGATAAGATCGCCATTAAGTTGTACTTGCTCTAAACACAGTTGGCAGGATTTCCCCAAATATTTGCATTTGAGTTAACAATCTGAAGGACTCGGCACATCTTCCGAAGGATGTCAGCACCGATCCTTCGCAATTAATACACTGCGGAAGCACGTGGGTAGGGGGGTTGTCAACTCATGCAGAGGCACCTATGGCTATTAGCCCCACTTGTCCGCATTTAATATCGCCTTTAGCTATAAATACCCCGCACTTGTATATTTTCGGGTTACTTTTCTCGAGTTGCATAGTGTCTTGTTTGAGAATCCACGTTATTATTTTCCGAGCCGTGCCATGCATCCTATTTCCTTTGTTTTTCAGCGTTCGTATCCTACGCTGTTCCGCCATTTGTCTGTTCAAAGTACTTGTTGTCTATACCAGTTCACGACGGAGAACCTTTCGACTGAAGAACTTGTTCGTCGATTCAAGCGCCAAGGCTTAGATTTTGGCATGGCTACCCCGGTGATGACTTCGACTTACATACATCCTGGTTGGACTGATCCCAGACAATATCCAGGCATAAGGGCGTCTCAACCGCAGCAGCCGAACGAGTCCGTTCCAGAGCCCCTGGCTACTATGGCGAATTACATTCCTCCGCGTCCAGATGATGCACCTGAGGTGCATATTCCGAAGAATGCGAAGTATCCGATTCCGCTGCCACCAATGGCGGAAGTCGTGCGACAAGAAGGACCCCTGCTTGGATTCCTTCTGACGGTTAAGTATTCCGATTTCAACTTGGGAGACTACAGAACATATCCTCAGTTCGCACCGGATCGCTATATGACGATAGTCCATAATCCCGTTAGAAAAGTTAATGAATTTGTCCCAAAAGAATTTGCGGCCAATCTGGAGAGGCCTGGACTATTGAACCTGCTGAAGCTACCGCACTTTGGGCGTAGCAATGAGGTCAATGCAGTTGTTAAAACACTGCGTCCTGCGTTCATGGTGGCTACCTTTGGCTGGGGAGGCCAATCGATTTGAATGTCGACTTGATTCACCATATTACCGACATATCTAAGGTTGGTAAGGACCTTAATATTCATTTTGTTGGAAAAGATAAGGATAGAAAGTTGGCTGCAGAGCTGGTGCAAAAATATAAAATATTGCGAGGAGATCGGGCTTATGACCTCACTAGAGTGGAAGATGAAGCACTAAGATTCACTGGTAGTCTGCTGGTAGGCAGACTTCTAACAAAGTGCAGACCTAAAGAAGTTACTGGAGCTGTCGTGGAGCTCGCTATCGCAGCTGCGGAGGGAGAGCAGTATAACTTGTCTCTCTTCCTCCTCAATTCTTTCTTGGACGACTGCCGGAACGTCCAGGACACCGCCGGTCAGTTGTTCCATTTTTCTTGGCTTTTAATTTTATGTGCTTTTGTCGGGTGGAAGGAGCCCCCGAACACCTAGTTCCTTCCGCACCGCGCAGGAGAAGCTGCCGGAATGCGCTATGTCAATCTCTGGGATTCTAGCAATCCCGCGAAGCGCAAGATGAACCGCGCTGTGTTTTGTGAATATTACTATCTCCTCAGGGATACCATTCAGGAAATGACAAGACTGAGTGAGGAGACAACACAAATATATGCAGCCAAGTTGGTCTTCTCTGCCAACTTGCATCAAATCTACTTCCGCCCTTGCGGAATTCAGGAAGAATGGGCCGTCGGCCTTTACCGGATGACTACTGAAGATGTCGCAGAAACTGTGAAATATTGGCCGGACGAATGGAGGCAGGGCATTGAAGTCGCTGCTGCAACGCCACCCCCTGCTGCGCAAGAGAAGGATAAGGGTAAGCAAGTGACAAAGCAGAGAGATGATGAAGGTTCGCTGGAACCAGCGGCCAAGAAACAGAAGGTGTCGCACCCATCTGAGACCATTGCCTCGGGGGTCGACCAGTATCTAAAGGAGCAATTTCGTGAGTTGCGGACCTCGCACGCTCACATCAGAAGTGCTCTGGACCTGCAGTTCGTGGAGATAAAAGGGCTCGCAGGAAGAATCGCACAGACCCATGCGCCAACATCCAGTTCGCGGGCGCCATAGGCATTCCCAAGCACCGAGCGAGTTGAAGAACTTGCAGAGAGGCATACTGTCGTGCACATCCCGCCTACAAGCATGACACTTCCGGATCCTTTGGCCGCACTGCAGGTAAGCGCAGTTGGCCCCATTGAAATAAATTTGTCATTGATTCCGATAGAAACTTTGCAGTTGGTACAAGAGCAAGTCTCTATTGAGCTAAGAGCTAGAGAGCTCTCCACATTCCATGAAAACCAAAGACTGCAATCCCAAGAAATAGAGCTGAAGGCAGGTTACAAGAACATCTCTGAGAAGCTTGTGCTTTACGAGGCACAAGACACTGGGATAAGAAACGTAGTTGATGAAATCGCCCAGGAGATGCCGACCTGCGAGATTCAACTAGACCTTCCTCTAGTTGAGAAAATACAAATTATTGGAGCAAGGGTGAAAGCCTTAGAGTAGGAAATAGTTGCTATGGCTGAGGACCATAGATCGCAGATCGCCGAGTTGGAAGCTCGTGTTGCAGCGCATCCTACAGATGATAGGCAGGAACAATTTGAAGCGCTACGCAGAGCTTCCACACAAATGAAGTCCAGAGAAGAAGAAGCCGAGAACCTGATGACGCAAGCTATGGAGGCTTGGTCTGAGCTTGAGAAGCTCCCTTTCAAAGTCGGCCTTTCGGAACAAGTACAAGCAGCAGAACAGTCCCTAACTGTTCTGAGCGAAGAAGCTAAGACCTTGGAAGGCTTAGCAAAAATGAGGAAAATGGGTGAAGTACGCAGAGTACAACAACAACTGCACAAGCTCAGAAATGAAGATGCCAATCTCACCAACAGCATTCAGCCATTTATGGATGAGTATGCTGAACTTGGTGCCCAAGCCGAGGCAAAGATTAAAGAATTTGTTGAATCGCAATAGATGGTTGATGGCATAACTGAAGAAGAAGCCAATGAAGAAATGGTGCAGACAGCTGCGGAGTGCGTCGATCAAATGGACACCGCTATTGTGAAGTGGAAGGAAGCATTTTCTACGACCAAAGCAAAGGCAGATGCGCAAGTAAAGCGACCACACGCTAGTGCGAGTGGCTCGGGGACGAGCCACAAGTAAGTGTTAGGGGCCTGTTGGAGCCTAGGCCGCAGCTATAGTAAAGCTGCAAATTTTGAGGAAAAAGTATAAGTGTGGAAGAGAAAGTGCTAATTTTGAGCAAGCACCAATTTTGGGAAAAAGTAAGCAGTGTGCAGTACGACGCCAGATGGACGAGCTCAGCGCAGATTACGGGCCGGAAATCGTGGAGCTCGCGGGCACACGTCAAAGAAGAGTGAAGGCGGCCGAGTAGAAAGCTCAGCTACCACAATAAATGAAGCAACAGAGTAGAGGGCTCAACTACCCTCATTAAGGCTAAAGTACAGAAGTTATGGTTGCTCTAACCAAGGAAGAGCAACGGACAGAGGCATTGAAGGCAAAGGATAAGGAACAGATAACGATGAAGCGGCGCCCATACCCGCAAGTTGTGCCTGAAATCACGGAGTCTGCAGGAAGCGGCGACGTGACTGCAAGCAGCGCCTACAGTACACCTAGCCATGTCCGCGGTTAGGGTTTTTGGGGATTACTGTTGGGAAAGGCCCACAGTATTGTAAAGGTGCGACCGACAAGGCCACCTATATATATGTATAATTGATAAGGAAAAGAGTTAGTTAGTTAGTCAGTTGTTGGGTTTTGTTGTCGTGGATTGTTTTCTACTGTGTGTTAGAAGACAAGAGTAGAATCGGATAGCCGAGGAGCTAATCCCTGAGTTTCCAGACCGTCTGCGTCGACGTCTGAGCCATTGTAATCTCTGAAGGAGAAGAGACTAGGTCTAAGAGAAGGGCTCCCAGCTGTGTGCGTGGAGTTTCCCAGACAGATCTAAGGTTGCAGCTGGCTGCGCAGCATATTGTGTAATTCTCATTGGTGATAATATAGAATACAACTGTTGTGAATATGATTTTCCAGTGGGAGTGACCCACATAATTCTCGTTGTTATGATGCTGAGTTGGGTGAATGCATGTTTATGTTTACTATCTATGTTTACGTAGAGATTTCGCTATCTTTATGAACGCATATGTTGAGTTCTAAAAGCTTCCTAAGAAGTTATAATTGTTAAGTGTTGAAGGAGTCTGTAGAGCTCTAACGCCGCAGCACCAAGGTGGTGTGTTACTGTGCAGTGGCGCAAGTCCAGAGACACCAGAGCATCGGACGAAGCCGGTAACGCCTCGTGCGCAGGTGCGACGCTACCCACGCAGTCGGGTCGGTGGAGTGGCTTTCAGCGCCGTCGCGCTGAGAGATTCGTGGAAGGATAAGATGTTCCGCGCCGAGGAATCCTCCTAGGCGGAAGGAGAAGTAATCTTCGCATCGCTAGGCTAAGTAAACTTGATTCCTTAGCCCCCCATAAGCCACTTCGGGTGAGACCTCGAGCTGCCACGTAGCTCGTTGCCGAGAGGGCCAGTGCGCCAAGGGGTTTTGTTGCTGCGCATCCTGAAAACCTGGGTCTGTCCAGAAAGTATCCAACATTAGGTACCTTGGGCCCTAAATGAGGCTTCTAGGCATCTAGACCAAGATTAGGTACCTTATGTCGTAAATGAAGCTTGTAGACCATCACAACAACTCAAACTACCACACATGCCCCCTGATGATGTTCTTAGCCTTGATGTGTGGATATTGATACGATTACGAAGCTTCAATTACTGTAGGTGGGTCTAGGGGCCCTCAACATGGTTAAGGGAAGAAACCTTGAACTTAGGTAGTAAAGGAAGCTTCTAGGTAGTCAACAATATGAATTATGCATCAAACCATTACACATGACGTCTTGATGGGATCCTTGGTATTAGAATAGGGATATCTATGGAATTAGGAGGATTTTAGAACTAGGTATGGGGCTCAGGGTCCCATACATAGTTGAGGGTAAAAAATCAAATGATGGGCCCTAAAGGAAGCACATATGCATCATGGTCAAGAAATATGTTGCAAACCATCACATGAGACCTCTTAAGGTTATCCTTGGCACACAAGTGTAGATATGGGAGATATTATTATGTTTTGAGCAATAAAAATGGGTCTTGAGGCCTTGGACATTGTGAGGGGATGAAATCCAAGCCTTAGGGGATGGCACAAGGTAATGCTACCCAATGATGACATGTTAGTTGCAATGGAAATCTAGAAAAAAAAATTATGATCACTAAAAATAAATATTCGAGGTACAAGCACAAATTTTTAGAACATGTCATAAAGAGATGAAACATACACAATCAAGATACCTTATGAAAAATTAGTATAAATCCAAGAAAATGGACTTCTCCTAAGATTGCTACGTTACTTTTTTCTAAAAAATAATGCATATGCTCGCGTTAGGCCCCGGGTTTGGTATGTAAACAATGAAATTTTTTGTAGAGTTGTAGATAATATTTCCAAAACAATATTTCCATAAATTTTAATATTTATTTTAAATATTTTTTAAATTAAGAAAGTCAGTTTATCCGTGAGATGTAGAACAGTTGGTGGCGGGGTTTGGTTAAGACGCCCCTTAAGTGGAAAGGTCGTCGGTTCTAATCCCGCAGATATAAAAAAATCCAACCATGTTAAGGGTTGGTGCGGTCCAGGCCGGGTGCGATCCCCAGGTGATTTTGACGGCTTAGATGCCCCTGGTTCGTGGTAACTTAGCCAAAGGCAAACTTGCTAGTCAAGGAGGTTCCACCACTTTGCCAATTTTTTTTTTTTAAGAAAGTTAGTGAATCCATGGAATGAAAAGGTGGAGTGTTAGAACCCGGTATGAGGGTCTTAACACAATTAATTAACTTTTTTTTACTGTGTAGATCTTCATTTGTACTTATGGAGGTTCTTTTTCATTTTAAATATAGGTGAACCAATCAAAACTTACAAAGAGAATAAGAGACCTATGTTTTTTTACAAATTCTACATATGACCAAATAAAAATGAATAAAGAATATAAAACAATATTGTCTTCCTAATATATATCTATATCTATATCTATCTATCTATCTATCTATCTATCTATCTATCTATATATGGAATCTATAGAAAGAGCTCTATAAGTGTGCGAAATTTCATTAGCAACAAACATGTAGGGCATAGGTAGATTCGAGATTGAAAAACAAGGAAATAAAAAAATGGACGTGTTTTGTTAGTTGTAGGATCAACCTACAGGTTTGACAACACAAACCTAAAACCAAAGTGGACAACTCATCCACCATGTAGGTGGAAAAAGTAAATTGCGCCATTCTTTTTTTAAATTAGAAACACGCACATATTATTAATGCATGCATTTTTTTTTAAATTAATGCGATTGTGTTATCTTTATTTCTTCTCTTCTATCCCCCCTCTCTCTCCCATTGTCCCTAACCCCCTCCATTCTCTCTCCCTCTCTCTCTCTAACCCGTCTCTGCTTATCCCCCATCTATATATCTCTCTATCCTCTCTCCCCCTACCCCTAACTGCGTCCCCCCTTCTCTGTATCTCCCCGCTCCACCCGTAACCCCAAACATCTCTCTCTATATCCCCTCCTACCCCTAAACCAACTCCTGATCCTCTTTATCTCTCCCCTTATACCCCATATCACTAACCGCCCTCCTCCTCCCCAAACCCCTAACCCCCCAATCTCTCTCTCTCTCTCTCTCTCTCTCTACCCATAAGCCCCCATGTATCTGTCTCTCTTAACACCCCTTCCCCTTACCACTAAGAAACCCCCCATCTCTCTCCCCCTCTCCCCCCTACTCCTCCCACTAGCACTAACCCCCCCCCACCTCTCTCTCTCTCTCTCTATCCATTCCCCCCCTAAACATTACTAAACCCCCTCTCTCTTTCTCTCCCGTAATCCTCCACCTACCTATAACCCCACCAATCTCTCTCTCTCTCTCTCTGTGATCCAGGTGGATATCGGTGCCATCCCACCTCTTCCAACTGGCTCAAAACAGTCTTCTGGCAATTTTCATAATTTACTATTTTTAGCAATTTTTTGGGTCCTGAACTTCTGAGGCTGTTTTGAGGCCCTAAACGACGTTTTTTGGGGTATCTTTTGCCAATGAATTTGATCATCATCATCATTCAATTAGCTGTAGTCCTCGGATAGATCTTTCCAATGAGCTATCGTGCGCCCCAAACGAAGATTGTATGCAAAAGTTACGACTCTGGGAAGTTGATGTACTAACTTACCCAAACGGGTCCCACATGACTTTTGGCGCTTCGTCTCCTAGGGTTAGGTTTTTGGATGTCTAGGGTTTTTGACATTCATGTTTATTGTAAAAGGCCTTGAGAGCCTCATTGTAACCATCTTGTTCCGAATGAGCGCAGCCGTCACATCTCCTCTCAGATATAAGCCGCCGCCATTCCAACAAGCTTGTTTTCCGCTGCATTTTACAGTTTTAGCTTATTTCCTTATTGAATAGAAAACTAGTTTTACTGTACTCTGTTATTTTGTGTTAAGCATCTGGTAATAATCTGTATCCATTTCGTTCTTCTCATAAAATCCGGATCAGTGGTATCAGGGCGGTCTGCTCCTTGTCGTGTTAATGCATGTCCCATACGAGGTCAGGGTACAAAGAATTGGGTCTTGAGCTTGTTTCTCTTGAGGACAAAAGCTCTCGCACGCCCAAGCGACCTCTCATGGAAGGAGAAAAGAAAGATGACGGGACAGGAGATCCTTTCAAAATGTTGCTTGAGGAATCCCTCACGCAACAGAGGAACGAGATGATGGATAGTTTCACGCAAATCCTTCGGTGACTACCAACAAGCGACGCATCCTCCTCGAGCGGAGGCACCTCCCCCTTCAAGGTACAAATCAACTTCGATATTCCTATGTTTGAAGGTCAGATAGACGTAGATGCTGTAGATAAGTGGTTGAATCTACTAGAAGGGTATTTTTCTGTCCATAACTTCTCAAATAGAGAAAAGATTACTTTTGCGCTCCTCAAGGCCGTTCCCCATGTCAAAGATTGGTGGGAAACTGTCTGCGAACAAAAGGACATAGATGAAACCTCATTATTTTCAGCCATGATCACCTGGGAATCCTTCAAGGATGCTATTAAGCAACAATACTACCCTGTTGGAAGTTATGACGACTTGTATACCAAATGGACCACGCTGCGATAGGAAAGAGACCAAGCAGTGCCAGAGTTCACAAATATCTTCCATACCCTGCGCAGCAAGCTGGATATCAAGGATTCAGAGCGACATATGGTGCTCAAGTATCGCAATGGTTTGCATAGATACATCCAGACCGAAATGGAATTTCTAGACATCTCTTCCTTGGGCGCGGCCTACCGATATGCTGTCAAAATCGAGCAGAAGCTCAAACAAAAGATGTGGCAGTCTGGGCCTAGGAACCCCTCACAGCAAAAGACAGGAAAGGGCGGCCCCAACCCACAGAATAAAGGACAGAGAAAAGATGGATAGTATCAGGACAACCAGTCCAAGCCGCAAGCAAAGAAGGACATCGGAAAGACAAAGAAAGATACCAGGAAGTGGTACGACTTCCATAAGAGCCCTTGGCATAACACTGCTGACTGTCGCTCAAAGCAGTTGCTGGTGGCCAAAGTGAAAGCATCTGAATCAGATGCGGATTCTGTCTCTGAGTCCGAACCAGTAAGGGGAAGACGGATCATTGACGCGGAACTGAGTGCCACCATTGCTACCACCAAGCTCCAGCCTTATGAGCCAGATGAGCTAGAAGAAGGAGAACGCCTCTTCCATTCACAGATGTGGGTAAAAGGCACCCCGCTGCACTTCATCGTTGATAGCGGTAGCCAAAAGAACCTCATCTCAGCAAAGGTCGTCAAGCGTCTGGCCCTACACCCACAACCCTGCACCATTGGATGGCTCCGCAAAGGAAGCGATCTCCGCGTCAGCCAACAGTGCCGACTATCGTATGACATCAAGCCCTTCAAGGATGAGGTATTGTGTGATGTTGCTCCTCTCGAAGTTTCAGATGTTCTTTTGGGCCAACCTTATTTATGAAAATTTCATGTTGTATATGAGTCCAGGCCTCGTAGTGTTATTATTTCTTTGAACAGGAAATTGTACAGGATACCCGAGGCAGTCCCTCCTAGTGCTATTTCCTTGATCTCTTCCAAGCAAAGCAGGAAGGTCATCTCTCAGACCGGGAAATTTGTCTTCTTTGCGATTCGCTCTCAGAGTGAGAGAAAGATCACAGCCACATCTATGGCCTTCGCGACCGATCTCTCTACACAAAAAAAGCAAGTGGATAAGGTGGTGGAATAATACTCAGATATCTTCTCCTCTCCTACCGGGGTACCTCTGCACTGCCAGGTCAAGCATCCCATCGATCTGACCCCAGGCGCACCGCTACCCAATGGGCCAGTCTATCGTCGCTCTCTTTTGGAAAATGAGGATATCAAGAGGCAGATCCAAGAATTGCTCCACAAGGGCACATCCATCCCAGCTCATCACCTTGTGGGAGCCCAATCATGCTGGTGCAAAAAAAAGATGGGACCTAGCGACTCTACATTGATTACCGGGCCCTGAATAAAATCACAGTCCTCAACCGGTACCCGATTCCCTGAATCGACGACCTCCTTGATCAGCTCATGGGGGCCAAATACTTTCATACGACTGCCTTCAAGTCAAAAGAAGGTCTTTTTGAATGTTTGGTAATGCCCTTTGGTTTGACAAATGCTCTAGCAAACTTTATGAGGATGATGGACGATATCCTATGACCTTTCACCAATAATTTTGTAGTGGTGTATCTGGATGACATCCTCATCTATAGCAAGACTTGGGCGGAACACTTGCAACATATTCAGCAGGTTCTGCACAACCTGCAGCAGCACAAACTATATGCAAACTTGGAAAAATGCTCCTTCGGCATGGACAGGGTCCATTACTTAGGCTACATCATTGATCGACATGGTGTGCATGTGGATCCAGCTAATATCCAGGTCATCCGTGACTGGCTTGCCCCAACTACACTCACTGAACTTCGGAGCTTCTTAGGGCTCGCCAATTTCTATCGCCGGTTCATGCTAGGATTCTCTCATATTGCATGGGCCCTCAGCCAAGTAACCAAGGGTGGCGGTAAGGAAAAATTTGTGTGGGACCTATCCCAACAACAAGGCTTCGATATTATGAAGAAGCGTTTGTGCTCATCGCCGGTACTCTCATTACCGGACCTGCAACATCCCTTTGAGATTGAGACAGATGCTTCAGATTATGCTGTGGGTGCCGTTCTCACTCAACACGACCACCCCGTGGCATATCATAGTGAGACACTATCAGATGATGTCCATAAGTACCCTACTTACAACAAAGAAATTTACTCCATTGTGCAAGCCTACCGCCAATGGAGACATTACATTCTTGGGAAGGAGACAGTCATCCACACTGATCACAAGTTACTGCAGTTCATGCAGACCCAAGGAAAGTTGCAGAATAACTGCCATTAGAAGTGGTCAACATACTTACAGCAGTTCCACCTCAACATCAAATATAAAACAGGGAGTACCAACCGAGTTGCTGACTACCTTAGTCGACCTCCAGTTGCAGCACTCACCATGGTGCTAGACTCTTGCGGCCACGAGACCTCCGGATGGCCCCACCTCTACGAGACAGACCTTGAATTATCCACCACCTACAAAATGTTGGGCACCAACTCAGTGGTCACTAATTTCCATCTTCAGGATGGGTTGTTGTGCCGTTTGGGCCATCTCTGCGTTCCATCAAGTGAGTGCGTGAAGCTGATTTGGGAAGCGCACTACAGTCGGGTGGCAGGACACTTTGGCGTTGAAAAGACAGTGGTAGTGTTGCAGAAACATTTCTATTGGATGAAACTTCGCCAAGATGTCGACAAGTATATCAGGTCCTGCATCGCTTGCGCTATTTCCAAACCGACCACTAAGAAACAAGGCCTATACACCCCTCTTCCTACTCCTTATAGGCCGTGGGAATCCATCTCAATGGACTACATGTCGAGCTTCCCATCCACCAAGAGGGGAAACGACTATGTTTTTGTGGTTGTTGATCGCTTTTCCAAGATGGCGATTCTAGCCGCCTGCAAGAAGAACATCACAGTAGAAGCAACTTCCAAGCTCTTCTTTGAAGGAGTATGGGTACATTTTGGGATCCCACATACCATTATCTCAGATCGTGATATTCGGTTCCTCAGCTCATTTTGGTCGAGCCTCTGGTCACTACTAGATACCAAGCTCACCAAATCCACTGCCTTCCACCCCCAGACAGACGGCCAGACCGAGGTCGTCAACCAGATGGTCGTACATATCCTACGCATGTACAATTCAACACACCCCCGCACATGGGATGAGATTCTTCCCTATGTCCATCATAGCTACAACCGATCCTTGCATAGCTCAACTAGCCATAGCCCCTTTCTGGTGGGATTGGGATTCCAACTGTTGGGCCCCATGGATGTTGCACTTCCCCTGGAAACCACCTTGGCCGACTCGTCTCCAGAAGCTGACAAAGTCACCCGGTTCATTGAATGGATCAAACATATCCGCCAAGAGGTTCAGGATATTCTATAGAAGTCTAATGCAAAGTACAAGTAGCACCATGATCAACATTGGGTGCTACATAAGTTTTAGGTGGGTGACAAAGTTTGGTTGCATTTGTAGAAAGAACGCCTTACAGGGCCCCATCGGAAGCTTCGCGCACTCCATTATGGGCCGTAACCCATCACCAAGGCGGTGCGCCGTACACCATCAACAGTGAATTTGATCATCAAATTCGTTTGCTCAACTGTAGTCCTCGTATAGATCTTTCCAACGAGCTATCGTGCGCTCCAAACGGAGATTGTATGCAAAAGTTACGACCTTGATAAGTTGATGTACTAACTTACCCAAACGGGGCCCACATGACTTTTGGTGCTTCATCTCCTAGGGTTAGGTTTTTGGATGTCTAGGGTTTTTGACATTCCTATTTATTGTAAAAGGCCTTGAGAGCCTCATTGTAACCATCTTGTTCCGAATGAGCACAGCCGTCACATCTCTTCTCAGAGATAAGCCGCCACCATTCCAGCAAGCTTGTTTTCCGCTGCATTTTACAGTTTTAGCTTATTTCCTTATTGAATAGAAAACCAGTTTTACTGTACTCTGTTATTTTGTGTTAATCATCTGGTAATAATCTGTATTCATTTCATTCTGCTCATAAAATCCGGATCAGTGGTATCAGAGCGGTCTGCTCCTTGTCGTCTTAATGAATGTCCCCAACGAGGTCAGGGTACAAAGAATTGGGTCTCGAGCTTGTTTCTCTTGAGGACAAAAGCTCTCGCACACCCAAGCGACCTCTCATGGCAGGAGAAAAGAAAGATGACGGGACAAGAGATCCTTTCAAAATTTTGCTTGAGGAAGCCCTCATACAACAGAGGAACGAGATGATGGATAGTTTCACGCAAATCCTTCGGCGACTACGAACAAGCGACGCATCCTCCTCGAGCGGAGGCGCCTCCCCCTTCAAGGTACAAATAACCTTCGATATTCCTATGTTTGAAGGTCAGATAGACACAGATGCTATAGATAAGTGGTTGAATCTACTAGAAGGGTATTTTTCTGTCCATAACTTCTTGAATAGAGAAAAGATTACTTTTGCGCTCCTCAAGGCCGTTCCCCATGTCAAAGATTGGTGGGAAACTGTCTGTGAACAAAAGGAAACAGATGAAACCTCATTATTTTCAGCCACGACCACTTGGGAATCCTTCAAGAATGCTATTAAGGAACAATACTACCCTGTTGGAAGTTATGACGACTTGTATACCAAATGGACCACGCTGCGACAGACCAAGCAGTGCCAGAGTTCACAAATATCTTCCATACCCTGCGCACCAAGCTGGGTATCAAGGATTCAGAGCAACATTTGGTGCTCAAGTATCGTGGTGGTCTGCATAGATACATCCAGACCGAAATGGAATTTTTGGACATCTCTTCCTTCGGCGCGGCCTACCGATATGCCATCAAAATCGAGCAGAAGCTCAAACAAAAGACGCGGCAGTTTGGGTCTGGGAACCCCTCACAACAAAAGACAGGAAAGGGCGGCCCCAACCCACAGAATAAAGGACAGAGCAAAGATGGACAGTATCAGGACAACCAGTCCAAGCTGCAAGCAAAGAAGGACACCGGAAGGACAAAGAAAGATACCGGGACGTGGTGCGACTTCCATAAGAGCCCTTGGCATAACACTGCTGACTGTTGTTCAAAGCAGTCACTGGTGGCCGAAGTGAAAGCATATGAATTAGATGCAGATTCTAACTTTGAGTCCAAACTAGAAAGGGGAAGACAGATCATTGACGTGGAACCCAGTGCCACCATTGCTACCACCAAGCTCCAACCTGATGAGCCAGACGAGCTAGAAGAAGGAGAACGCCTCTTGCATTCACAGATGTGGGTAAAAGGCACCTCGCTGCACTTCATCGTTGATAGCGGTAGCCAGAAGAACCTCATCTCAGTAGAGGTCATCAAGCGCCTGGCCCTTCTGATGACGCCGCACCCACAACCCTACACCATTGGATGGATCTGCAAAGGAAGCAATCTCCACGTCAGCCAACAGTACCGACTGTCATACGGCATCAAGCCCTTCAAGGATGAGGTATTGTGTGATGTTTCTCCTCTCAAAGTTTCAGATGTTCTTTTGGGCCAACCTTATTTATGGAAACATCATGTTGTATATGAGTCCAGGCCTCGTAGTGTTATTATTTATTTGAATAGGAAATTGTACAGGATACCCAAGGCAGTCCCTCCTAGTGCTATTTCCTTGATCTCTACCAAGAAATGCAGGAAGGTCATCTCTCAGAACGGGAAATTTGTCTTCTTCGTGATTCGCTCTCAGAGTGAGAGAAATATCGCAGCCACATCCAGGGCCTCCGCGACTGATCTCTCTACACAATAGAAGCAAGTGGATAAGGTGGTGGAAGAATACTTAGATATCTTCTCCTGTACTGCCGGGGTACCTCTGCACTGCCAGGTCAAGCATCCCATCGATCTGACCCTAGGCGCACCACTACCCAATGGGCCAGTCTATCATCGTTCTCTATTGGAAAATGAGGAGATCAAGAGGAAGATCCAAGAATTGCTCCACAAGGGGAACATCTGTCCCAAGGGGAACATCTATCCCATCTCATCACCTTGTGGGAGCCCAATTGTGCTGGTGCAAAAGAAAGATGGGACTTGATGACTCTGCATTGATTACCAGGCCTTGAATAAAATCACAGTCCGCAACCGGTACCCGATTCCCCGAATCGACGACCTCCTTGATCAGCTCACGGTGGCCAAATACTTCAGTAAGATTGATCTGAAGTCTGGCTACCACCAGGTCCCAATAGAACAGACAGATGCATGGAAGACTGCCTTTAAGTCAAAAGAAGGTCTTTTTGAATGGTTGGTAATGCCCTTTGGTTTGGAAAATGCTCCAACAACTTTTATGAGGATGATGGACGATATCCTACGACCTTTCGCCAATAATTTTGTAGTGGTGTATCTGGATGACATCCTCATCTACAGCAAGACTTGCCCAGAACACTTGCAACATATTCAGCAGGTTCTGCACACCCTGCGGCAGCACAAACTATATGCAAACTTGAAAAAATTCTCCTTCGGCATGCACAGGGTCCATTACTTAGGCTACATCATTGATCTACATGGTGTGCATGTGGATCCAGCCAAGATCCAGGTCATCCGTGACTAGCCTGCCCCAACCACGCTCACTGAACTTCGGAGCTTCTTGGGCCTTGCCAATTTCTATCGCTGGTTCGTGCTAGGATTCTCTCATATCGCATGGGCCCTCAGCCAAGTAATCGAGGGCTGCCGTAAGGAAAAATTTGTGTGCGTCCTATCCCAACAACAAGCCTGTGATGGATTGAAGAAGCGTTGTGCTTATCGCCGGTACTTTCATTACCGGACCTGCAACATCCCTTTGAGATCGAGATAGATGCTTCAGATTATGTTGTGGGCACCGTTCTCACTCAACACGACCACCCCTTGGCATATCATAGTGAGACACTATGATATGTTGTCTGTAAGTACCCTACTTACGACAAAGAAATGTACTCCATTGTGCAAGCCTGCCGCCAATGGAGACATTACATTCTTGGGAAGGAGACAGTCATCCATACTGATCGTAAGCCACTGTAGTTCATGCAGACCCAAGGAAAGTTGCAGAATGACTGCCATCAGAAGTGGTCAACATACTTACACTAGTTCCACCTCAACAACAAATATAGAACAGGGAGTACCAACCGAGTTGTTGACTGCCTTAGTCGACCTCCAGTTGCGGCACTCACGACGGTGCTAGACTCTTGCAGCCACGAGACCTCCGAATGGCCCCACCTCTACGAGACAGACCCTGACTTCTCCACCACCTACAAAATGTTGGGCACTAACTCAGTGGTCACTAATTTCCATCTTCAGGACAGGTTGTTGTGCCATCTGGGCCATCTCTGCGTTCCATCAAGCGAGCACACGAAGCTGATTTGGGAAGCTCACTACAGTCGGGTGGCAAGACACTTCGGCGTTGAAAAGACAGTGGCAGTGCTGCAGAAAAGTTTCTACTGGCCGAAACTTTGCCAGGATGTCGGCAAGTATATCAAGTACCGCACCACTTGTGCTATTGCCAAACTGACCACTAAGAAACAGGGCCTGTACACCCCTCTGCCTACACCCGACAAGCTGTGGGAATCCATCTCAATGGACTACATGTCGGGCCTCTCGTCCACCAAGAGCGGAAACGACTGTGTTTTTGTGGTTGTTGATCGCTTTTCCAAGATGGCGATTCTAGCCACCTGCAAGAAGAACATCACAACAGAAGCAACTGCCAAGATCTTCTTTGAACGAGTATGGGTACATTTTGCGATCCCACTTACCATTATCTCAGACCGTGACAGTCGGTTCCTCAGCTCATTCTGGTTGAGCCTCTAGTCACTGTTGGATACCATGCTCACCAAATCCACTGCCTTTCACCCCCAGACAGACGGCCAGACCGAGGTTGTCAACCGGATGGTCGTACATATCCTGCGCATGTACAATTCAACACACCCCTGCACATGGGATGAGAGTCTTCCCTATGTCCAGCATAGCTAAAACCGAGCCCTGCATATCTCAACTAGACACAGCTCCTTTCAGGTGGGATTGGGATTCCAACCATTGGGCCCCATGGATGTTGCACTTCCCCTGGCAACCACCTCGGTCGACTCGTCTCCAGAAGCTGACAAAGCCACCCGGTTCATTGAACGGATCCAGCATATCGGCCAAGAGGTTTAGGATATTCTACAGAAGTCTAATGCCAAGTACAAGCAGTGCCATGATCAACATCGGGTGCCACATAAGTTTCGGGTGGGCAACAAAGTTTGGTTGCATTTGCAGAAAGAACGCCTTACAGGGCCCCATCGGAAGCTTCGCCCACTCCGTTATGGGTCGTACACCATCACCAGCAAATTTGATCATCAAATTCATTTTTTCAGCTATAGTCCTCGTATAGATCTTTCCAACGAGCTATCGTGTGCCCCAAACGGAGATTGTATGCAAAAGTTACGACCCTGGGAATTTGATGTAGTAACTTACCCAAACGGGGCCCACATGACTTTTGGCGCTTCGTCTCCTAGGGTTAGGTTTTTGGATGTCTAGGGTTTTTGACATTCCTGTTTATTGTAAAAGGCCTTGAGAGCCTCATTGTAACCATCTTGTTCCGAATGAGCGCAACCGTCACATCTCTTCTCAGAGATAAGCTGCCACCATTCCAACAAGCTTGTTTTCCGCTGCATTTTACAGTTTTAGCTTATTTCCTTATTGAATAGAAAACCAGTTTTACTGTACTCTGTTATTTTGTGTTAAGCATCTGGTAATAATCTGTATTCATTTCTTTCTGCTCATAAAATCCGGATCAGTGGTATCAGAGCGGTTTGCTCCTTGTCGTCTTAATGCATTTCCCCAACGAGGTTAGGGTACAAAGAATTGGGTCTCGAGCTTGTTTCTCTTTAGGACTAAAGCTCTCACATGCCCGAGCGACCTCTCATGGCAGGAGAAAAGAAATATGACGGGACAGGAGATCCTTTAAAAATGTTGCTCGAGGAAGCCCTCACGCAATAGAGGAACGAGATGATGGATAGTTTCATGCAAATCCTTAGGCGACTACCAACAAGCGACGCATCCTCCTCGAGCGGAGGTGCCTCCCCCTTCAAGGTACAAATCAACTTCGATATTCCTATGTTTGAAGGTCAGATAGATGCAGATGCTATAGCTAAGTGGTTGAATCTACTAGAAGGGTATTTTTCTATCCATAACTTCTCGAATAGAGAAAAGATTACTTTTGCGCTCCTCAAGGCTGTTCCCCATGTCAAAGATTGGTGGGAAACCGTCTGCAAACAAAAGGACACAGATGAAACCTAATTATTTTCAGCCATGACCACCAGATGGAACAATACTACCCTGTTGGAAGTTATGACGACTTGTATACCAAATGGACCATGCTATGACAAAAAAGAGACCAAGCAGTGCCAGAGTTCACAAATATCTTCCATACCCTGCACACCAAGCTAGGTATCAAGGATTCAGAGAGACATCTGGTGCTCAAGTATCGCGGTGGTCTGCATAGATACATCCAGAACGAAATGGAATTTCTGGACATCTCTTCCTTGGGTGTGGCCTACCGATATGCTGTCAAAATCGAGCAGAAGCACAAACAAAAGACGCGGCATTTTGGGCCTAGGAACCCCTCACAGCAAAAGACAGGAAAGGGCGGCCCCAACCCACAGAATAAAGGACAGAGAAAAGATGGACGATATTAGGACAACCAGTCCAAGCCGCAAGCAAAGAAGGACACTGGAAAGACAAAGAAAGATACCGAGAACTGGTGCGACTTCCATAAGAGCCCTTGGCATAACACTGCTGACTGTCGCTCAAAGCAGTCACTGGTGGCCGAAGTGAAAGCATCTGAATTAGATGCGGATTCTGACTCTGAGTCCAAACCACTAAGGGGAAGACGGATCATTGACATGGAACCTAGTGCCACCATTGCTACCACCAAGCTCTAGCCTGATGAGCCAGACAAGCTAGAAGAAGGAGAACGCCTCTTCCATTCACAAATGTGGGTAAAAGGCACCCCGCTGCACTTCATTGTTGATAGCGGTAGCCAGAAGAACCTCATCTCAGCAGAGGTCGTCAAGTGCCTGGCCCTTCCGACGATGCCGCACCCACAACCCTACACCATTGGATGGCTTCGCAAAGGAAGCAATCTCCTCGTCAGCCAACAGTGCCGACTGTCGTACGACATCAAGCCCTTCAAGGACGAGTTATTGTGTGATGTTGCTCCTCTCGAAGTTTTAGATGTTCTTTTGGGCCAACCTTATTTATGGAAACGTCATGTTGTATATGAGTCCAGGCCTCGTAATGTTATTATTTCTTTGAACAAGAAATTGCACAGGATACCCGAGGTAGTCCCTCCTAGTGCTATTTCCTTGATCTCGTCCAAGCAATGCAGGAAGGTCATCTCTCAGATCGGGAAATTTGTCTTCTTCGTGATTCGCTCTCAGAGTGAGAGAAAGATCGTAGCCACATCTAGGGCCTACGCGACCGATCTCTCTACACAACAGAAGCAAGTGGATAAGGTGGTGGAAGAATACTCAGATATCTTTTCCTCTCCTACCGGGGTACCTCTGCACTACCAAGTCAAGCATGCCATCGATCTGACCCCAGGCGCACCGCTACCCAATGGGACAATCTATTGCCGCTCTCTGTTGGAAAACGAGGAGATCAAGAGGCAGAGCCAAGAATTGCTCCACAAGGGGCACATCTGTCCCATCTCATCACCTTGTGGGAGCCCAATCATGCTGGTGCAAAAGAAAGATGGGACCTGGCGACTCTGCATTGATTACCGGGCCTTGAATAAAATCACAGTCCGCAATCGGTACCCGATTCCTCGAATCGATGACCTCCTTGATCAACTCATGGTGGCCAAATACTTCAGTAAGATTGATCTGAAGTTTGGTTAACACTAGGTCCCAATAGAATAGACAGATGTATGGAAGACTGCCTTCAAGTCAAAAGAAGGTCTTTTTGAATGGCTGGTAATGCCCTTTGGTTTGAAAAATGCTCCAATAACTTTTATGAGGATGATGGACAGTATCCTATGACCTTTCGCCAATAATTTTGTAGTGGTGTATCTGGATGACATCCTCATCTACAACAAGACTTGGGCGGAACATTTGCAACATATTTAGTAGGTTCTGCACACCCTGTGGCAGCACATACTATATGCAAACTTGGAAAAATGCTCCTTCAGCATGAACAGGGTCCATTACTTAGGCTACATCATTGATCGACATGGTGTGCATGTGGATCCAGCGAAGATCTAGGTCATCCGTGACTGGCCTGCCCCAACTACACTCACTGAACTTTGGAGCTTCTTGGGCCTTGCCAATTTCTATCGCCGGTTCGTGCTAGGATTCTCTCATATCGCATGGGCCCTCATCCAAGTAACCAAGTGTGGAGGTAAGGCAAAATTTGTGTGGGGCCTGTCCCAACAACAAGCCTTCGATAAATTGAAGAAGCGTTTGTGCTCATCACTGGTACTCTCATTACCGGACCTACAACATCCCTTTGAGATCAAGACAGATGCTTCAGATTATGCTGTGGGTGCCGTTCTAACTCAACATGGCCACCCCGTGGCATATCGTAGTGAGACACTATCAGATGCTGTCCCTAAGTACCCTACTTACGAAAAAGAAATGTACTCCATTGTGCAAGCCTTCCACCAATGGAGACATTACATTCTTGGGAAGGAGATAGTCATCCACACTGATCACAAGCCACTGCTGTTCATGCAGACCCAAGGAAAGTTGCAGAATGACCGCCATCAGAAGTGGTCAACATACTTACACCAGTTCCACCTCAACATCAAATATAAAACAGGGAGTACCAACCGAGTTGTTGACTACCTCAGTCGAACTCTAGTTGCGGCACTCACCACGGTGCTAGACTCTTGCGGCCACGAGACCTCCGGATGGCCCCACCTCTACGAGACAGAACCTGACTTCTTCACTGCCTACAAAATGTTGGGCACCAACTCAATGGTTGCTAATTTCCATCTTTAGGACGGGTTGTTGTACCGTTTGGGCCATCTCTGTGTTCCATCAAGTGAGCGTGCGAAGCTAATTTGGGAAGCTCACTACAGTCGGGTGGCAGGAAACTTTGGCATCGAAAAGACAGCGGCAGTGCTGTAGAAAAATTTCTACTAGCCGAAACTTCACCAGGATGTCGGAAAGTATATCAGGTCCTGCACCGCTTGCGCTATTGCCAAATTGACCACTAAGAAACAGGGCATGTACACCCCTCTACCTACTCCTGATAGGCCGTGAGAATCCATCTCAATGGACTACATGTCGGGCCTCCCATCCACTAAGAGGGGAAACGACTGCGTTTTTGTGGTTGTTGATCGCTTTTCCAAGATGGCGATTCTAGCCGCTTGCAAGAAGAAAATCACAGCAGAAGCAACTACCAAGCTTTTCTTTGAACGAGTATGAGTACATTTTGGGATCCCACATACCATTATCTCAGACCGTGACAGTCGGTTCCTCATATCATTATGGTCAAGCCTCTGGTCACTGTTGGATACCAAGCTCACCAAATCCACTTCCTTCCACCCCCAGACAGACGGCCAGACTGAGGTCGTCAACCAGATGGTCATACATATCCTGCGCATGTACAATTCAACACACCCCCGCACATGGGATGAGAGTCTTTCCTATGTCCCTCATAGCTACAACCGAGCCCTGCATAGCTCAACTGGCCGTATCCCTTTTTAGGTGGGATTGGGATTCCAACCATTGAATCCCATGGATGTTGCACTTCGCCTAGAAACCACCTCGGACGACTCGTCTCCAGAAGCTGACAAAGCCATCCGGTTCATTGAACGGATCCAGCATATCTGCCAAGAGGTTCAGGATATTCTATAGAAGTCTAATGCCAAGCACAAGCAGCGCCATGATCAACATCGGGTGCCACATAAGTTTCATGTGGGCGACAAATTTTGGTTGCATTTGCACAAAGAACACCTTATAGGGCCCCATCGGAAGCTTCGCCCACTCTGTTATGGGCCATATACCATGACCAAGGAGGTGGGCTGTACACCATCAACAACGAATTTGATCATCAAATTCATTTTTTCAGCTGTAGTCCTCGGATAGATCTTTCCAACGAGCTATCGTGCGCCCCAAACGGAGTTTGTATGCAAAAGTTACAACCCTGGGAAGTTGATGTACTAACTTACCCAAATGGGGCCCACATGACTTTTGGCGCTTCGTCTCCTAGGGTTATGTTTTTGGATGTCTAGGGTTTTTGACATTCCTGTTTATTGTAAAAGGCCTTAAGAGCCTCATTGTAACCATCTTGTTCCGAATGAGCGCAGCCGTCACATCTCTTCTCAGAGATAAGCTGCCACCATTCCAACAAGCTTGTTTTCCGCTGCATTTCACAGTTTTAGCTTATTTCCTTATTGAATAGAAAACCAGTTTTACTGTACTCTGTTATTTTGTGTTAAGCATCTGGTAATAATCTGTATTCATTTCGTTCTACTCATAAAATCCGGATCACTCTGAAAACCCCCTAACACCCTCCCCTCTCTCTCCATCAGCCCCGTAACACCTCCTCCCTCACTCTACCACTAACCTCCCTCTCTATCTCTCTCCCTAACTCCCCTACCCCTACCCCTAACCACCCCCCACTCTCTCTCTCTCTACCCATAAGCCCCCATGTCTCTGTCTCTCTTAACACCCCTTCCCCCTTACCACTAAGAAACCCCCCATCTCTCTCTTCCTCTCCCCCCTACTCCTCCTACTAGCACTAACCCCCCCCACCTCTCTCTCTCTCTCTCTCTCTCTCTCTCCATTCCCCCCCTGAATATTACTAAACCCCCTCTCCCACACACTTTCTCTCCCCTAATCCTCCACCTACCTATAACCCCACCCATCTCTCTCTCTCTCTGAAAACCTCCTAACACCATCCCTTCTCTCTTCGTCAACCCCGTAACACCTCCTCCCTCACTCTACCACTAACCTACCTCTCTATCTCTCTCCCTAACACCCCTACCCCCTACCCCTAACCACTCGCCCTCTCATTCTCCTACTACCCCCATTCCTACTCCTAACCACCCCCCCCTCTCTCTCTCCTACCCCCTACCCCTATCCCCCCTCTCTCTATCTCTCCTCATCCCCCTCCCCCTACAACTAACTAACCCACATTCCTCTCTCTCTCTCTCTCTCTCTCTCTCTCTCTCTCTCTCTCCCTCTGTCTCTCTCTCTCTCTCCTACCCTTAGGTTGCCCCTCTCTCTCTCTAAACCCGCTAATGGTATTAACACAATCAATAATTTTTTTATTTTTAGTGTGTAGGTCTTGATCTGTACTTGTTCAGGTTCTTTTTCATTTTAAAAATAGGTGCACCAATCAAAAGTTACAAAGAGAATAATAAACCTATGTTTTTTAGAAATTTGACATATGACCAAATAAAAATGAATAAAAAATATAAAACAATAATGTCTTCTCTCTCTCTCTCTCTCTCTCTCTCTCTCTCTCTCTCTATATATATATATATATATATATATATATATATATATGCACAAAGAGATTTATAAGTGTGTGCAATTTCATTAGCAACAAACACATAGAGCATAGGTACATTCAAGGTTGAAGAATAGGGAAATGAAAAAATGGATTTGTTTTATTAGTTGCAAGCCCAACCTACAAGTTTGACAATCTAAACCTATAACCAAAGCATGAAACTCATACACCCCATAGGTGGAAAAAGTAATTTCCGTCATTATTTTTTTAAATTAAAAGCACACACATATTATTAAAACATGTACATTTTTTGAAAGTAAATCGTGCATGTTATCTTTCCTTATTCTCTTCTACCCCCCCCCTCTCCTATTGTCCCTAACCCCCTTTTTCTCTCTCCCTCTCTCTCTCTCTCTTCTCCTACTGTCACCTACCCAATTTCTGAAATTATTATTTTATTGGCAAAATACTTTATGTTAAATTTTAATTACAAAGTTTTGTAATTATGACCAAGTTTGGTCAAGGATGAATGTAATTACTGAATTATTATTATTTAATAAATTAAAGTAGGAGACAAACACCCAATGGAACTGTTAAATGAGTGTTCACTGACCCACTAGGAGGGATGGAAGTTGTTAGAAGGCATGGGACACATGGCAGCAATTGCACTTCATCACTAGCTGTTGGTTATGGGACAACTACCCTACAAATGTGGCATTATCCCCCAGGTGGAGGGAGTGAGCAGGCAACTCATTTAATGACCAGTTAACAATTGAGAAGGCCTAGGAAGCCTACAAAAGAAAAATTCGAATTGAGCAGACAACTCTTACACAATATTTCTGTAGAAATATTCCTCATGTGCATCAGGTGATGACTGAGAGATTCGAATAGGGAGGTTATGTGAGTGTATTGTAAGTCTGCAAATTATTCTGAGAAGGAGAACCAGAGGTGCTGGTGCAGGTCCCTTTGACTGCTAAGTTTTCAAGACTGGATAACTATTACTACTGCAAGTTGAGGTCCTAAGCTTCTAAGTTTCTTCCTCCTAGTGGTTCAGTGAACAGGCTCGGGGGTCCTAAGGCAAGTAACTTGGTTGTCTTCAGGAATTGGTTGGGTGAAACATGCTCCTTGGGCTGTTTGTTTCCCTACAGATTAATCAGGTTTTGTTGTTTCCTATTTTGTTTACAGTTCAATGTTCTGTCTAGTAGGATTTATCAAACTCTGTTTATAAAATAATTTATTTGATTTCTAATTTATGTTCCATAACTGCATGATGAAGTCTGTGAATTATTGATTTGAAACCATCTCTATATTTTTCCACATGCTGTTATTTGGATCATACTCTAGTATAGAGAAGCAAATTAAATAATAGATGAGAGATAGGCAGATTGCCATTTGATTGGATAATAATTATAGTAAGTGATTTGCTTACCATTCTGTCCTATATCTAAACAGAGTAAGAATTTACTGTATAAGCATCGATAGTAATATAGAATCCTTTTGTTGTTTCATAAAAGAAAAACCTAGTCTATTTTCTGTACAGTCATATGTTTTTTTTTTAACCCTATTCATTTTAAATAGTAAGGAAATACAATCAGAATAAACATTTTGTGATTTCCAAGTAGTAGCAGTTTCAAGATTTATCAATTGCAAAAAGCTAGTCACTGTATAGATTGATTGACATTATACATACTTTACTTCTGCAAAAAATTATAGTTTTCCTTTCAACTACATTTATCTCAGATAGAAATATCATACATCTCCATAATATACATTTGATGATTTCCTAGCATTTTCAAATTTCACAAAAAAAATAGTAACTACAATTTATTTCCATACAATTTATGTTATGAGTAAAAAACTCTTCACTTTTCTCATATATGTCATAGATGGTTTTCAATACAACTGTACTTTCAGTAATTAGTTTTGTATCAATCTAATTCAAATATTTATATTTATATTTTATATTACTTTTACCTTGTTTCCAAATCCTAAACATCTCTTTCTCAAAACCCTAAATAAATTCCTTATATACTGAGGTTCGTTTCCAAGTTCATTTCAAAACCCTAAGATTGACTCTCGACCTTTTTAGTACAACTGTTTTAAACCTTATTGTTAGAAGTCACACAGTCTTTTGTTTTTCGAGCTCCAAAATTAGAATGAAGGCATGGCTAGGGTTCTAGAAACCCTGCCAAAGATACAAATTTTCAACATAAACGAAACATTACAGAAAGCAAAACATCACTCTACAGTTGTAGGTTCAAGTCACACTCGCCCAACATTCCTAACATAGTTACGAATGTTTCGTTTACCCATTACAAAAATCAAACCACTGTATTTTAGTAAATAACATTACCGAAATCCTAACAAAAATAACACAACATTTAGATCAACCAAAACCATGTTTTATTTCCAAGATTTATGACTTTTGGTCCAGCAAAATGAAATTGAAAGCTGTAGTATAGCATAGTGCTATCACATGACTTATACAGTTACAACACAGGCATTGAAGCCTCAACATTACCAAAAACCAAAAAATCACTACCGACGTATTAACCTAACCCTAAGTTACTGAGGAGAACATGTCAACTTCCGATGAGTCCAGGGTTATGGATGAACCCGAGACTTACCAAGACAAAGGAGTCCTCGGCTTCTATCTTCCAAATCGAGCAAGGTTGTTACTCCATCGTAAACACTGCACTGTTTTTATAGAAACTGTTAGAATTCAAAGAAATCGAAAGAAGTAATTAAACTGAGTATTGCAGAAAGCACAGACATTTCTTTTACCTTGAAACGAGACCGGTGAAA
This sequence comes from Larix kaempferi, assembly GCA_027924585.1. NCBI lineage: Eukaryota > Viridiplantae > Streptophyta > Pinopsida > Pinales > Pinaceae > Larix > Larix kaempferi. Next base: position 2,826,569 of record BSBM01000490.1, on the reverse strand, counting down.
AAATCCTTGATAGCGCAAAGGTCGTAGTTCCAATCCTGAGCAAGCATCTTAAAAAATGAGAAAACTCCACGAATTCTGAGCATTCACTCCAACACTCTACGGGCTAGGTTCATACTTTTACAGAACATTTTTTGAAGGTCACGGCTTCAACAACTCTGAGACAACATTCCTAATCCAGAGGGCACAACGAAAAACCCTGATCCATTACATTAAGATCATGGTCAAAACCTTGAACAACACATCAAACTCCTGGCAACTAGAACCAAGTATCACCATAGAAGCAACTCGAAGGTTGCACTACCAAAGTTACCACTTACAACATTCAAAATCTACTTTACAAAACATTAAAAGGGTTACAGTTTCGAATCTCCAAACAAATCACTTGGAAACCCTGCACTTAATTCAAAGCTACTCTTGTACGGGTTCTTCAAAAACCTTTAAAATAACACAGAGGTCGTGGGTTCCAAACCCTGAACACACTCCTCAAACCCTTAGATTTCGCAGCCGGTCGGCCTCACACCAAAGTTCAACCGTAACAATGAATTAGGGTTTAGACATAGTGGTTTAAACCAACACTTGTGCGAGATCGCAGAAACCAAGGCGAAGCCATGTGATACAAGCCAGGTATGAAGCCACTGTGGAAATCCAAGGGACATTGAGTTAAAGTCATTTAATGCTTGGTGCTGGCCAACCTGTATGCTAAAATGACGTGGAACCCTTACTTATTACACTATGAGCATATTGCCTTTGAACTATTATCAATTGCATCGTATCATAGTTAACCTTGGATTTTAACACGTTAATGACTATAAAAACTATATCCATTCTTATGATTGAAATACTTTATCATCGCATCGATATTTGTTAACACTTCAAATTATCACAATAATAGTCCAATACATTATGGCTAGAATTATATTATAGGCTATGGTTTCATATATTGATTGTATTTATATTTCTAATATATAAAAAGTCTAAGGTCGTTACATTATATCTATTGTAATAGGTATGTTTTGGTTCATGACCCAACTCTAGACCAATACTAATATTAATTTTTTTTTTGATTCATAGAATAGAGTTTAGAATGCCATGCATCTAGTTGATTATATTGTTGATATTCTAAACATTTAGATACTAAAATTGTACACTATACATCACTATAATTTCTATACCCATTGGATACAATTGCAGTATCAGTATTTTGGCTAATTTATAGGATGGCTAATTTATAGGATGATCTAACTTAGGTTGAATGCATAGTTTAGGTGAATCCCTATGTGCTTATAATATGACAAATGTTCATATGACATTAGAATTGTATCATCATATTTTGACCTTTTGACTCATAAACGACAATTGGACTGTATAAAATTATTATCATTATAGTCGTAACAACTCTTGGACAAAAGTATGCAGAACATAGCCTAAAAGTAGAGTTTTATACTAACTCTTGTATAAATGGTAACATTCAAGCTTATGATGCTGTATGTTCTTTTGGCTGCTACTCTTTATAGTTCCGACAGTTATAGTAGCCTATGTTAGACTTGGAAATAGGTCATTTTACTTTCCTTCAGAAGGTACTTTAAAAATAGAGATCTCACCTGAATAATCTTCAATTAAAATTATAGCTGTTATTCTAAATGCTGGTAGATCACAAAATAACTTCAATGACTGGAATTTACTCTTACCTGTGAACCTGTGTCAAGATAAATGACTTTAGCATTGCATCTAAGTAAGCCCTGGGTGTCAAAAGACCCCTTCATTATCAGAAGAAGACATGATTAGTTAAGTACAATTGAAATAGTCAATTGTAAAATAGAAATCTTAAACAAACTTTCGATTAAACAACAGTAATATGTTTTAGTAATGCTAAATAAAACAAACGGATAATTACTTCCGCATAATTAATATCATATTTATTGGTATTATCAAAAATTTTAAAATTTTACAATTTTTTGGGATGTTACACTTACCCCCCACAACTAATCCCCCCATCTCTCTCTCTCTCTCTCTCTCTCTCCTCCTTTGCCTACCCTTAACCACATTCTCTATCTCTCCCCCTATACCCTCCTTCTCTCGAACCACCTCCTCCTCCCCAAACCCCAAACCCGCCAATCTCTCTCTCTCTCTCTCTCTCTCCCCCTATACCCCCCTTCTCTCTAACTGCCTCCTCCTCCCCAAACCCAAAACCCACCAATCCCTCTCTCTCTCTCTCTCTCTATCTCTCCCCCTATACCCTCCTCTCTTTATATATCTTAATATCCCCTCCCCTTACCTCTAACCACCCTGCATCTCTCTCTCTCTCTCTCTCTCTCTCCCATCCCACTACCACTAACCCCCCCATCTCTCTCTCCACTCGTCCCCCTAACCATTACTAAACCCCCTCTCCCACACTCTCTTTCTCTCCCATACTACTCTAACCTACCCCTAACCCTCATCCCTCACTCTCTCCACCAATCCCCTAACATCCATCCTCTCTCTCTCTATACATAAACCCCCCCTATCTCTATCCCTAACCCCCCCCTCGATGTCTCCCTAACTACCCTACCTACTACCCCTAACACTCATTCTCTCTCTCTCTCTCTCTCTCTCTCTCTCTCCTAATCCACCTCCCTTCTACAACTAACCACCCCCCCATTCCTCTCTCTCTCTCTCTACTCCTTCTCCTAACCTTACCTTCCCCCCTCCCCCCCTCTCTCTAATCCCATACCACTAACCCCTTATCTCTCTCTTACTCTCTATGCCTCCCTCTCTCTCTCTATCTATATCTATCTCTCCTACTCCCCCTAAACCCCTTCTCTCTCTCTCTCTTAATCCTCCCCATACCACTAACCACCCTTCTCTCTTAAGGAGGGTGAGTTGGCCAAAAAGAACCAGCTGCCAAGTCAAACTGGCTTTATTCTTATCCACTAAAAGTAGAAAAAGTAGGAAAAATAGTCTAAGGTAGGAAAGCGCACTTACTATTCCTATACAATCTAAAAAATAGATAGAATCTTATCCATAATCATTCCAAGTGCGATCTTATGGAAAATTATTTTAAGTGGTGGCATAAGAATCCAAAATGAGACCAACTACCTAGTCAACACCTAGGAAATTAACATAAAAATATTAATGAATTATATCCTAAGTATTGAGTGGGTTTTTAATGTTATAACACATTAGTCAGTTAACTAACTGTTGGTAGACAAAAATGGCACATTAGGGAGTTAGTGGCTCAAAAATAGCAAAGAGAGAATCTTAGGACGGCGCATAAGTGAGTTAACTACCAATGGTCTTTGGTGATGAAATCAAGGAAGGTGCTCATGATCCCTAAATTTAAGGAGGACCATAAAATTTAGGAAACTAACTCAACATGTCCCAAAAGTCATGCATTAGTGGATAATGAGGCTAAATATGACAAATCAATAGCGAGTGATAATCACAATGATGAGAGGTATGCACTAGGAAGTCAACTAGGGTGTCTATGCACTAGGAAAATAAAAAAGGTTGTATGGTTAATGTATAGATGGGTAATTTATGTTTTAACACCCCCCCTTAAGCCTGACTTATGTGAGGAAACAAAAATTAGGTCCCTGGTAACAAAGACCAAAGGTTACCCTTTACAAAAAGTTTTTATTTGTCCTTATTAACCGAGGAAAGAAGGAAAACCGAGTGGGAACAAAACCTACCCTCAGAAAAGGACATGACACAGTGAAAAAGGTCTTCACAATGTATTGTTATTCACTTGAATGATCTGAATATACTCATTCATGAAAAACTTGGTGAAGATGTTGTAGATACCTTGATCATGCACAAATATTTCAATGTAGTGTAGATAAAAAACAAGTGTAGGAGCCCCTTTGGACTCAGCTGATGTTGATGAAGGAGTATCAAATGAATGCTTCTTGATGTGAACACATACATAATCAGATATTAAAACATAATCAAATATGTAAAACATATATGTGCACTATCCTATCTGAAATGCATCAATGAACTCAACATGATTAGGAACTTGTGCAACTGTAGAATGGACAATGTAGCCATGCAATGACTTTCCAAACTGATTGATCACCTTCTTAATTTCACAATGGAGATTATGCATATCTATAGCAGAAAAATAGGAATCATATGGATCAACAAACTTCAATGGTGAAGTTTCTCCATGATCAAATGGCATCACAGAAGGAAAACTGGGTGCAACATAATTATACTGATTGTTGAGTGAACCTACATGGTCTTTAAACTGTGTAACCTTGAAATTCAAACCAAAAAGGGTGAGATCAGGTACAAACATGTGGAATATCAGTCCAAATAGAGGCAATGTGATGGAATCCCAACCAATGAAAGATATGAAAGATTGGAATGCAACTAAAACAAGTGACAGAGTTTCAGAAACCATGGGTTTGTCAACTGGCGCACTTGGGGGTTTAGAAGTCTTTTCGGAATATAATTGTGGGAATTATGAATGTGTAGGAAATACAACATGATTATAAAATTCTAAATTAGATTCGTATATATGATAGGAATTATTCAATTGGACTTGAAAAGAGATTTCGGAAGGCAAGTCAGAAACATGTGAAAAAACACAAGGTTTGAGAGGTGGTTCCAGTGGATTGTCTGGAGATTCTTCCAAAGAAGGGATTGATATTTATGATTCTGATATATCATAATGTGCATCTAAATCAGAAATATCAGTAGAATAAAAAGGTGGTTTGACTCGAGCACTCAAAGCATAAAAATTATTACCTTCATGAGTAGCACTGAGACAGTGTTCAGGTTGATCAATAGGCTTTTATGGTTCTTTCTTTCTTGTGAGATCAGGAACATCAATTTTATGAATTTTGAGAAATTGATTCATGATGTCCAATTTATTATTCATACAATATTTCTCAGAATGGAAACCTTTTCTGCAATAAGAAAAATTGAATCCCCCTTTCTTGTTCTTCTTCTTGGAATTGGAACCTTCATCAGTTGAATTGGAACCCTCATCATCTGAAAAATTCTTCTCTTTAGATTTTTACTTTCCTTTGGAATTATTGGCTCCATAAGCTGCAAGAGCATGGTCCTTGGATGGTTTCAAATATCCCATATGTACCAATTTGTCTTTCTCTTTGGTGATAAAATCTATGAATGCGCTTAAAGATGGCATTTTCCAATTCAGAACTACTTGCTTGGTTGCATAGAATGTTGAGACAAATACTGAGTACTCAGGACACAATACTTTTGAGAGGATGGAAAGAATGAGCTGCTATTCTTTCTTCTCAATCCCAAATTGCTTGAGATGAAGCACTAGTGATTTGAACTTTGAGATAAAATCTTGCATAGTGTAGAAATTGCTTGAAATCAATGAGATCGACTCATTCTCCAATAGATGACCTCTTAGCTCATCTTGATTTCCAAAGAGGGACTCAAGATTAGTCCAAACATTATTTGAGGTTGTTAAACCATCAATATGTAGCATAAGATCTTGGGAGATGTCGAGACAAAGAAAACCATAAGCTTCATCCAATTTATTATACCACTTAGTTTTCTCAACAACAACATTTGGTTCATTTTGTAGCGCCATGGTGACTCTATAGAGACACTTGCTTCGAAGTAGGACCTCCATTTTTGCATTCCATTCAAAATAAATGAATCGAGTCAGGATCACATCTTGAATTTGATCCATTATTTTCTAATGCGCTACTGGTGAGACAATAACCCGCAAAAAACATTCTGAATGTTGGAATATATTATATTCCTTGGAAGGTAATAATGTCTTTGTGTTATGTCGGAAGTTATCCACAGTCTTATGTAAAAGAGTAATACATTATATCCCATATTCATTATGGTAAAGTATACTCTTGATATCCATTGCTATATAAAGAGATGTTATTACGGAGAATTGTATTATCCCACATGCAATATGTGAGGGCAATTCCTCCACATCTCTTGGTATATAATAGGGTCAAGGGAGTCACATCATAACATTCCATCATATTACTATCACAACACATTGTATTGTGCTCACAAGATCTATGATATATTGTATTGGGGTTATTTGTAGTTTCTCTCTTGTAAGATTGAAGGAGATTTCTGGAGATAATAGAAGACAACCTTCCTGTGGACGTAGCCCAATTAGGTGAACCACGTATATCTGGTGTATTCTTTTCCCTTGTTCTTTTTTTTTTCTTATTTATGTTGATATGTTATTGATTGCTTATATAGGCGATCTAGTTTAGCTAGATCTATAACTTTGACATGGTATTAGAGATGCTTGCTATGATCTAGCACCTTCTATAACTTTCAATCAATAACTATTATCATCTGAGAATTGTTTATTTTTGTAGGTTTGATTTCTATATGGTGGCCATTAGGCTTCTCTTCAGATCTAGGCATGATATGTAGTTTTCTAATCCTAACCCTAACTTTATTGTGTATATTTTTACATAAATTTTTCAACGGTCTCTTGATGTCTTTTCTGTATATCTATATGATTTTTGGATTCTCCTTAAGGAGATCTATCTTCCGATTGTCAAATATGTTGTTTTCATCCAAGTTTGGTAGATATTTGTAGGTTTCCGTCAACGGCTTAATCAACATTGTTTTCGGCCTAAAACTGGACACCCGCATCTTTTTCTTCACAGATAGCACAAGTATTCGCACCCTAACGAATACGAACACACGAGTAACTTTGTAGATACGTGGATTTTTATTTTACAGACCCACGCACCCACGACTTTCTCTACTGTAAAACCATGAGTAACCCGCAAATGTCCTATGTAGAACCCGCGAGTATCATATCTACTCGTAAGTTTCTTGTGACAGACCCGCGAGTGAATTCTCTTGGCACTTTTTTTAAGGGATGTAAGTAAAGTTTCTATTTTTTTTGCTGTGTTTCTTTAGATCAGAATGGTAAAGTGTGTCAGTTTTCTGTTATTCACCTTTTTCTCTTGTCATTTCTTTAATTTTCTTGTCAAAATTTCTATCATTATGACTTCGGAAGTAGCTTTTGTTCCTAAACTTGTTGGTCCTAACTATCTTGAATGGAAAATAAAAATGATTGATGTTATCAGGAATAAGAATATATGGAGGATTGTTAATGATGAACACAAGAAACCTGTTGATGCTAAATATGTGGCTATATGGGAAGATAAATGAGATCAAGCAAGAGGGCTCATTGGTCAAATGGTTTCAGATAGTCTTCAGGTAAGTATTGAGGCAGAAGACAACCCGATTGAGGTATGGAAAATTGTTGCTTCTTCATTTGATAAATCTGATGATGTTTATGCTTATTACCTTGAAAATAATATTTTTGAGCTAGATCCTACTACCTTTGAAAGAGTAGAATTATATCTTGCTGAAGTGAAAACTTTAAATGAAAAATTAAATAATTGTGGTAAAGATTACAAGAAGACAGACACCACTCTTATAATTCTTGTAGAACAAAAATTGCCATCTTGTTTTGACATGTTCATCCAAACTAGGAATAGGGCTCATGAATTGTCTCAAAATACCACGAAACCTACTTTTGATGATTTTTGTAAAGGCTTGATAAATGAGCAAGAAAGGTTGATTGTTTTAGGACAAGTCTCACCTAATAAGGCTCTTATGATACATAATAAGAATCCTAAGAATTTTTTGTAATAATACTAAAGGTTCTTGTTCAAATAAAACTAATAAATTTGGTCATGCTTCTAATGCACATCATGAAAATAGTAAGAAGAAGAATGTGTATGATCCTTGTAAGCATTGTGGTAAAACTAACCATCCTGAAAAGAATTGCTTTAAAGAGAAACGTTTAATGTTTAAGGCTAAAAAGAAAGGTTCTGATGAATCACAAGTATCTTTCTATGCATCTTTGTTTTGTCTAGTAGTTCTTCTTCTAATGTGGAATGGATACTGGATTCTGGTGCTTCTAAACATATGACTAGTAATGCTTCTTTATTTACATCTTATGACAATAATATGTACACATCTTAGAAATTATCTATAGGTGATGGTAAACACATTTCCATTAAATTGTTTATGGTAATGTTAATGTTGCTAATGGTCAATTGGAAGATGTTTTTCATGTTGAACACATGCCCATCAACTTGCTTTCTATTTATCGTGCATGTCAAAAATGATATAAATTTTAAGCTTTGCCTGATAAATATGTTCTTAAAGATATAAACCATAATTTTAAAGTAGTTTCTTTTGGTCCTGTTGATCATATTGTTGGTTTATATAAATTTGTTGGTTTTAATGCAACTAAAAGACAACCCTTTTATTCCTATGTTTCTCATGCTGATGAACTAAGTAAATTATGGCATGAAAGATTGGGTCATTTGAATTATGGTAAAATGCAAATGTTAACTAAAATGGTCAATGTATTTCCTAATATTTCATCTACTAACGGTGTTTGTGAAGGTTGTGTACTTGGTAAACATCATAGAGAAATGTTTGATAAAGATAAAGCTATAAACATGTGTTGCGATCAATGCAAATTCTAACATACCAGGGTTTGCATTTTTCAAAGGACCTTTGGCCCAAGTTCAATTGTGTGTGCTCATTCTTGAACCTCTCATAGAGTTTCATTTGTGTCGCGTCAAGGAAGTGCTTGACATGGGGTTCAAAACCCTGAACACCTTTTCTCAACTTTAACAAATCTCTTTGATTCAATGGCGGTCTAGTGTTATCATGCCAAAACTTGTGTACTAGTTCTTTAACAGCATCAATAAGCTTCATGTTTGAACGAGGTAACCTACCAACAAAGGCCCAACAATGTTTTTTGCCTAGGGTCTCAATTTTTTTATCTAATAGTAGAATACTTTTGAAGAGTATTTCTATCTACTTTAAATATTTTACATGTGTGTGATAACAGGCGACGTTGCCTTGTGGATTTGTCTCCAATTGATTCTGACAGTACACGACTGGCCGCATTAATATCTTTTGTACGAGAAGTTTTTCCAATCAAATTAAATGCAGACTGTAGATTTCTAACAACATGATTGTTGGTGTATGAACTTCTAACTACCTTTATGCCTAAAATTATCCTAACATGAGCTAGACAATGTGATTTTAACAAATCCAGAAATAATTGACATTTTGCTGCATCGATTTTGGATTCAAAAAATTCTTTGATGATCCTGTTACAATGGAAATCAATAGTGTGTTTGGGAAACTTACCTTCAAGTCCTGAAAAGGAACTTTCATCCACATAAATACGTCTAGGAGTTCCTCGCCGTCCACTTGATAGTCGAGGCAAGGGATTCAGAAAGGAAGTATGAGTCTCGTCACCGGTTTGTTGTGGCCCTTCGTTCACAATTTGGTCCTCCAAGGGAGTGTGTTTGACATGTGTGTTCTCTTCTTCGAGATGTTTCCAATTAACAACTTGTTCAACATCCATCCCTGCATACTCGGCATTAGCCAAGATTTGATTGACTTCAGCCACTTCATCATTGCTTGTTGATGGATCTAAGGCACTAACATTTTGATGTCTATGGTTTTCCATGTATAACCTGGTCTTTTCTCTTATCTCATGGGAATTTTCAAGGGCGGCTCCTTCCTTCTAGCCTTTCTTTTATTATTATGTCTATTTCCCATCTTCAATAAGTTTTTTTAACAAAAAAACAATATCACCCCTGCAAGAATAAATAACAAATAAGATATTATTTTTCAATTATGAAATGAGAAAACTCGATGTGCATGATTATTAAAACTCGATGTAGCAATTGATTGGGTACTATAGAAACCTATGCATGTTATCTTTGTAAGTGTACAATGTAAACTAAAATCACAGAAGTATGTTTTGTTTTCTTGACCTTGGACATATAGAGAAAACTAATATGGTAGCAAAGATTTTTTTTCTTCTCAACATCCCATTAGTGTGTACATGCATAGAGCTTGTGTTATTAGTATCAATCATACACATATTCAATCAAATATCGATGTGGGATTTAATAATGTTTCAGTAATGCACAACCCAACCTAGGTTGGAATCAAGGTCCTCCTATCCATCTTAGCGACATAGGATTGTAGTGTGGTGAATTCCCTCATTTTGAGTGCAACTCACTTTTGTCGGCATGTGTGGCTACGGTTTCCCATTTTATGTCTAATACCATGGTATGGTCCTCATTTCACATTTTCCCTTAATTGGTCATCATCTTGAAACAATGTACAACAACATCTAGTGAGAATGTTTTCTTATAATCTTAAAATCTATTGAGAATTCCCTAGATATAACAACAACATCACCTCTAGGACCTCAATTTGAGATGTTTTCTTGTCATCTTGAAACAATGTAGAATGAGCCTCTTTTTGGTAGCTTGGAACTTGGCACATGTTTTTTTGAAAATAGTTTGTGTTAGTAGATGGTATTGGATGGTGGTATGGGATGTTAGTAGGAGCACGTTTCCTACAAAAGGAGAATCTCCTACTCACTTCATTTTCATGTCTTGGATGAGGGAAAATCGTCCCTAAAGATTAAGAATTTGATTCTTTTGGTGTTTGTGTGAGTTGTTGTAGTGAAATCATGAGGAATTCAACAAATGTTTTTGTATTGGATGGAGTTATGTGATTATGAAAGGTTATTGGTGGTGATGCAAGTAAGTTGTTTTTATTATCTTTATGAAAGGTTGAAAGCATTGCTTGGTGCATGTTGTAGTTTTTTTGTGGTAAGATGTTTTTATTATCTATGTTGAAGATTAAGAAGACTAAAATACATTTATGATACAATTCATGAGGAAAAACTAAAATACATACAATTCAAAGAAAGTGAATGAAGACTAAAATACAATTCATAAGGAAAAATTGTCACCATACCTCAAGGATTGCTCTTTCCTTGCAATGTAAAATGGTCTTTTGATGTATCCACTATATGTAAGAAGAGGTCAAGTGTGTCCAAGCAGCATGAGAATTCAATCCAAAGATCCAAATAGAGTGCAACTGTTGCGTATTCAATCCAAAGAGTCAAATAGAGTCCAACTGATGTGTATTCAATTCAAATTGTCAAAGAAACACCAAAAGGTGTGTGAATTAAATCCAATTTGTCAAATAAACACCAAAAGGTGTGTGAAGTCAATCCAAAATGCAAGTTATTGTCGAGTTGTGCTTGAGAAGAGCGAAAAATATGTGATATGAGCAAAAAAAATGTGGGAGAAGAGCGTAGGTTATTTGCAAAATTTTATGTTCAGTAGAGGTGCACACATGCTAGCAGTGGGTGCGCGCTCCTAGCGTGTGCACACCTCTGCTGAACGCCGCTTTGTTCAGTGGGTAACGTTTAGTTCATTTATTTCCCAATAAATCTCTATTTATTAGTTTATTCCTACATCCCCTCCCCCATAAAGGCCTTTAGGCCCTCTTCTAAACCATAATCCCCAAGTGCATAAGTGCTTCTAGGTGTTTATGGGTTTTGGGGTTAGGGTTATAAGGATTGCAGGTTAAGAGTTGTTAAAGTTATGGGGTTAAAGGTTATATATTTTAGTGTTCAAAATTGATAGTATTTAAGGGTTATAGGGGTAATGAGTTCTCCCTATAAACCCCTAACCCCCAAACTCTCTCTCTCTCACCATTTAAACTCCTAACCTCCATTTTTTTATCCATCTCATATTAAACACCTAACCCTAATTTCTCTCTCTTTTCAAACAAACTTGATCTATCTATTTCCCTCTAAACCCATAATCCCCAATCTCTCACTCTCTCTCTAAACCCTTGAGCCCCAGTATCTCTCTCTCTGAAGCCATTACCAGCAATATCTCTCTCTCTAAACCCCTTACCACTAATATATTTCTCACTCATATGCTCTAATATCTCTCTCTCTCATCCCCTAACCTCCAATATATCTCTCTCTAAACCTTTAACACATAATCTCTCTATTTCTATATGTCCCTCTACAGCCCTAAATTCCAATCCACCCCTCTCTCTCTCTATCTCCCTCTCTCTCTCTACCCCTCATCACCAATCTCTCTCTCTTTAAAACTCTATCTCCAAACCTCTCTCTCTCTCTCTCTCTCATCTTTCTCTCTCTCTCTCTAAACCTTTAACACATAATCTCTCTCTTTCTATATGTCCCTCTAAAGCCCTAAATTCCAATCCACCCCTCTCTCTCTCTATCTCCCTCTCTCTCTCGCTACCCCTCATCACCAATCTCTCTCTCTTTAAAACTCCATCTCCAAACCTCTCTCTCTCTCTCTCTCTCCTGACACAGAACCATCAATCTCTCACTTTCTCGAACCCTAAAACCATAACCCTCTCTCTCTCTAACCCATTATCCCCCAATATATATCTCTTCCTCCATAAGACCCTAACCACCATTTTATCTCCCTTTATCTATCTCTCTAAACCATTAAACCACAATATCTCTCTCTCTTTCTATACCCCTCATCACCAATCTCTCTCTCTCTCTCTCTCTCTCTCTCTCTCTCTCTAAACCGTAAACCCCAATCTCTCTCTCTCTCTCTCTCTCTCTCTCTCTCATCCCATATCCCCCATTCTCTTTCACTCTAATCCCCTAGCCCCCAATCTCTCTCTCTCTAAACACTTATCCCCCAATCTCTCTCTCTATAAACCCATAACCCCCAATATCTCTCTCTCTCTCTCTCTCTCTCTCTCTATTTGAACCACTAATATCCAATAAATTTTTCTCTCTAAACACCTAACCACCAATCTCTCTCTCTCTCTCTCTCTCTCTCTATGTAATCCCCTAACATCCAATCTCTCTCTCTCTCTCTCAACCCCTAACAACTGATCTCTCTCTGTCTATATCTCTCTCTTTCTATATCTCTCTCTAAACCCCTAAATCTCTCTCTCTCTCTCTCTCTCTCTCTCTATACACCTAACCCCCAATCTCTCTTTCTCTCTCTCTCTCTCTCTATACACCTAACCCTCAATATCTCTCTATACCTATTGTAATCTATTCTATAGGTTAGTTTTGGGAACTTTCACAAATGCTTTTCTAATGTCCACAAAGAAACATAAAATACTAGTTTTATTATTACAACAGTCTTAGGGTGGTCATGTGTGTTTCTTTAAGGTATCTTTAATGGCCTTGAATGCCTCAAATATTCCTTCAGGGAATAATGCATAGGATTCCTTCCTTGATCATGCATATGGCCTCAAAACCCATAATTAATAGGCTAAAGAGACATCTCCTCTCATAAGATAAAGAGCATCAACATCTCTAATCATAGGTTAAAGAGAATCGTTGACAAGCCATGTGTTGTTTTATTCATCCTTCTTGGCCATGGATGATTACAAGCATTATTTAGGGAATAAGATCTAATTTTCCTCTCTCGACCATGTTTAGGGACACAAGACCCATACCTAGTGCTCAAAAACTTCTAATGTTCCCATATTATCACTAGAATACCAAAGAAACCCTCAAAAAGTCATCTTTGGTGGTTGGATGCATCATTCATGGACCCATATTCCTAGAATATGCCTTTATGTCCCAATTCCTCAACTTCCTCCATTGACCATGTTTAATTCCTCAACACCGAAACCTGATGCTCAAAAAATCCTAATGGTGCCCATATCTCCACTTGGAGGCTAGGGATACCCTCAAGAGATCCTATGTGATGGTTCAAGGTGAAATTTTTAGCCTTAGATGCCCATATCATTACCCATTGGAAAATTATACTCTCAGGGGATCGACTGTGGTGGTTCAAGGTGTTTTTCTTAAAGTAGGTTTACTAAAATATTTCTTTAGATCATAAGGATTAGGCTCATATCTTGAACATGTCAAGTTCCCCATGACCCATCCTTAGTTCTCATAACCTTCTAATAGTGTGATATCATCACTCATAGGCCAAATTCCTACATAGAGGTCATGTGTGGTAGTTCAAGGGATTATTGATTTCCCTTGAGATTCAAAAGCTATATTTTAGGCCTAATTTCAATGTCTCATTCCTTTACATTGGTTTATGGCTCAAGACCTATACATAGTTCTCGAGAAAATATGATAATTTGAAGCTAAAATATTTGCTTGCAATGTAGGATATGTGTTTATTGCATTAAGAGTAGCGAGGTGCTTTCAACATAGTATGGGGTAGATGTGTAATGTAATGTAGCATAATGTCGTCACGTTATGTGTTAAGTTTATACTAATTTGACTAGCAAGATCACTGAAAGAAACATAATCACAAGATAGACAGAGATTTTACCCTGGGAAACCCTCATGGGGTAGAAAACCCAGCAAAGCTTTCCTCAATAAGATGATCAACCAAATACAAGATGTAGTCAGAGACTAGAGCTCCTTCTCTACCTCCTATGCAGACCTCTCTCTCACTTGTGCGCTACTTTCCTAATGATGGAAGAGTGAGATAAGTGAGGAACATCCTCCTCTACTTATACTTGTTTCCCGACTGACTTTTTAACCTATGGGGCCGACCTCTCCTAAGAGAGTCTAATAACCCCTAATAAATTAACTTAGGGCCGACCCCCAGATGGTAGATCTAATAACCCTGGTTACCACTATCCATCGGAGGAATAAACATCTCCGGATACATAATAAAGTCACATCGGAGGAATGAAACATCTCCGGAATAATACAAATATAATATTCTTAGAAGTTACAATATTTCAACATTATGTACCCAAAAGAAAAAGTAATTAAATTTTTTATGTCAGCTCATAACATAAAAAGTGAAAACGAATTAAAAAATAATTTAAAAAATCTATATCCGTTCATAAAACAAAAATTTAAAACCAAATAAAAACTCATTAAAAAAATAAGACCTCAAGAAATTGGATGCCTCTCAGTGCTTGATAGATACGTGTTTAGGATGGATTTATATTGCTGGTTCTAGGAAACAATCATATGCTAATGATACCATAATGGCACAATCATCCTCAATATGCCAATGATACCCTGAAAATGGTATATGTTCTTGGTGGAGGAAACCTTGTTATCCCTAAATAGATGTAACATTCCTTTCAGTATCGAGCTTCAAGTCTCCTCCCATGACCATGTCCAAACCCCCAATTCCAAAGACTTGGATATCCCTGCAATGTCATACATGGTGCTTTGAGACATTTTTTAGGGCTTCAGATGCCTCAATGGTTTCTTTAGGGCCAAATGCATGTTATTTTTCCCTCAAATGTCATTCCCAAGTCCTTGAGACACATACATATTTCTCCAAACCACCTAATTTCACAAACATCCCTAATCATAAGCCATTGGAACACTCAATAAGCTAGGTGTGGTTGGTTGAGGAAACCTTCTTAGTATTTGATGGCTAGAAGACTTCTCCAGGGCCCAAGGTTTTGGTATCCTCCACTAAGCATGTCCAATTCCCCAAGGCCCTAAGACATAAATATAGAGCATCATGAATACCATTGACAAAGTCATGTGTTGTGCTTTGAATAATTTTTCATGGATCTAGATGCCTCAATGCTTTCTTTAAGGATAAAGTCAAAGTATTCTTCCCTAGAGCATCATCCTAAAGGCTTTGTGACATGTACATACTACTTAAAAATATCAAATGACACTAATATTCTCAATCACAGAGTAATGATACCCTCAATATGTCACGCGTGGTTGGTGGATGAAATATTCTTATCCTTGGATGGCTAGAAGATTCACTTAGGTCCATAGGATCAACTCTCCTCCCTTGACTATGTCCAAGGTCCTAAGGCCCTAATACATAGATACATATTTCCACATAAATCCCTATGAGGTAATGCATGGTTCCTCAAGGAATTTCTCATGGATTTGGATGCCTCAATGGTTTATTTAGGGCCAAATTCATGGTATTCTTCCCTGGAAAACCATTTCCAAGGCCCTAAGACATGTAGATACAAATTTCAAAACCATATAATGGCACTTCCATTCCCAATCACAAGACAATGATACCTCAAGAGGTCATGTGTAGTTGGTGGAGGTAACCTTCTTATCCCTAGATGGATATAAGATTCCTTT
Source organism: Larix kaempferi (assembly GCA_027924585.1). Lineage (NCBI taxonomy): Eukaryota > Viridiplantae > Streptophyta > Pinopsida > Pinales > Pinaceae > Larix > Larix kaempferi. The sequence goes on along the minus strand of BSBM01000490.1, from coordinate 2,810,707 downwards.
AAGGCCCAAGTCTTAGGTCTCCTCCTTTGACCATGTGCAATGCCCTAAGTCCCCAAGACTTGGATACATAGCACAATGGATACCCCTGTAAAGTCTTGTTTGGTGCTTTAGACATTGTTCATGGCATTGGATGTCTAAATGGTTTCTTTATGGCCAAAGGCATGGTATTCTTCCATAAAACATCATTCCCAAATCCTTGATCAGGCACATACATATTGCTCAAAACCACTTCATGGCATTGAAATCCTTAATCATAGGACAATGATACCATTAAGAGGTCATGTGTGGTTAGTGGGGGAAATCATCATAGCTCTTTCTGGATAAAATATTCCTTTATGGCCCAAGGTTCAGGTCTCTCTCTCTCTCTGACTATCTCTCTAAGCTGGCTATGGGTTATAGGTTTTAAGGGTTGGGTGTTTGATGATAGAGTTTAGGTTTGATGAGAATTAGAGGTTATAAGGGTTAGGAGTTGATTTTTATTTGACTAGACACTTTAGAGGTTAGGATTAGGTGGTTAGGATTATAGGAATTAAAGGATATATATCATTATGTGTTAGTATTTAGTATTTTTAGGGGCTATACTAGTTTAGGATTATAGTGGGCCAAGAGTTATAATGGTTAGTTGTACTAGGGACTAGGGATTGCAGTGGATAGGGACTGATGGTAAAGGGTTTGAGGATTGAGATATAGGGGTCATGTATTTATGGTTACAATGATGAATATTTATATGTACATGAGGATAATTCAAGTTAGTGATTTTTTGTAATAATATATCTCCTAACCCTTGTGGTGAAGGAGAGAAGAGAGGAGTGAGGGAGGGAGGAGGGATTGGGTAGAGTGGAAGAGAGGGGGGGATTGGGTGGATAGGAAGAGAGGGGGGAGTGGTTATAGAGAGGTAGGGGGTTTTAGGGAGAGATAGATAAAAATCAAGGTGTAAGAAAGAATGTATGTGCACATCTACACATGCGTGCACATAAACGCATGCATGCAACTACATGTGCGTGCACACGTGTTTGGATTCAATTTTTTTTGGCATCCTTGTAGGTTTGGTATCAGCTTCGGATTGCGAAAACTTGAGGCTTTCTCTGAGTTATGGAAGAACACAACAATTTCTATAACTTCATGTTTTTCACGCTTAGTTCTGCATATGCTCTACTTGTGCACTACGGATGACATTGCACACACTTGTAGACCTCTGCATGCAGATTCTAGGGATATTCCACAGTACTTCCTCCCTGCAATAATAGGGATATTCCACAGTACTTCTTTCGCCAAATGTGGGTTGAGTTTTCCCTTGGTTTACATTTCAACTACTTTGACATAGCCGAGTTCCAGGGTGTTGGGCGTGGCTCTACCCAAGATTGACCTGCTGTTAGGAGAAACCCACTGAGAGGGTCACCACCTCCTAGGCGCGAGCCCAATGCCTCTCCCCAGCCGCCTCAGTTACCCCACAAACTTGATCATATCGAGGGTGCGATGAGGAGGGTTGCACGGGGACTGCTTAGACATACTGCCTTTGTAGCAGCTACTAGAGTGGAGAGACAGGTTGAGCTTGATAGAGATGCAGGTGCAGGGCCTTCAGGACAGAGTCAGGATAGACCTGTGACCGGTGGTAGCCATGTTGGGCCTTCTAGTTCCACGGGGACAATGCCACATCTTTGTCGCCATTGCGGGCACACTTTCCCTAGCCCGATCGAAGGATGTTATATGGAGCAGGTTAACACTTTTTTTAATGTGTTTTCAATCATCACTTGATAATTTGTAAAGTAATTTTAAAGTATTTGTGCTTGACTTAAACTATTATTTCAATGTACAAATATTTAGAGCTGAGATGCCGCCATGGGAGAACGTAGCATCTCATAACCTGGATGCAACAATGGCAGCTGCAACTGAAATTGCGGCACCTCACACGGAGGTATTTTCAGTACCCCACACAATATTGTTATTAATTATGGAATTTCTATTTATGACATACATGATGATAGTTCGTACAGTATTTTTTAATATTTTGATTGACTGAATAATTACTTGTTTAATATGTTTATAACATGCATGCTTTTTGGTGTCCACAGGTATGCACGCAGTACACTGACCAGCCATCTCCACCAGGGGTCAACAAATCTCCATATACACAGGTACAATGTGTAGTTAAAAGCATGCTTTTAATTTGAAATGTTATGACATACTATGGTTTAATTTGATTTTTTATTACTAATCTATGATATTACAAATTTGTATGCAGGGGCCTCCAACAACTATAGGCCACCTTAGTCCCATGTTTCCACCCTCTCCCATGAGACGCCCCCTTAGCTCCCATCCAGACCCCTACCTCCGTCCACTCTCTCCCTTCCATCCACCCTCCCTCTCCATCGATACTACCCCCTCCGTCCATCCTCCCCCATTCGTCCACGCCCCCCCCATCAATACATCCTCCCCCATTCATCCATTGCCCCCCCATCTATCCATCCTCCCCCATTCATCCACTCCCCCCCTTCCATCCATCTTCCCTTCTTCGTCCACAACCTCCCTCCATCTAATACCGCCCCCCCCATTCACCATACCTCAGCATCCCCCCTATCCCTTTTGGGTCGATACCCACTATTGTACAGCTGGTAGGGGTTCATCATCCACACCATCCTCCTCCACCCCATACCACCATGTCCTCTTCCACCATATCATCTCCACTTCCCTCCACTATTATGGCAACCACTATTCCATTATCTTCCCATGTGTCTACTATGGTTGAACCCATAGTTGCTGCATCTACATCTGTGCCCCCCCCATGACTGCATCAGAGTAGGTTGTCTAGCCAACTGCTCCATCTGCTAGCCTAGAAGCTTAGCCTCCTCCATTGTTTGGGTTGTTCTTGGTGAGAATCAAGTTAATTTATGAAAATGTTTTGATGCATTAACCAAAATTAATTTAAGTAATTATTATTTTTGAATGAAACGATTGTCGTAAATGTTGTAGGTTGGAACTGTTGAGAGGCTCAGCAGATCTAGGACACCTGCTTCTCGTCTCCCACTTGCATCAATAGTGAGTTATTTAAGATTTGAATTGTACATTCATTTTATAGATGTGGTAAATGTTACAAATGCTTGAAACTAATGGTACCTTATATCATTTGTTTCAAAGCGTGGAGAGACGGTCTACTCCTAGACGAAAGAAGACCTGAGGTAGCAGTAGCTCCAAGAAGAGAAAGATCGA